>NW_006499207.1:813488-909077 GCF_000471905.2 Amborella trichopoda | reverse complement strand
CTCAGGCATAGGATTAGGATGGCGGGAAGCTAAGTTTCTCCATCTTGATATGAACTGATCTACAGGCTCATCGAGGTCTTGAGTCAGGGTGAGAAGCTCGATGGTTTGAACCTCTCTCTCAACCTCATAGAAGAGTTGATAGAACAGTTTCTCCATCTCCTCCCATGTCTGCACCGAGTTTGAACGTAGTCGGGCATACCCTTGAAATGTCGAGCCATCAACTCGACAATCCGGCGTAGAAGAAGTCTCCCGTCAGCTACTGTTTCCTGATATGCCACCTGAAAGTGGGCTATATGCTGGTTTGGAGAGGTGGTTCCACTGAATAAAGGAAACTTCCCTTTCTTATTGTCTGAGGGGAACGAGACTTGATCAATATTGGAGGGGTATGGTCTTTAATAAGGCGTTGTTCCCTGTATGCCTAGAATTTGACTGTTCTTTAGGCTATGGGTGACCATAGCGTCAATATCAGACTGAGAGACCGGATGAAGGACAAAAATTGTCCTGCCGTGGAGGTATACCATTAGAGTAATGGGGAATTGACCTCACAGCTACACAACTGGTGTGCAACGTCAATACGATCGATCTTTTCCATCATCGCACGTACCATATCCTCAAACTTGTTCATGCTATCCTCCTGCGCATCATTGGGCTCGCTTACGACCATTACGCTGACCGTTTCTCTAGGGAGGTCAACGTTAGTGGTGATAGAAGGTTTGCGAGCTTGACGAGTCGGACATGGTTGGTTAGTCAGTAAGGAGCAGCATGCCCTGACTGAACTCAACTTTATACGCGGATCGCGTTTGGATGGGTTCTCGACGGTCTTGGGACCGTGGTTGCGAGGCCGGTTCACGACAGTCTTGGACCGTGGTTGCGAGGCTGGTACACGACGGTCTTGGCACCGGTTCATCGTCTGAAGGGGGTAGAAGGGATTCAGGTAAAGAGGGTCGTCAAAATTGGCTATTTTGACTGTGTTGGTCACCTCCCTAGTCAAAATTTACAGACCTCTATCACATTTAACCTTGAGTTTTTGATGGACCTCTTACCAAAACTACAATTTAGGTTGTAATTGGTCAACTCTTCTGGCACAGGAGAGAGCTATCTCCATCAGGTGTGGTAAAGGATGAGGGTCAGGAACTGGAGTCATCTTGGGTCAGGGAGGATGAAAGACTCGATCTTCTGTGAGGTCCATGCCTTGAGCTCTCTTATGAGCTTCAGAGACATGACCAAAGTGTTGGGGCTGGTTCAGGATGGTACTCTTGGGGAAAACTTTCGAGTACCAAGGCTGAAGGTGCTTGCTCGATGAAAAAGGAGCAAGCGGGAGCAGGGTTGACTCATGAGGAGGCATGGGTCGAGGATGAGGAAAGGCTTGAGATGGTGACGCATGTGCGCACCTTAAAGAAGGATCTTGATGGACCTGAGGGTCCACCTGGGCTCGTGCAGGTGAGCTGGCCTTAAGAGGCCGAGAACTACAAGCATGTGTCTGTAGGAGAATAGGTGTAGGCCTGCTCCTTACAGGGTGTGCTTGTGTGTGCATAGGAGGAGGACGAGGGGGTCGTCTCCTATGTACTCAGGTTGGCGCAATAATGGCATTGCCCCGAGTAGTGAGATGCACATGAGTGGCGTGTGGAGGATCAGGCCTCAAAAGGTTCGATCCTGGACACGGACTCGAGGTAACAGAAGGGTTGCCCCAAAGTGTGACTTAAGTGGGTGATCTACGATTCTTGTGGTGTGTGTAAGGGGTGGAGACCGTGGGGTTTCTGCCTCTCTATGTTGATCCTCTAGGGATATAGACCCCTGGGGTAGGAATGTGGGGGGTAGCTTTATGGTGACCCACAGAAGCAATGACAACTCACTTGCCTTTTGTAGAAAGGGACTGGGCAGCCATCCGACGTACCTCAAAAACATGACCAGTGAGTGACTTGCCGGTGGCTGGGTGCATGCTGTGTGGGGCAACATAAGTGCCTCCCATACAAGGCGCCTTGGTGGAATTTCCATCAGAGCAAAGAGATGGGGAGTGAGGGACCTTCAAGTCCCTCCTCACACCGGTCCAGGTTAAGACCTGGGAGCTAGACAAGAGGATGGCTGGGAACGAAGTCAAAGGACCTTGATCCCTAGGGACACTCTCGAATAAGGGGATAAGAAATCCCTGATCTGGGTGAATGGGTTATAGAACCCAGCAGCCATAAGTGAATGTGAAAAGATGATGAAAGCAGATAAAGAAGAAACTAGCCAAACAAGGACGATCAAACTAAGGAGTAGTAAGTCTCCAATGGAGTCACCAAGCTGGTTAGGTGCCTCCATCTTGCCCTCCGAATCCCTGGGGGATCAGGTGGCAAGTGTCTCGGGTTTCGGGGAAGACCCGGGACATTTGTGAGATCGCTCTCTCGGGAACCTCGTTCGAAAACAGGGGTAGGTATTACCTACCGGTGAGAGAGGAATTTAAAATGTAGGTTTGAGACTTACTTGGGCTGACTTTCGTGGACGCCCTCTTAGATCACGAAGAAAGCTCCCTAGTAATAAAACTGGTTAGAAATCGCCTACCTTGGCTCGTATTCTTCTTATTTTCTTCTTTTAGGCTCAAGTAAGGAATAAAAATTTCTATTCAATCTTCTCCAAAATCAACTAAAGACCGAGGTTCTTTGTGAGGTTGGGGCGTGTCCGTTTATAATGAGGCAGTGCCTGTTTATATTACCAAACATGGGTGGAATTCTAGAACAGTCCCTGTGGCTGCCCGAGAACTTGAGTGATCTTCCATGGCTGACCCGGGGTTGTTCTGATGCCCGTTTAATCAAAAGATTGTTGTTTTCTTGTAGGGCTCGACATGATGATTGTTTTAATACCAACTTCGAGCCATGAATCACAATTTTGGGTCATGATCACGAGACTTGAAATTTGTTTAAATCTTGGAAGCTTCAGATAGATAGTGTTGTCTTTCCTTAATATTTTTTTGTGATTTCTTTGTTGTAACGCACTAAGCATGTCATCACGATCGCGTGGCAACAATCGGAATGCGATTTGAAGCCTGAACGAAGATTTCGTAAGTTTTGAGTTTTGGCTAGAATCTGGAGTCCGACGGTCGGAATTTCAGTTACTTTGTGGGCTTCGTGCATGAAATCTGACCGTCCAACATGTACATGGTTCGGTCTAATGATAGCCCTAAACCTTTCGCACACAACGTAATTGGTTTTGCATTGATCTGTTACGTGAGCGTTGTGATTTGGTTCACCGAGCAAAGCGTGTCGCTGTTGAATTTTCTGCAACTTCTTCACGGATTGGTAACTTCTCTCTAGCTTTTCTCCCTGCTCGGATATCGTCTAAGGGTGTGTCACATATCGAATTGTTTGTCTTGATGAGACGAAAATGCTCACCAAATTTGGGAGCGATTTGACTTGGAATGAGTGAGTTACAGGCCCCGAAAGTGACTGCTCATGACTGTAAAAACAACCACCTTTAATGGTATTCGATGCAGTGAGGCCGTATAGGAATATTGTGTGGCCTCTCCTATTTCAATGTTTTGCTCATATCTTTGTTTTGGAGTCTCTGATCAAGCCAAAACTTGGCCCATAGGGGTTTTCAATCATATCGGATCCAATGAAGGTGGTCCCACAGTGATTTGAGACACCAAAAATGTAGCTCCAGTTGTAGGGTCCGTTTCAGGGTGCTAGAGGCCAATTTTTTGAAAACTATTTCTTTGTATTCACTGCCTTAGACAAGTTTGATCGTGATGAAACTTGGTAGGAGTTCTTTTGAAGTGTTGATGACGATCTTGAGCAATTTTGGGGCCATTCTGAGACTATCGGGAATTTTCCATTGTGTTGTAGGCTCTATTGACCTGCTTCCTACCAAGGACCAAGGTGATGAAAAATATGTTCAAACATTCTCTCGTGAGATTAAGGAAGCCATGGGGATAAAACTACCAGCTCCAAAGGTCACCTACACATCAGACCATCAAAAAGTTCTGCATGTCCCTATTGCTTGAAAGTAGAAACGACGTGTCAGTCACCGCACAATATTTTTCAAACACCAGTTGCCATAAGCATAGGGGATGCCCCATATCCTACCAAAGCGTTAGTTCAAACCAGTAGTCAGCTACAAGTTCTGTGCTTCCCTGATTTTGTGGGAGGAGAGCAGTTTGAGAAAGGACAATCTTCTCACCCTCAGGAACAAGATCTTCTAGCAGAGTTAAGAAGCGAAGTTCGTCGTCTCTAAAGCCAATTGGAGGTTATGCATATTGCTTCAAAACATCTGAAGGAGTTTGTGCCTGAGACCAAGAGCATGACGAGCTAGAAGTTAATGCACTTGGAATGAAGGCCAAAGCCGCCTCTTGATTGGACTATTTATAGTAAGCAGGCTCATCAAATAATGAGAAAAATGAATTATATGCCTTTCTTCAATCAAACGTTAAGGGGAGAAGAAGTTATTTCTCCCCCATTCCAGGTCATTGAAGCTCAAACAGCTTGTCATAAGACAAAACAAGGCCCAGGGTATTCTTCCTTGGCCCCTTGAGACAATAAACATTTCAAGAGGGGTTCGGGATAAAAAAAAGAGCAAATGAGGTGCAGCGAAGTAAAAGAAGAATGAAGTCATGCAGTAAAATTAACCAGAAAAAAAAAAGAGGCATTTCATTCATAAATTCAAAATTTTTACAAGTGCTGGAAAAAAAAGGACACTTTAAAAAATGATCAATACTTTTATTGATCTCTGCTATGGATACTGCAGAAGAAGCCTCGGCATGCTAGATACGCTACTCTAGCTCGACCACCATTTGAACCTCTTGCTCCATAGAGGTGGTTTCTGATTCGATGGTGCGAGAGAGTTCTGATTGATCCTCAGCCAAAGAAGCATCTAAGGCCCTTCTCTGGCCCTCTCGAGAGCAATAAACTCATCCTTCAGCTTTCCTATCTCCTCCCTTATGTCCACCATCCTATTGAAGCAAGTTCTCCCCTCCATCTTGAGATCAAGCTGACGGGCAATCACAGTGGCCTTCTTCTGATTGAAGGCTGTTTACGTGCCTCGATCTCACCTCCGCAGATCTAGGTGATCGGGTGACATGTGTCTTGGGTTCGAAAGACCCGGGACCTGAGATCGCTCTATTAGGAACCTCGTTCACAGAACAAGGGTAGGTGTCAAACTAGTGAGGGAGGAATTTTAGATGTGAGGTAGGGTCCAACTTCACTTGGATACGTGACTTACTTGGGCTGACTCATGAGGGCGCCCTCGTAGATCACGACGGAAACCCCCCCAGCTACTTCAATTGGTCTGAAATTGCCTCTCTTGACCTACAATCTCCTGATTCTTTACACAACACTACTATAGTTAATTTGCAAGACAAGTGGGCCGAATGACCCACCCTTGTCTTAAGGTAATGCACCTTCATATGACGAGAAGGTGAGAAGTCAAGGTGATGAAAAGAAGGAGGATCGAATGAGAGGAGAAAAGAGGAGGTGGATCGACAAGGAGACGGGACTAGCATGATAGCTGGACCAGTGCAATGACCGACTCAGAGTGGTAGCAAGACGGGCATGGTAACTCAGACCAGCGTGATGGTAATTCCACTTGAAACCAAGGTTTGATATGATTGTCCTAATCTGGTGTGGCAGCAAGACGAGCATGACACTTTGAACCAGCACGACGGTAATACTGCTCGATAGCCAAACCGCTATAACATTGCTAGATTGAGTCTACCCTCAGTCGAGTAAGAAGGGAAGAGAATGCAGAGAAGGCACAGGAGGATGAAGAAATAGAATCCCGACAGCGCTAGGCATCGCCACCTTCAACCGTGAAGTAGGGTGTCACGGCCCTTGGACGGCGCTAGGCACTACTGCTCATGGATGGGGAGTGAGTAGTGAACTACATGCGGCGCTAGGCATCTTGGCAACACATGGAGGTAGCATGCTCTCTCGCGGGCGGTGATAACCTCTTGTGAAGCGCGCGATGATAGCCATTTATGAAGTACGCGACGATAATTCACGCGACATAAGAATGAGGCTTGCGGACGACGATAGGCACCGACAGTAAGAAGGAAGCTCGCGGATGACGATAGGCACCGAGCACATTAAGAAAACTCACGGATGGCGATAGGCACCGAGAGCCCGAATAAAGCTCGCGGACAGCGATAGGCACCGAGTGCACGAAGAAAGCTCGTGGACGACGATAAGCACCGAGCGCGTGAAGGAAGCTCGATAACGGCGATAGGCACCGAGCTTGCGAAGGAAGCTCGCGGACGATGATAATCATCGAGTGCGCCAAGGAAGCTCGCGGATGGCGATAGGTGTTGCCGCGACCCCTCGCGGGCGGCGATTGGCATCGCCGCCTATGATAGGTGAGCAATAGGGGGAAACCCTTGCGGGCGGCAATAAGTTTCGCCATCTGTGCTCTTCACTAAGACGTCGAGGACACCTCTGCATACGACGGTGAGCAGCACCATTCGCAAGCCTCGCTGAAAGATAACGACGAGCAAACAGGAAGGGTAAGCAATTCGCAATTGGTGTTGCCATCACCATGCACAATCTGTGAAACCATGGTAGGGAGAAAAGAGAAGAAAGTGGCATGCACGACACTGCCACTACTGTGCACAACCTCCGAGAGGAGTTCAGATGAAGAAGAAGAAGAAGAAAGAAAAGAAGAGAGAGAAAATTTACCTTGAGCTTAGGAGTATCGATCTAAAAGTTTCTCTATCCTTTCTCTCTCTGTCTCCAAACGTGACCCAACAATGAGAAGAAAGAGAAATTTTATTAAGAAAATTCTCCTTCTGAATGAATGAGGGGGAGGCTCCTTCTACGTACAATAATAGTACGTGGTATTATAGAAATGTGCCTAAACATGTGTGGATTGATCAAAATTAAACCTAATTGTTCAAAATTAAGACTTAATTGAATTAAAAAATATAAAAAAATGGTTAAGTGCCTCAATCTCGCCTTTCAGACCTGGATGATATGGCGGCACGCATCCCGAGTTTCAGGGAGACCCGAGATGTTTTGAGATTGCTCACTCGAGAACCTTGTTCGAGAACAAGGGCAAGTATTACCAACCGGTGAGAGAGGAATTAAGGTGGGTTCGGGACTTACTTGGGCTGGCTTGTGTGGACACCTTCTTAGATCACGAAGAAAGTCCCCTAGTAATAAAACTGGTTCGGAATTACCTCCCTTGGCTCGTATTCTCCGGTTTTCTGGAATCACACATATATGGCAAAGGTTGTAAGACTGTTAGGACAGTAGACCTCACCTGGCCTTTTGGGTGATACAGGAGTGTATATTCAAAAGAAGAAGGGAAGAACGAGAGAAGAAAGATGGGGGAATAATGAGTTTGACCAGGAGGGGAGATCAACGCAGTGACTAAGCTGGTGAATAATTGGCTTGCGTGTTAGTAAAACGAGCTCAGTGACTCAGACCAGCTCAAAAGATTACTACTAGATGTCAATACCGATACTGATTGGCTAGGCACGATGGTTAGTCTGTCGTGGCAATAAAGAGGGCACATTAATTTTGGCACAACAACAGTACGGCTAGACTATAGGACTATCATAAGAGGCTAATCTCAACCCTTCTTAATCATACGAAAGGATAACAGAAAGAATGAAAGTCATAAAGAGAGAGTAAGAAGTAAGAGAGTAAGAGAGAGAAGAGAAAGAAAGAGAGGAAGAGAAAAAAGGAAGGAAAAGAGTGTGAGACAAGAGGGAAGAAAGGAGAAAAGAGGGTGACGGACACAATCGACGCTAGGCATCGCCGGTTGGGTTGGAAAGATAAGAGAGAGACAGATATAGTCGACGTTAGGCTTTGTCGGTTGTGTTTAAGAAGTGAGGAGAGAGGAGACACAGTCGGCGCTGGGCATTGTCGATTGGGCTGGAAAGAGAAGAGAGAGACAGACACAGTCGGCGCTAGGCTTCATCGGTTGTGTTCAAGAAGTGAGGAGAGCAAACACAGTCGACACTGGGCATCACCGGTTGGGTTGGAAAGAGAAGAGAGAGATGGACACAGTCTGATCTAGGCTTCGTCAGCTGTTTTTAAGAAGTGAGGAGAGAGAAGATAGTCGGCGCTAAGAATCGCCGGCTGGGTTGCAAGGAGAAGAGAGAAAAGATGCAGTCGGCTCTAGGCTTGCCGACTGTATTAGACAAAGAAGAGTGAGAAGATGCAGTCAACATTAGGCTTCACTGATTGTATTAGACAGAGAAGATATAGAAGAGGCAATCGGTGCTAGGCTTTGCCTACTGTATTAGATAGGGAAGAGAGAGGATGCAGTTGGTGCTAGGTTTCACCGACTGTATTAAATAGAGAAGATGCAATCAACCCAAGGCTTTACCAATTATAGTTGACAGAGAAGAGAGAGAGGATGCAGTCGATGCTAAGCTTCATCGACTGTATTACATATAGAAGAGAGAGAAGATGTAGTCGACGCTAGGCTTTACCGATTGTATTAAGTAGAGAGCAGAAAGGGAGATATAAATAAGAAGAAGAGATAGAAAGAGAGAGATATAAATGAGAGGAAGAGAAAGAAAGAGAGATAGAGATGATGAGGAGAGAGAGATAGAGATGAGAAGAAGAGAGAGAAAGAGAGATAGAGATGAGAAGAAGAGAGAGAAAGAGAGATAGAGATGAGAAGAAGAGAGAGAAAGAGAGATAGAGATGAAAAGAAAGAAAAAAAGAGAGATAGAGATGTGGAGGAGAGAGACAGATATGAGAAGAAGAGAGATAGAGAGATAGAGATGAGGAGGAGAGAGATAGAGATGAGAATAAGAGAGAGAAAGAGAGATAGAGATGATAAAAAGAGAGAGAAAGAGAGAGATAATAAGAAAGAAGGAAGAGTAGAGAAATAGGTGATGAGAGAGAAAGAGAGGAGAAAAGAGAAAGATGGGAGGAGAGAGAAAGTTATCTTATCAAAGGGTATCAACTCTTTTATTCTCTCTCCTCTCTCTCTCCCAAATGTACCCATGAGCTCAAGCAAAATTTAGAACTTTGTTGATTGATCCAAGAAAATGAATCCAGCCTTTTTTACAACGAGTATATAGAATTGGGCTAAAACATGGGTGTACACTCGAAAACTGCCTATAATTGCAGAGAATTACAATTTAATTGAATTAAATAAAATTCTAAAAATGGGTGTAAAATGACTGTTTTGCCCCTTCCTAACAATGTGTGGAATTCAAGAACAATCCTTGCTGCTGCCCAAGAACTTGCATGATCTTCGATGATCGATCCGGGGTTGTTCTGATGCCCATTTGATCGAAAGATGATTGTTTTCTTGTGGAGCTCGGCGTGGCGATTTATTTGATACCAACTTCGAGCCATAAATCATGTTTTTAAGCTATGATTATGAGACTTGAATTTTGGATGAATCTTGAAAATTTTGAATCAATTGTGTATTTGTTCCTTGATGTTTTTCTTTAGTTTCTTGGCTGAATCACACTAAGCATGCCGTCATGATCACGTTGCAACAAACATAGCACAATTTCGTATTCGGATAAAGATTTTTTGTCTTGGGTTTTTGGTCGAAATCTTGAAATCCGATGGCCGAAATTTACAGCAGATTCGAGTCTTCTATGTGTGAAATCCAACCGTTCATCATATGCGAGGTTTGGACCCGAGATAGCCACGGATCGCATGCACATAATGTAATTGGTTTCATGCCGATAGGGTATGCCAACATCGTGATTTGGCCGCTCGAACAAGGCATGTTGCTGCTAAATTTTTTGTAACTTCCTTCACAGATAAAAAACTTCTCTCTAGTTTTTCTCCCTGCTCGGGCATCGTCATGGGACGCACCACCTATCAAATCGCTCGTTTTGATGAGACAAACACGGTTGCCAAATTTGAGAGCAATCTGACTTGGAACTAGTGAGATATAGGCCTTGAAAGTGTCTGCTCGTGACTGTAAAAATAGTTGCTTTTAATGGTGTTTTGGTGCAAGGTGGCCACATGTGAATAGTGTGTGACCAACCCCTTTTTGGTATTTTACATCTAACTTTATCCTTGGAGTGCTTGAGTAAGTTGAAATTTGGCTCATAGGGGTTTTCGACCGTGCCAGACCCAATGGCGGTGGTCCCACAAATATTTGCACACAAAAAATATAGGTCTAGTTATGGGGTCCACTTCAGGGTGCTAGCGACCAATTTTGCCGAAATTGTTTCTCTTGTGTTCACTGCCTTAAACATGTCTAATAGGTGGTCTTTTGAAGTGTTTTATGAAGCTCTTGACCAAAGTCTGGGACAATTATGAGATTGTCAAAATTTCCACTTATTTTGTAAGTTTTATTGACCCTCTTCCTCTCTATTCTGCATCAGGGACTAAGGTACTGAAAAATGTCTTCCAAAAGCTTGTCCCGCCGAATGTTGTGCTTCGAGTGAAGCGAGAAGGAAAACGTTCGAAAAATTTCCTTCTGCTATATTAATTTTTTCTTCCTAGCCACAGGACCACGTGAATAATGAGCTTCACGTAATGGTGTAACTTGGATGCTCAGACGTAAGGATGCATTGTTCACGGGTCCGTTCGTGGAGACTTCAGTGGGTGAAAAGACTTTTTTAGGGATCTTGTCGAAGTCCTCACCCTCATGTGGACCGTTTGTAATTCTGAAGCTGAGGATTTTGTACGGACCTCATTAGTCAAAATCAAGCCCGTCTGGTAATTGAGTGCCATGTCGAAGGGCATTGTTCCCATTTGGTCTGGGTTATGTGTATCCTCTGGTGTTGAGCCACGTTTCGAGGATTTTGTGGAAGTTGTGCTGAAGGGCCTTTGGTTGGCACTGTTTGCTGCTACACCAGGTTTGCTTTTGACAGTCAAAATACTACTGTAGGACCAGTCTACTGGGTCCAGTTGGAGGCAGTGTTGTTAGCCGGTCCTGAAGGTCTGGGCCTGTCGGCTAGGCGGGCTGAAGTCTCTAGCAGGTTTGCCCTGACTTTGTCAGTTTCTTGCCTTCGTAGTGGTCTTTAGCATTTTTAGAGTTTGTTTGCAACCTCGTGGGAATAATACTCTTCCTCATGAGACTTGTCTTGCTTTCTTGGCAAATCTTCTGTCCTTCGAGTCCTTTTTGGGAATGGACTGAGGCTATCAGAATCCTTTCCTTGAAGCTCGTATTTTTTGGGTCTTGGCATTGTGACACCAGGGATTTTTCTTTTTTTGAGTGAGAGCTGAAGCCACAGGTTGAGGCGAGCGCTGCATCAACCTGTTTATTGGTCCAAGCGTCCTTTATGGATTTTCACTTGAACTTGGGAAACGGTACCGTAGAGACGATTTTCACTAACTTCCTTTTATTTGGGGCTCTTTTACCCATGACCTTTCGATCATGTCCACCCTTTTCATCCATTTTTACTCATGATGCCCTTTTGGGTTTTCACCGTGCATGGTTTTTATTCATGAAACTCTTTTACTCATGGTTTCGTGACCATGCTCGTTCTTCATTTTTACTCATGGCGTTCCCTTATTAAGGTATACACCATGCTCGTTATTTCATTCATTTTTTTTTATGAAGGCGTGTTTATGGTCATGTCTCTGGGACTTGTGCAAAACAGTTTATCGTCATGCGGCAAGGACGTGCACTATGGTTTAAGTTCACACAGCTAGACCGTTATGGTGATAAACGACAGTTTATGAAGGCCATGGAGTGAGTATGATGGTGGTTTTAGCTCGCTTTTGGGGAGATGGCAAAAGGCTAGCTATGAAAGTTGGATTATATATGGATGGAATGTGGAAATTGGTGACCCACTAACTTACGACGAGTATAGGTGGCAGTATGGTTCGCTGTTTTGTGAGCACGGGTGAGACTCACTGGGGAATGATGTAGGATGATGAAAGGAATGAACTCACTGGGAAGGTAGTGAAGGTGGTGTGCACACACGAACGGGTCGGTTAGGGAAAACGTGCTTGAAGATGCACGTAAAAGATGTGTGAACGTATGTGGGAGCGAGTTTTATGGTCAGGCCTCTGAAACCTGTGCAGAGTAGTTTAGCCTCATGCGGTCAGGATGTGCACTATGGTTTAAGTTCATACAGCTGGATTGTGGTTATGCAATTTAAAGTCATACAACTAAGACCACGCAGTTTAAGGTCGTGCAACTAGACCTTCGCTACAGTTTAAGGTCATATAGTTTGGACCACGGTTATGTAGTTTAGAGTCACGCAACTAGGACTATGCAGTTTTGGGGTTGTGCAACTAGACCAAGGCTGTGCAATTTAAAGTCATGCAGTGCAGACCACGGTTATGAGTCATGCAACTAGGACCATGTAGTTTAAGGTCGTGAGACTAGACCTCTATTATAATTTAAGGTCATATAGTTTGGACCATGCAGTTTAAGGGTCGTGCAACTAGACTATGGCTGTGCAGTTTAAGGTTATGCAGCACAGACCTTAGTTATACAGTTTAGAGTCATGAAACTAGGACCTTGCAATTTAAGATCGTGCAACTAGACCTCCGCTACAGTTTAAGGTCATGTAGTTTGGATCATGTAGTTTAGGGTCGTGCATCTAGAACAAGGTTGTGCAGTTTAAGGTCATGCAGCACGGACCATGGTTATGTAGTTTAGAGTCATGCAACTAGAACTATGCAATTTAAGGTCATGCAACTAGACCTCTGTTACAGTTTAAGGTCATATAGTTTGGACCATGTAGTTTAGGGTTGTGCATCTTGACCAAGGCTTTACAGTTTAAGGTCATGCAGTAAGGACCATGGCTTGGGTCACCATGTAGGTGAGATGTCATGGGGAATAGGTCTATGGGCAGTAGTCTGACTCCTTGGGGATAAGATAGGTACGACCGATGAGGGGTTTAGATAGGAAGAGGTGACAAATGTGGGTCTTTTATAGGCATTAGAGATCACTGGGGCTTCTAGCAACAAGAATCACCCTAACTCTACTGGGGATCATAGTATGTGGTACGGGCATAACTCTTCTACTGGGGATGAGGAGTCATGACCTGATCTTGATCAACATAGGTTCCACTTTACTAGGGGTAATAGGTAGAGTCAAGTGCAACTTTACTGGAGATACTGATTGGACACACAAGGCTTTGACCTGGAGTAGGCGACAATAGGCTGCTTGAAATACCACCGGCACCAAGTGCAGCAACCCTTGTTTATAGAGAGTGCTCAAATGGCGATGAGTCTTCAAAAATGCAACTGGCACTGAAGGCAGCCAACACAGATTTTTAACGAGTTAGTCGAAACTGGATTCAAAACACGGCTGGCATCGAGTTGCTGGAAGCACAGCCAGCGCTATTCTATCGCTTGGCGACTGCTGACGCTGGGTTGTTGAGCACCCGGCCGACGCAGTGGTTGGTGAAATACAATCAGCGCTAGGTAACTTCGACCGCACAGCCGACGCTACGTATGGATCGATATTTGGGACATGACCCAAGCTCGACCCAATCCAGCCCTTTTTTTGGAATTTTTTCAGGTGACGATGAGAGTTACCACGGGCCTCGAGTTGAAGCCTGACCCAGTCCATCGTCGCTTGGCTTTCCTCGGACACGACTGGGATTCCCATTTTGTGAGGGGCATTTGAGGGCAGCGTTAGCTATATAAGGGGGTAAAACTCCATTTTCTTCACTTTTCATGGAGGGTAAAAACTTCAACAAAACGTTTTCTTTAACAGTGAGCAGAGGGTGCCCGGTAAAAGTTTCGGCAAGCAGTGGGATTCCAACAAAGGTTTTGCGGGGAACGTTTCAACGATCTAAACTCTGTCAGGGATTGGTAAAATTATAGGAAAAGGGAGCAAGAAAAGAAAGTTCTTCAAGGAGTTTTTTAGGAACTTAGGGGGAGTTACCGAGGTTTTCTCGGCAACTTAGGGAAAGTTGCAGAGGTTTCCGAGGGCGTAAGTGACTTTTTTAAGTGGTTTTCCAGGCTTGTTAGAGGTGTTGCAAAGGGTTCCTGGTTGCGCCTAGATAACTTTCCAGCCAAAGCGTGGGAGTTCTGAACGGTCGCCGAGAAAGCAAATGGTTGCAGGAGGTGGACCATCGCATAGAAGGAGAACATTTACTTCATTCATGTGTTAGGTAGCGTAGAAGGACGTGGCGACGGTTGACATTAGCTTGTGTGTCAAGCGGTGTTGAAGGACATGGCGAAGATTGTCAGTCAGCATAACAGAGCTCGAGGCATAACTACTAGAATCCTTGGCATGTGTGAGAGGTTCGAATACAGCCAGTGCTAGATGTTAGCAAACACAGCCGACGCTGGGCATTGACAAGCTCAACCGATGTTGAGCATTGATAGACACAGTCGGTGCAAACCGTTGGCACAGCTAGCGCTGGGCATTGGCAGACACGGCTGGCATTGGGCATTGGCAGACATGGCTGGTACTGGGCAATGGTAGGCACAGACGATGCTAAGCATTGACAAGCTCAACCAGTGCTAGACTTTGAGTGCACAACGGGTGCTAAGCGTTAGCGGACACAGCTGACGCTAAGCTTCTAAAATCACAGTTGACGCTGATCTAGTGCCTTAACAATTTTGATTTTTTAAGTGAATCTTCTATCATGGCTGATTCTTCGTACCGGATTCCTGATGTGAAGAGGCTTCCAAGAGGGGGAGAAGTCGGCACTCGTGATTTTACCGGCGAGGTTTTATCGAGGGGTGAGCCCATTTGGCTGACCAAGCTAGTATGCAAACCAGAATGGCCACTCAGTGTCAGTTTCATTGCTAACCTCGTTCGTTTTGAAGTACTCGAGGGCAATGATGGCAACATCAGTATCGAACTCCTTCATTGCATGCCCAAGAACATAGCTTTTGGAGAGAACTTGCCTACTCTTCCTGGACTGCCAAGGTGTTGGTGTTGCATAAAAGCACTCTTGAACGTGCTTCTTTATTAGCAGCGGTCCAGTGTTTGAGAAGCTACCATGATGGTGCTCCAATACTGTGAAGGTATTACTGGAGACATGGAGCCATGTTAGAAATACTTGGCTTCTTAGGCATAGGGAAGCATGAATCTCTTTGCTAGATCTTCATTTTATTGGGGTACTTTCGATGACTGAGGCCATGTATGACGAGTTCGTGGTCCCGAACTCTGTCATCTTCGGTGGTGCTAACTTAGGGGAAGAAGAGATGATTGTCAATCTTCGGAAGATCTTTGAGGCTTACCAATCAGTTCATGCCAAGTCTAGTAATGGTCGAGTATCCTTCACCGAATGGGTGAAATTCTTCCGTGGGGACTATCCGAAAGGTAGTCAGAGCACTCCGAAAGGGAAAGGAAAGGCAGTTGCGAAGGGGACGCCTCCCGTGTATCAATCTGAGACCAACAACGACTGTGTCTTCTTAGTCGTGTATTTGGCCCTATTTTTATGCAAGTTCATGCTCCCTGGATGGGCATACGACATTCGTCCAGGCGCATTATATGTGGCCTACGACATGGTGAGAGGGCGTGAGTATGCCCTTGCTCAGCCGGTTTTGTGTAATATTTACCATGGCTTTGGGGCTATCTCCCGTGGAAAGGCCTACAAAGGCAAAGAGGGAGGAAATGGTATTGTAGGAGGAGAGGCATTTCCTGAGGATTTTAAAATTCCATTCCCCGTGCATTACGTGTACGAGTGGCTAGGGGCCTATTTCCCTGACACCTATGTCAGGCACTAGGGTTCAGGAGATAAACTATGGCTTTTCTTGATGAGGATTTCCAATCAAAGGGCTATCTTCCATACCCCAGGGGAAGCTCGGGGTTTATTTGGGAATGACTCTTTAAACATGCGGCGAGTCCCATTTTTGGTCGGGAGCTTCACCGACCGTGCTTTCATTGATGAATTGGGGAAGGAGCTAGATGGTGCTCCAACAACCGTTAGGGAGCTCATGTTCATCCTGAGAATTGGAGGAGGAGTTCTACCTTATCGAACTCCGCACAATGCCAGACTAGTGGGGTATTTCCTCCACCGCTTCGCCCGTCAGCATGGGCTTGATCAAAGCTGCCCCTTCTTCATGTTTTTTGAAAAGTGCCTGGGCAAGGTGAACACAGGGAAAGCGTAAGAGCTTGGGAATCTCAGTGAGTGCTAATCATCGGAACATATGCCGACTGCTTGGTCCACATGTCTCGAAATGATAGACATCAGCAAGTATGTGTTACCTCACTTTTGCAGGAGGGTCCGAATGATTGAGACTTATGACAACTGGTGGAGAATCACCAGCAAGGGATATTGGAATGCTGATCACCCTCGAAAAGGGGGGAATGGTAACTAGCACCAGGATCTCAGGCAGAGGAGACTGGCAGATACTCCTGCTCCTGGCGCGGTATTTGTCTTAGACTATCCCTCTAACTAGTAAGCTTTAGGGTTTTCGCGCGAGATAGCAGCTGATGAAGCCTTACTAGAATTTCTTGCGATAAAGGAGAGGACTGAGAGCATCTTTGATAATCTTAGTTCCACCTTCGAGTGGGATGAGGGACGCAGGGTACCAGGTTATGATAGGCATTGTATTCAGGATTTGAATGCACTGATCGAGAGCGGTCCCCATAATAAATTGGCTGAAGGCCCTTCTCAGGGAGGGAGTTCTAAAGCTGTCACTCCTACTTTGGCAAAGAGGAAGAAAAGAAAATGCTTGACCACTGTCGACACTCGTGCACCATCTTCAGTTAGTGGGCGTACTCGGAGGCGTAAGAATGCCATCCTACCTGTGATGTCAGAACTATGAGGTAGCTCTTCCTCTTCTGATCTTTTAGCAAATCTCCCACTATTGCCTTTTGCACTTTCTCCACCATCTACTGTTTCTCCTGAATTGTTTTCTTCTTCTTCAGAGACTGAAGTAGATGACCTTCTAAGCCCATTATTATTACTTCCGACTGGGAAAGGACTCCAGATATTGGGGAGGCACCCTTGAGTCCAAGGGTATTTCTTGAGTCAAAGGCGGCTCCGATTGATACTGATGAGTCTGAAGGTCATGAAGAAACTGCTCTAGGAAAGGGTTCTGATGTAGATGTGGCCTCCGTGCATCAGGAGCTTAGTGCCCCGACCGAGGTAGGGGCTATGACTCAAGAAGAAGAGCCTGTAGTTGATGATGTGCCTGAGCACCAAGAGGTCGCTGCTCTCGTGGGCCCAAGTCATGAAGATGAAGGGGTTGAGCTCTTCGTGGCTAAGGTTCTAGCTATTGAAGGTGCAGGCCAAATGGACGAAGCCATGGCTAGGGGTGAATTTGCTGGCAAAGGCCAAGGGGAATAGGAAGTTCCTGAACTTGCTAATGCTGAAGTGGCAGCTTAGGAGGGTGAAGAGAAAGGGCCACTTGTTTCTTCAGAGCTTGCTGGGACAGAAGTAGAGGTTCCCATAAGCGAGGGTCAATGCAGCGAGGTTGGCATTGAAGAACCCAAGCAGGTTGAGGTTGGCATTGAAGAACTTAGACTGGTTGAGGTTGGGGCTACCTCTGAGTCTGAGGGGTAAGAAGCTCTGGGCTTTTCCATTGTTCCAGTGGAGCCCATGGCTCAAATGGCTATTACTTCGACAAGCTTGGTCCTTGAAGCCGAAGCCTCTTCAGTAGTAGTAATCCCAGCAGAACCATCTAGGCCCATCTTTAACGGTTTTTCTGATATGATTGTAGGCATGCTTCGAGCAGACCTTCAGGGCTTGAGGGAGCTATCTTTTAATGAGCTGGGCGAAGCTTTGGCAAAACAAAGGGAATTCGTCACGACTACCACGGTTGGGAGTGCACCATAAGTTCTTTCCCATTTTGATGCAACCCTAAATGAGTTGGAGAGCTGACGGTCGGGAGTGTTGCATCATGAGGAAGAAATTAGCAGGCTAGTCACTTTGGAGGAGTTGATCTTGCATCCTCGTGAGAAGATAGATTCTTGCATTGAGAAGAAGGCCACAATAACTGGCCATTAGCAGGATCTCAAGAGGGAGGCGCAAGGAAGCTATAAGAGGATGAATGAAATCAGAGAGGAGATGCGAATATTACGGCAGGAATTCACGAGTCTTGAGATGAAGATGGTTCAGAGGAGGGCCATGGAGGCTTCTTTGGTTGCAGATTTATCCGAACTCAAGGGCACCATTGAGTCGGAAACTGTGGCGATGGAGGATGAGACTCAAACGGTGGCCGAATTGAAGAAGCGTGTCTAGAGAACCAAGATTTCTTCTGCAGCATGCAGCGCAAAGATCAACAAGATGATTGGTCAGTTTTGAGAATGTATTTTCTTTTACCAGTACTTATACAAGTTTTACTCATAAATAAAGTGCTTTTTTTTCTCTTCTGGCTGACTTCGCTGCATGATTTCATTCTCTTCTTACTTTTGCTGCACTCATGTGATTTTTTTTTTTTTCCGAATGCCTCTTGACACTTTTATTGTTTGAAGAGGCTAATACCTAAGCCTTGTTTAGTCCCATGAGGGGCTGTCACGGCTTGGATAGCTTCGAAATGAGGAGTCGTTGCTTTTCCTCCTCTTAATGTTTGATTGACCAAGGTCTCATAGTACATTTCCCTCATCATTTGGTGAGCCTGGTTACTATAGATAGTCTAGTGAGGAGGAGCTTCGGCCTCCATTAATGTTGCATTCACTTCGAACCCATCATATCTTTTAGTCTCAGGCACGAACTCCTTGAGATGTTTTGAAGCGATACGTATGACCTCCAATTGACTCTAAAGACTGTGAACTTCGCTTCTTAAGTTTGCTAAGGGATCCTGCCCTTGAGGGGAAGAAAGTTGCCCTTTCTCAGACTGCTCTCCTCCAGCCATATCAGGGAAAAGTAGAACTTTCAGCTGGTCACTGGTCCGAGGAGCATCCTCTATACTTATAGCAACCGGATTTTGAGAAATATTTTGCGGCGGTTGATGCACCACTTCTTCTTTCAAGAGCGCAATGGGGATATGCAAGGCTTTCTGATGGTCCAGCGTATAGGTGACCTTTGGGGTCGGGAATTCTATCCCCATGACTTGCTCAATCTCATGAATGACCTCTGGTTCGTCTTCTGGCCAAGGTGGCTCAAAATTGGGGGCAGAGGGCGAAGACTCATTTTCAAACGAAGAAGGAGTTTTTTCAGGGATGATGATTGAGATGTTAGAATGAATAGTGGTTAGAGGTAAAATTCTGCCCTACCTTTCTTCCTCTTTGAACATGTTCACCAATGTTCTCCCAACATCCTCAACATCTTCATGAGACGAAGATGCTGTCTTGATTGTAGACTTGTGAACTCCATCATTCAGTTTCTGAGGCGACACCAAATCTGTGAAGTAATATTTAGCATCAGCATAGTGAGTTTCGGCTACAGGGAACGGTCTCTTGTCAGCATAGACCGTATGCTGTCTCCCATCTTGACTATAATTGAAGCACTGATGAAATGTCGATGAAACCACTCCTTGGTCATGAAGCCATGACCAACCAAGGAGAATGTTGTAGGAAGTGTCGGTGTTGATTACATGGAGCTGGGCATAATCGTTCGGCTCACCAATCTTAAAACGAAGGCGAACCATGCCAGCTTGCTTCTCTCTTGACTGGTTGAACCCTTGAACTGTGACGTGGGTCGGGGTAAGATCTTCGGACCCCAACCCTAATCGATTAAGGATCCTCCTTGGAATAAGGTTGACTGCCAACCCTCCATCTAACATAGGCACATATGTAATTCTCTAGTAACAAAGAGAGGGCAGTTATGAAACTTTTCTCCCAGCTGCAGATCGTCCTCTAAAATAGTGATTGCCATATATCCTTTTAAAATTGTCAGGTCCACTTCAATAGGTTCTACCTTGGTCTTTGTAAGGGCCACAATTTTCTCCCAATATCACCACTTGAGAAGAGAGATGTAATGTCGAGCGAGAAGGCATGTGGATTTTCACTGTGCGCGAAAGGCATATGGAGTATTGCCATCTGCGGCATTCACAGGTGTGTTTAAGGAGCAGCACCGGTTGGAGCAGTGCAGGTTGAAGCAGCGCTGGGTGGAGCAGTGCCGGTTGGGGCAGCGCCTTTGGGATAATAAGAGAGTAGCGAGCCGGTTGGAGTAACGCCAGTTGGAGCAATGCCGGTGGGATAAGAAGAGAGTAGCGTGCCGGTTGGAGCAGCATCGAATGGAGTAGCGCCGGGTGGAGCAGCGCTAGTTGGATGTTTGATAGTGTAGCGTCGAGAGTGTCTTAGTCAAACATACAGCCTCTGTACATGTCACAACCACCCCGTACGTGTCAGAGCAATGACTGATTGCATTAGCCATAGTGTTTTCCAACCACCCTCTCCTTTTAAGCCTTGGGAAACACGTGTCTCTCTCATTTTTCTCAACTTTTCTGTCTCTCTTGGAGCTCACTGTTGCCCTTTTCAAGACAACCCACTGGTGAAGCCAAAGAAAGCCCGTGAAGGCCATGAGAGAGGATTTGTGATACCGTGAGAAGTCAAGGTAAGTGGGTTTAGCTTTATGCATCCATGAGTGTCGTAAAAATGTTGAAATGGATTAGATGATATAAAGGAAAATGTGAAGAATGAATGGGTTAAAATGAGGTTGAAGTTTCAGTTTGTGCTTCTCAATGGCATAACTGTTTCTATCATATGTTTGATCTTTTTATTTACAGAAACTCATGAAATCGCTCACTGTGAAACTTCTTATCATGAATAAGGTTCCAAGCCCAAAGTGTCGCTTGGCTAGGAAATATTAAGTGTTCTTTAAAAGTATATTAACATGAGAATATGAATTTTCAAAACTGTGAATGTTTGTACATCTATATGTTCGATGACCAAATGGCGTCCAAATGGGAACAAATAGGTCCCAAATGAAAGACATATGTGTATACTCCAAGTTTACGTTTTACGTCATGGTAATATTTTGCATAGATAAAAAGATATGGCCCTAAATGTCGAGGCATGACACTATTCACAGTGGCTGCTATTTCAAGCAACTGTGGCTCTCTTTGGGCAATGCTTTTGACCTAGCTAATAGTATCCAAAAAAGTTAAAAATACCACCATTGGAAAGGTTTATGAATGTACTTAAAGTTTCATGTTTTGCGAGAAACTCTCCATGGAGTTTGAGCTATGACCCGAATTGCGCGAACACGTCACTGCGCACTGTTGTAGGGAAATTTCTAGCAACTAAGGCTCACATTGTACTGAGCTATTGATTCATCAAATGACACCTAAATTTCTTCAAACCAATGTTTTTTTAAATAAATATGTATTAACTCAAGGTTTTATGTTTGAGGCATTCTGAAACTCCCCTTACATCGGGCGCTACACCCTCTCTAAGAGGGGCATGTCACTGTTACTTGTCACTGCATCATTGTATTACCATGCGACGTTAGGTTATCTTGATATATGATAAATGCAATTGCCATATGATAAATTCCATGGGAATTCCATAAAGATATGGGAATGATGCCGTGTAAACTGCACTTGGTGAGAAAAAGGGGCCACGAGCACGATAATGATGAAATTAATTAACAATGAATGCCAAATGCTACTGAGAAAACTTATGTATAAATTCCCTGTGGTAGCTTATGAAATGCGTGTCTTTTGTTAAATGCTATGACGTTATGATGAAATATGATTCATCTATTATGAGGCAATGAATGGCCACTTCTTATATTGTTATTGACCACTACGCAGTGGGACACTCACCGGTGGTGGATATTATTATGATGATGTGATGAATGGCCACTGCACATATTGTTATTGAGCACTACACGGTGGAACACTCACCGATAGTGGATACAGTTATGATGATGTGATGATTGGCCACTATTTATATTGATATTGGCCACTACGCAGTGGAACACTCACCGGTAGTGGATGCTATTATGATATTGCCTGCTACGAGATGGGACACTCATCAGTAGTAGGGAAAGAGATGCCAACATATCCTCTAACGTACATAATGATAGGAACGGGTTAAGGGAGAAGAGAAAGGGTCGCACCCTAGATTTATGAAATGATATGTGATTGATGCCTTACAAGGTAAGGGCCTATCGAAAACCCAATGCGCGCTGGGGACTATGTGAGTGTGTTGAGGGTATTATGAAGTGGGTACCCCACTTGTCATTACCCTCCCTCTTATGTGATGGTAGAGGTCTTAAGCAATGGGATTGGCTTAGCCTGATAGATAGGGCCTCTACTGCGGGAGTAGGTGATTTGGGGAGTGCGAGGGTAATGATTGAATTTCTTGATAAGAAATGTTTAATATTATAATGATGGAATGGTTTATGATTTCACTAATTGAAGGCTCTGATCTCACTAATTTAGTGATGACTGCCGTTTAAATGAAATGTTCATATTCGCTGTCTTGTGTGATATGCATTTAAGCTAAACTATGACTTTATATTGATAAACTGTACTATTGTCATATATGGACAGAACCACCACAGATGCATAACACTGACCTGCTTACTGGGCTGTATAGCTCATCCCATTATTTTCTTTCCTCCCCTTGTAGATTGATAGTGGTAGGTACAGGGCTGGAAGTTCGTGTTTGGCAGTTCGAAGAAAAAGCTAGTGTTCTTGAAGAAGGTGCTTAGACCATGCTTATGTCTGGGCTATTTGATCGTGGTTTTGTTTTGTTCTTGGTGGATATGTGTAATATTGGGCCTAGATGCCCCGAACTAAATGTAATATTTTGTAAGATTTTCATATTATGAATTTTGGTGTGTGGAGTTTTTCCTTACTCTTCTGCTAGTTAAGCTTGTCGCTTTAGCTCTCTTCCATCATTTGATCGATTTCTGAATATAAAGTCATTGGGTCCACTCCTACCTGACTGACAAATGTTACATTAAATCATGAACCCATGCTCGATCGCCCGTCGTCGCGTAAGGTACGGTGGTCGGGGGTGGGGTCGTGATAGCCTCGTACACTTCTGGGTTAGAGAGAGCTTGAACCAAAGCCATCCAATAATCCTTCGAGAGCATGAGGACATCGTAGATACTGAGGATAGCTAGAATCTTTCGTAGATGCCCTATCACATCATATTCCACCTTTTCATGATCAAGGCCTTGTGCTCCTAGTCCTGCCACTAGTTTGCGTGGTATGTTGGGTTGAGGAGCAGGTTTGTGCAGAAAAGGTTTATTTTGGCTGATTAGCAGACTTGATTGCATAGCGAGCTTAGTTCGGGTGATGGAAGTTCGAGGTTTTGGAAGAGATTGAGTATATGGGATCAGAGGTGTCCCAGGGAATTGGAGAATAGGTTGACTGTTTGAGGTATTGGGATTGGGAAGGAGCCCAAGGAGCGGTAAGATAGGCATATTAGTCTTTGGATTAGGGGGTAGTGGCAGACTAGAGAACTTCAAGGTGCCTGACTTTTGCAATGGAGGTTGCAGCATCCTCCCTGACTTGAGATTTATCTACCCCGTGATGGGTGTTGCTCTTGAGATTTGCACCATGTGGCATGCTTCTTGAGAGTAGAAACCTTGCCCCCTTGACTTTCTCAGTCTCTGTTAAAAATCGGGCTCAGGGAGCCACTGGGCTTCGACTTTTTGTTCTTCTTTGAAGAAGGTGGTTGTGCTTTGGCTTTAGCTACCAGGGCATTAGCGAATGTTAGGAATCCTGCTGCCTGTGCCAGGGTCTTTCTTAATCGTTTCCATTGCATCCTGCTTATATTGATTCCTTCGAATTCTCGATCGAGACCTCGAAGTCTGAGCATTTCAAGGATGTATCTGCATTGGACATAAAAGAGGAAGGATGAGAAGCAGAAGAAGAACAAGGATAAGGGAGGTCATTCCCCTTATCAAACCGATCTAGGCAGCTTTGTACGTCATCACCAGGGTTGGACAGGTGCAAGGGGTATTTTAGGTCTTTCCCATTCTTAGACCGTCGGGGAGTGCTTTTAACATCGTCACCCTCATCGGACGTACTCTAAATGGAAGATGGTACGAGAGCATCTTCTTGAAAGGATGAAGAAGGAAGAAGGATCGTGCTAGGGATAAAGTCCAGTAAAGTTGGCAGTGGGGGAAGGGGCTCAACTGAAGGTTGAGCCATCTTGTTTCTCTGGTAAGCAGCACTTGGTGCTCGTCTCCTTCTGGTTTTCTGAGGTGGTGTTTGATTCATATCGCTAGGCTTGTGAACAACCTTAGCCTGGCGAACTGCTTCTTGTCTTAAGGACTTGAGTCTGCTTCGCCCATTGTCGACTCTCCATGGCTGGGAAGTTGAGGGTGCCACCGAGTCTGAGCCATTGATAGGAAGGTCCTGCTTTGGGATATCCTCTTGCCCCGATGGAGGAGTGACTTGGGGATCACTAACTGGAACGTTGTAAAATTCCTGACATTCCTGTATTTTCTTTGAGAATATATCATGGAAACTGATGCATTCCCACAGGAAGTGACCCCATACCTGGTGATCCGAGCACCAACGATCTTCGATCCCCTTAACAAGGCGACGGGGTTGCCTTGCCTGCTTCAGTGTGATTATGCCTTCCTGAAGCATTATAATGAACAAGGCGTAAAGGATACCAGGCATTTCGTCTTCCTCTTGGATGGTTACTGCATGGGAGGCTTCGGCCGCCCCGAGGGGCTTCTTTAAGTCTTCAAGCATTATCTCACCCTTCTGAATCAGGGCCTCGATAATATCTTTCAACATGTAGCAGTCATCTGTGGGATGATTGATTCTCTGATGGTAGGCACAATAAAGGCCAGCTTTCTTGGGGAACTTGACTTTTGGAAGCTAGATCATATTTTGTTTCAATAACAACCAGAACAGCGTAGGGACCCATTCCTTCTCAAAAGGGTAGACCTTGTTCTTATGCTTGGTAAAATAATCACCCGATCAAGGTTGGCCGGCGGGGATACTCGATTGTATGACTGTTGTTGTTTTCATCCCCGTGGCGTTGTTTTTGCTGTGCTCACCCATTTGGAGAGGTCGAAAGTTTGGGAGGGAGCCTTCTTTGAATCAGTGACCGTGACGGCTGTACTGATTACTCATTTCTGTTGGCTGCCCCGTGTGTTGTTCCGAGAGCTACCATTGCCCCGGTTGTTTGCTGAGCTTGCAGACAGTTGTCGTGACCCACCGTGGTGGCGTGATAGACTTTCTATGCGGATTGATTTAGAGATCAGCTCTGACATGGAAGTCGGATTAGATGCCTCGACGTGTAGAGAATTTCAGGTCGCATGTTCCGCACACAAGTTTGGACTGCTTCCTTCTCGGGCATAGGATTAGGATGGCGAGAAGCCAAATTTCTCCTTCTTGATATGAACTGGTCCACGGGCTCATCGGGATCTTGAGTCAGGGCAAGAAGTTCGATGGTTTGAACCTCTCTCTCGACCTCATAGAAACGTTGGTGGAGCAACTTCTCCATTTCCTCCCAAGTATGCACCAAGTTCGGGGGAAGTCGAGCTTACCATTGAAAAGCTGGGCCATAAAGGGTTTCAACAAACTAACGGAGAAGAAGTCTTCCATCAGTTGCTTTTTCTGAACATGCTGTACGTGGTTCTGTTGAATAGAGGGAAACTTCCCTTTCTTGTAATCTGAGGGAAACGAGGCCTGGTCGATATATGAAGGGTACGGGCTTTGATAAGACATCGCACCCTGTATCCTCGGGATTTATCTGTTCTTTAGGCTATGGGTCACCATAGCGTCAATGTCTACTTGAGAGATGGGGTGAGGGACAAAATTGTCTTGTGAGGCAGAAGGAAGGGGCTGCATTGGAGGTGCACCATCAGAGTGATGGGAATTGACCTCATGGTTAGTTGAGATGCGTGTAGCGTCTATACGATCAATATTTTCCATCATTGCGTGCACCATTTCCTCAAATTTGTCCATGCGCTCTTCTTGCGCGTCACTAGGCTCGCTTACAACCATTACACTGACTGTTTCTCTAGGGAGATCAGCGTTAGTTACAGTTGAGGACTTGCGAACTTGACGAGTAGTGTGCAGTAGATCAGTCGTCAAGGAGTCAGCATGCCTTGACTATACTGAACTTTTGCATGCCGATCACATGAGGACTAGTTTTCGACTGTCTTGGGACCATGGCTAATGAGTGGCTAGGTCACTTTCAACAACATTAACCACAGTGCATGGCTCATGGAGCTTTTCTTCAATCCCTGTCATCTGAAGAGGGTAGAAGGGGTTCAGGCGAAGAGGGTCCTCAAAGCGGGTTGCCTTAACTACCTTGGCTATTTCTTTGGTCAGAATTCACATACCTCTATCACGTTTAGCCTTGAAATTTTCATGGACCTCACACCAAACCTACGATCTGGGTTGTGGCTGCTCAGCTCTTCTTGCACAAGAGAAAGCTTTCTCCATCAGGTGTGACAAAGGATGAGGGTCAGAGACTAGAGTCATCTTGGGCCGGGGAGGATGAAGGACTCGATCTTCCATCAGGTCAGTGCCCCGAGCTCTCTTGTGGGTCCAGAGACAAAAACCAAAGCAACGGGGCTGGTTCAAGATGGTACTCTTGGGGAAAACCTTCGAATACCAAGGCTGAAGGTGCTTGCTTGAAGAAGGTGGGGGTAGGCAGGAGCAGGGTTGACTCATGAGGAGGCCGGAGTTGAGGGCGAGGGGACATCTATGATGGCTACACATGTGCCCCCTTGAAGAAAGATCACGGGGGACCTGGGGATCGGCCCGGGCTCCTTCAAGTGGTCTGTCCTTAGAAGGCTGAGAACTACT
Organism: Amborella trichopoda; assembly: GCF_000471905.2. Next base: position 882,630 of record NW_006499207.1, on the reverse strand, counting down.
TGCGGGTGTCTGTAAGAGAACAGGTGGAGCCCTGCCCCTTATAGGGTGTACTTGTGTGTGCGGAGTAGGAGGACGAGGAGGTCGTCTCTTGTGTACTCGGGTTGGCATAATGACGGTGTTGCCCCAAGCAGTGAGATGCATATGATCAGCGTACACAAGACCTTACCTTAGAAGGTCAGATCTTGGATGCAGACTCGAGGTAACATAAGGGTTTCCCTGAGGTGTGGCTCGAGTGGGTGATCCACGAGCCTTGTGGTATGTGTAAGGGGTGGAGACATAGGGCTTCTGCCTTGATGTGTTGAGCCTCTAGGGGTAGAGATTGGTGATGCAAAAATGTGGGGGGCAGCCTTGTGGCAATCCCCAGAAGCAATGGCAACTTGCTTGCCTTTTGCAGAAAGGGACTGGGCAGCCTACCGGTGTACCTCGGGAATATGACCGAGAAGTGACTTACCGGTAACTGAGTACATGCTGTGTGGGGAAATAAATGTGTAGCGATGCAGGGTGCCTTGGCGGAGGTTCCACCAGAGTAAGGAGATGGGGAGTTAGGGATTTTTAGGTTCCTCCTCACGCTAATCTAGGTTAAGACCTAGGAGCTAGACCCGGGGTCTTTACTCAAAAGGAAGGTTGGGAACGAAGTTGAAGGAACTTGTTCCCTAAGGACAGTAGTGAATGCGGGGATAAGAAAATCCCTGATTCGGATGAATGGGTTACAGAACCCACAAGCCATAAAATATGAAAAGATAATGAATGCAGATAATAAAAGAAGAAACTAGCTAAACAAGAATGATCCGACTAAGGGGCAGTAAGTCCCTTGTGGAGTCACTAAGCTGGTTAGGTGCCTCGATCTTACCTCTGGATCTGGATGATCGGGAGGCACGGGTCTCAGGTTTCGGGGATATCCGAAACATTTTGAGATCGCTCTCTCGGGAACCTCGTTCGAGAACAAGGGCAGTTATTACCAACTGATGAGAGAGGAATTTCAGGTGGGTTCGGGACTTACTCAGGTTGGCTCGCGTGGGCGCCCTCTTAGATCACAAAGTAAGCCCCTCAGTAATAAAACTGGTTCGAAATCGCCTCCCTTGGCTCGTATTCTCTAGTTTTATGTAATCACATATATATGGCAAAGGTTATAAGACAGGTGGCTCAGTAGACCTCACTTGGCCTTTTGGGTGAACATACACAGGTGTGTACATTCAAAAGAAGAAGGGAAGAGAGAGAGAAGAAGAATGCGGGAAAGAAGAGTTTGACCAGTTAGGGAGATCAGCGTAGTGACTAAGTTGGTGAATAATTGGCCTGACATAGTAGTAAAATGGGCTCAGTGACTTAGATCGGCTCACATGATTACTACTAAACATCAATACTGATACTGACTAGCTAGGCACGATGGTTAGCATGTCGTGGCAATAAAGCGAGCAGAGTAATTCTGGCACAACAACATTACGGCTAGATGACAAGACTATCATAAGAGGTTAATCTCAACTCTTCTTAATTAAACGAAAGGATAATAGAAAGAATTAAAGTTCATAAAGAGAGAGTAAGAAGTAAGAGAATAAAAGAGAGAAGAGAAAGAAAGAGAGGAAGAGAAATAAAGGAGGGGAGTGTTAGGGAAGAGGGAAGGACGGAGAAAAGAGAGTGAAAGACACAGTCGGCGCTAGGCATTACAGGCTGGGTTGGAAAGAGAAGAGAGAGATGGACACAGTCAGCACTAGGCTTCATTGACTATGTTTAAGAAGTGAGGAGAGAGGAGACACAGTCGGTGCTGAGCATCACCCTCTGGGTTGGAAAGAGAAGAGAGAGACAGATACAGTCGGCGCTAGGCTTCATTGATTATGTTTAAGAAGTGAGGAGAGAGAAGACACAGTCGGTACTGGGCATCACCGGTTGGGTTGGAAAGATAAGAGAGACGGACACAGTTAGTGCTATACTTCATTGGTTGTGTTTAAGAAGTGAGGGGAGAGAAGACACAGTCGACACTAGGCATCGCCGGCTGGGTTGGAAGGAGAAGAGAGAAAAGATGCATCGTCTGCTGGGTTGGAAGGAGAAGATGAGAAGAAAGAAAGTATAAAAATGGGTCCAAAAGGATTGTTTTGGCCCTTCCTAACAATGTGTGAAATTTCAGAACAGTCCATATTATTGCCCGAAAACTTGTGTGATCTTCCATGACTGATCTGAGGTTGTTCTGATGCCCGTTTGATTGAAAGATGATTGTTTTCTTGTGGGGCTTGGCATGGCGATCGATTTGATGCCAACTTCGAGCCATGAATCAATTTTTTAAGCTATGATCATGAGACTTGAATTTTGGTCGAATCGTGAAAACTTTGGATCGATTGTGTGCTCATTTCTTGATGTTTTTCTTTAGTTTCTTGGCTGAATCACACTAAGCATGCTGTCACGATCATGTTGCAACAAAAGCAACTCAATTTCATGTCTGGATAAAGATTTGTCATCTTCAGTTTTTGGCCAGAATCTTGAAATCCAGCGGTCGGAATTTACAGCAGCTTCGACGCCTTTGTGTGTGAAATCCAACTGCTCATCGTATGCGAGGTTCGGACCAGATATAGCCATGGACCTCACACACATAATGGAATTGATTTCATGTCGATTGGGAAGGCGAGCGTCGTGGTTTGGCTGCTCGAACGAGGCGTGCTGCTACTGAATTTTCTGCAACTTCTTTCACAGATTAGCAACTTCTCTCCAGTTTTTTTCTCTGCTTGGGCATCATCACGAGGCGTACCACCTATCCGCTCGTCTTGATAAGACGAATATGCTCACCAAATTTAGAAGCGATCCGACTTGGAACGAGTGAGATATAGGTCCTGAAAGTGACTATAAAAATAGCCGCTTTTAATGGTGTTTTAGTGCAAGGTGGCCACACGGGAATAGTGTGCGGCTTACCCCTTTTTGGTATTCTACCCATAACTTTGTCCTGGAGTGCCCAATTAAGCCGAAATTTGACCAATAGGGGTTTTCGACTCTACCGGATCCAATGGCCATGATCTTACAGCTATTTGATGCACCAAAAATATAGCTCTAGTTACATAGTCCATTTCAGGCTGCTAGAGGCCGATTTTGTCGAAATTATTTCTTTTATGGTCACTACCTTAAACATGTATGATTGGGATGAAACTTGGTAGTTGGTCTTTTGAAGTGTTTGATGAAGCTCTTGACCAATTTTGGGGCAATTATGAGACTATAGAAATTTCCACTTATTTTGTAGGCTTTATTGACCTGCTTCCTCTTTATTCCACGTCATGGACCAAGGTGCTGAAAAATATGTTCATACAGAAAATAGGATGAAAAAAGACCGATTTACCCCTTCTTAACAATTTGTGAAATTCCAAAATAGTCCTTATGCTGCCCTAGAACTTGCATGATCTTTCATGGATGATCTGGGGTTGTTCTGATGCCCGTTTGATCGAAATATGATTATTTTCTTATAGGGTTTGACATGGAAATTGATTTGATACCAACTTTGAGCCATGGATTGTGTTTTTATGGCACGATCATGTGTCTTGAAATTTGGATCTATCTTGAAACTTAAGATCCATAGTGTGCACGTTCCTGGATTTCTGTGATTTCTTCATTGGAGCAGACTAAGCATGCTGTCACGATCGTGTGGCAACAAACGCAGCTCGATTCCGTGTTTGGACGATGAGTTTGCATCTTTGACGTTTTGTCTTGAATCTGGAATTCTGGAGCCGGAATTTGCATTCACTTCATCGCCTTATTGTGCGAAATCTGGCCATTCATCATGTACGGGGTTCGGACTAGAGATAGGTGGAAGGGCCACAATTTGATTAAATAGGACCAATTGCGGCAGTGGAGAGAGAGAGAAGGAAGTCGAGAAAAATGGAAACGCAACGCCTGTTGAGTAAGAGGAAAACACAGCGCTGACTGAGTAAGAGGAAAATGCAGTGCTGGTTGAGTAAGAGGAAAACACAGCGTCGGTTGAGTAAGAGGAAAATGCAGCGTCGACTGAGTAGGAGGAAAACGCAGCGTCGGCTAAGTAAGAGGAAAATGCAGCGCCTACTGAGTAAGAGGAAAATGCAGTGCCAATTGAGTAAGAGGAAAACGCAGCACCGGTTGAGTAAGAGGAAAACGTAGCGCTGACTGAGTAAGAGGAAGACGCAGCGCCAACTGAGTAAGAGGAAAATGCAGCGTCGACTAAGTAGGAGGAAAACGCAGCACCGACTGAGTAAGAGGAAAATGCAGCGCCAGCTGAGTAAGAGGAAAACGCAGTGCCTGCTAAGTAAGAGGAAAACATAGCACCGACTGAGTAAGAGGAAGACACATCGCCAGTTGAGTAAGAGGAAAATGCAGCGCCGGCTAAGTAAGAGGAAAACGTAGCGTCGACTGAGTAAGAGGAAAACGCAGCTCTGGCTGAGTAAGAGGAAAATGCATCGCTGGCTGAGTAAGAGGAAAACGTAGCATCGACTGAGTACGAAGAAGACGCAACACTGTTTGTGTAAGAGAACCCATCGCCGTCTGTTAATGCAAGGCCTAGCGACACCTGTGACCCAGTGCCGACTGGAAAGAGGGAAGCAAGAAAGAGCAGCGTCGGGAGTGTCTTGGTCAAATGTACAACCTCTGTATATGTTAGCAACACTCCATATGTGTCAGAACGATGAGTGATTGTGTCAGCCACAGTGAATCTCACCAACCGTGAGCACTTAAGCCCTTTGACAACCAGTTTTCTTCATTCTACTCCCTCTATACCCCTAAGGAGTTCACTGTTATCCCTTGAAGATAACCCACTGGTGAAGCTTAAAGACAGCTCGTAGAGGCCGTGAGTGAGGATTTGAGATACCGTAAGAAGTCAAGGTAGGTCGGTTTAGTTTCTATGCATCCATAATTTATGTAAAGAACAAATATTTAGAATGGGTAAGATGATAGAATGAAAATGTGAAGAATGAATGGGTTAACATGAGGTTGAAATTCAGTTTTGTGCTTCTCAATGACATGACTATTTTTACCATATGTATGATCTTTTTATTTATGGACACTCATGGAATTGCTCACTGTGAGACTCCTTATCATGAACAAGGTTCCAAGCCCAATGTGTAACTTGGCTAGGAAATAGTAAGTGTTCCTTAAAAGCATGTTAACTTAAGCATATGAATTTCTAGAACTGTGATCGTTTTTGTATCAACGTGTTTGATGGCCAAATGGTGTCCAAATGGGATCAAACCTCTCTCGACTGAAAGGCATGTATGTCTACTTTAGTCTACTTTTTATGTCATGATGAAATTTCACCTGAAAGAAAAGATATGGCCTAAAATGTGGAGGTATGACACTGCTCACAGTCGCTGCTAATTCCAGCAGCTGTGGCCCTCCTTGAGCAATACTTTTGATGCAGAAAACGATGTCAAAAAACCTTAAAACTTCCACCAATGGAAATTTTTATGAATGTACTCAAAGTTTCATGTTTTGAAGTTTTTGAAATTTCCTACAGGTTTTGAATTGTGACCCAAAATTTGCGAGTATGTCGCTGCGCACTGTTGCATGGAAGATTTCCCGCAACTAATGCTCACCTTGTATTGAAATATTGGCCTATCAAATGACCCGAAATTCTTTCAAATTACTATCTTTGTAAAGGTTTGTGTATAAGCTAAAAGTTTCATGTTTAAGCCATCCTTAAATTCCCCCTTAAATCGGGAGCTACACCCTTGCAAGAGGGGCATGTCACTATTACTGTCACTGCATCATTTTACGACCTGGGATTGAAGGGGTAAGTGCGACCCCTTTTTCTTTGCATACACCTAACTCCACTGGGGATGTTGATGAAATACGTTTAGCCAAGAGGTGGTCCATCTAGTTAAAGTTATGTGTATGGACTATTTGTCGCGCCATGCGTTATAGTTTTAAGGTCTTGTAACTTGGACCATGGCTATGCAATTTAAAGTCAAGCAACTAGGACCATGCAGTTTAAGGTTGTGAAACTAGACCTTCGCTACAGTTTAAGGTCATGTAGCTTGAATCAAGGCGTTAAGCCTTTTAACGTCATGCAGTCAGGATGTGTACTATGGTTTAAGGTCATATAGTTGGACCATGGTTGTGCAGTTTTGAGGCATGCAATGAGGACCATGCAGTTTAAGGTCGTTCACCTGGACCATGGCTGTGCAGTTTAAGGTCATGCAGCACAAACCAAGGCTTTATAGTTTAGTGTCATGCAGCATTGACCTAGGCTGTGCAGTTTAAGGTCATGCAGCATGGACGCAGGGCTGTGCAGTTTAGGGTCATGCGACGTGGAATTAAGGTCATGCAGCATGGACCAAGGTTGTGCAGTTTCGGGTCATGCAACATGGACCATGGCTGAACAGTTTAAGGTCATGCAGCATGAACCATTGTGCCGAGAGTCATAATTGGGGTCTCGACTCCCTATGGAGTGAGGTTGGGTGTAAGGAATGAACTGCCTGAGGAGACCGAACGATGGTCCGGGTGGGAGTGTCATGGCATGCGCATGGCACTAAGTCTTGAATATATGTTCAACTTGTCTTAATTTTGTAAGGAGATCTGACTGTAACTGTGATATGCTTAAAGGTAGATATCATCTTGAGAACAAATAATGCTTCGTTAACTGATCCTTACCCTTTTTTTATATATAGTATTCATGTGTACTCTGATATGTGATTTACTCTGCAAGACAAATGCAATATCTGATGAGCTATGGGCATGTTACTAAGTATATACTATTAGTAAGGAATGCAAGGGTAGTGATCTGCTTATTGGGCTTTTAGCTCATTCCATCTTAATCTCATAACTGTAGAGTGAAGGGTGGTAACAGTTGTGCAAAAGGTGGGTGGCAGTTTGGGGGACTTGAAGCCCGAAATTAAGAAGTTTGAGAAGTCGTCTTCCGAAGACTTCCACAATATGTTTTGATGATTTCAGCAATATGATGTATACTTCATTTTGTGTATTTTAGGCCATTAGTGCCTCAAAGAAATTGTAAAGACTTTTGATATTGAATGAATGAAATGGTTCTACCTTTTAGATTGAGATTTATTTGATGAATGGATTTATTCTAATTTCCTTTCATAGTTTGCTCTCAATTTCGTGTTTTTATGCATTGATTCCACTCCCACGACTTAAAATGCAAACTTGAAGAAGACATACATATCTTCCATTTGAGACCAATTTGGTCCCATTGGGACACCATTTTGCCACTAGACTCCTTGAAGTAAAAACAGTCATAGTCCTGGAAATTCTTATTCTCAAGTTAACATGCCTTTAAAGAACACTCAACATTTCATGGCCAAGGTACCCTTAGGCGTGGAACCTTGTTTATGTCAACAAGTCTCACAGTGAACTATCTCATAAGTTTTCATGAATAACAAGATCAGTTACAAGGTTGAAACAGTCATGATATTGAGAAGCATGAATCTAATATTTCAATCTCCCATCAACCCATTCATACATTGCATTTTCATTTTATGATCGTACCGACCATGGATGTACAAGAGTTAAACCCACTTACCTTGCCTATCACGGTGTTCTTGACCTCCCTCCACAGCCTTTGATGGTTTTTCTTAACTCCAATAAAAGGCTCTTCAAAGACACAATAGCAACAGAGGGCTCATGCTTGAGCTCTAGAGAGAGAAATTGAGAGTCGAGAAAGTTCTGAGAGAATGAGGGAGACAGTGGCAAGAAGGGAGGGAAAGGGCTGAAGTACTCAGGGGTTAGGTGAAGGTCACTGTAGTTGATGTGTACGGTTCTGGCAGGTATGGGGCTGACATGTACGGCACTGACAACTGCAGCGCTTGCAGCGGTCACATCTTCCTTTTTCATGCACAACGTCAACTCTTTTCTGCCTTTGCATGTGGCCATGCTCAAGTTCATGCGTGTCGATAGTCTCTTATGCGCATGACAATAGTCCTTTATGCACGCGGCAATAGTCCCTTACGAGCGCGATGATAGTTCGTTACGCCAGCGGCGATCGTCCCTAATGCATGCGGTGATACTCCCTGAAACGCGTGACGATAGTAGCTTATGCGTGCGGCGATACTCCCTTACGGGCGCGATGATACTCCCTTGCACATGCAACGATAGTCCTTTACTCGAGCAGCGATAGTCCCTTATGTAAGTGGCGATACTCCCTTATGCGCAAAGTGATAGTCCCTAACACGCACGGAAATAGTCCATCGCAAGCGCCGAGGGCATGCCTCCTCTACTGCACACACGGCGCAGCCCCTTGATTGGAAACTTTGTGGTCCTTACATCATCCCCCCCTTAAAAAGGATTTTTTCCTCAAAATCATCTCATTATCAATAACAAAGGTGGGGGTACTTCTCTCGGATCTCGTCCTCCGGTTCCCATGTTGATTCTTCTCTTGAATGATATTGCCATTGCACCAGGACCAAGGGGATGTCATTATTACGCAAGACCTGTACTCTCCTGTCTAATATCTCAATCGATTGTTCAACATAGGTCAGATCTTCTCTGATCGGGATTGCTTCGTACTTCAAGACATGGGATGGGTCAGGCTGATATTTTATTAATAGCGATACATGAAATACATTGTGAATATTGGCTAATTCAGGTGGCAGGGCAAGCCAGTATGCCATGCTTTTCAGGATCTCAAAAGGCCCAATAAACGGCGGGCTCAATTTTCCTTTTCTTTCAAATCTCATAATGCCCTTAGTTGACCTTCAGGAAGACCCGATCACTCACTTCAAATTCGAGGTATCTCCGACCATTATCGGCATAACTCTTTTGCTGACTTTGGGCTGTCTTTAATCGCTCTCGCATTCAGGAAAGCTTCCCAGAAGTTATTTGAAAAATTTCGAGCCCTAATAGTTTTCTTTCGTCGACCTCATACCAACAGATGGGCGACGTACTATTTCTCCCATATAGGGCCTCATGAGGCGCCATCTGAATGCTGGCTTGAAAGCTATTATTGTTGGCGAATTTTATCAGGGGCAAGTGATCCTCTCAGTTTCTCTTAAGGTCAGTAATACATGCTCTCAGCATTTTTCTGGAGTTTGAATAGTCCTCTCTGATTTGTCCATCTGTTTGGGGGTGAAAGGCAGTGCTAAATGTAAGTCCGGTCGCCAAAGCTGATTGCAGAGTTGCCCAAAATCTAGAGGTGAATTTGGTGTTCCTATTGGACATGATATTGATAGGTATACCGTACAACCTCACAATTTCTCCGATGTATAGCTTGGTCGGCTTATCCAGGGTGCAGGTCGTGTGGACTGGTAAGAAATGAGCAACCTTTGTTAATCAGTCCACAATGACCCAAATACTATTATTCCCTGCACTCGACCTTGAATAAAATCCATCGTAATGTGTTACCATTTCCACTCTGGTATGGGTAAGGGCTACAACCGTCCAGCGGGTTTCTGATGTTCAGCCTTCACTTACTGACGCGTCAAACACTTAGTGACAAATTGAGCCACCTCTCCCCTCATGTTGTTCCAGCAAAAGGTCTTTTTCAAATCCTGATATATTTTTGTACTCCTTTGGTGTACCGTCTTGCTGGAGTGATGTGCTTCATTCAGAATAGCCCTTTTTATACTGTCAACATGAGAGACACATACACAGCCCTTAAACCTTAACAACTCATCACTGTTCATAGTGAAATCCTCTCTTCCTCCCATTTTTATCTCTTTAAGAATCTTCATAAGTTGAGGATCTTCTTTTTGTGCCACCCGGTTCTATTTAAAGTGCTGGGGTTCTATCCTCATACACGAAAGCATCCCAGCCACATCATTGAGGGGTGGAATTGGGTGCCATTCCACTGCATCTTCTAAGCATCTCATCTCCCTGACCATCAGGTGTGCCGTTGAGACCACGGCTTTATGACTCAAGGCATCATCTACTACATTAGTTTTGCCTAGGTGGTACTCAATTGTACAGTCGTACTCATTCAATAAGTCCATCCATCTTCTTTTCCTCATATTCAACTCCTTATGGAAAGATAAGTACTTGAGGCTCTCGTGGTCTGTGAACACTTTAAACTGGGCCCCATAAAGGTGGTGCCTCTAGATTTTCAATGCGAACACTATGGTCGTGAGCTCCAAGTCATGAGTTGGATAGTTTTGCTCGTACGGCTTTAGTTGCCTGGAGGCATACACAATAACCTTACCTCTCTGCATTAGTATGCACCGGAGCCCTTTATGGGATGCATCAGTATAAACCACAAAATCTTCATTTCTATCGGGTAGGGTCAGTACTGGGGCTGTGGTTAATCTTTTCTTGAGTTCCTGGAAACAATCTTGACAACTCTCTGACCACACAAATCTCACATTCTTCTAGGTCAGTCGAGTAAGGGGGAGCACTATCTTCGAGAATCCCTCCACAAAGCTTATGTAGTATGCTGCTATCCCCAGAAAGCTACAAATTTTGGTCACATTTGTCGGTCTCTCGCACTTAAGTTTGGCTTCAATCATGGAGCCCGTGATCTCATCTTAAGAAATGATGTGTCCCAGAAAAGATACACTAGGGATACAAAACTCACTCTTTCTTAATTTAACATACAATCTTTCTGACTTCAAAGTTTGCAAGACAGTTCTCAAATGCTGCTCATGTAGTTCCTGGTTTTTCGAATAAACCAAAATATCATTAATAAATACCACTATAGAATCGTCTAGGAATGATCTGAACACCCTCTTCATCAAATCCATTAACACAACGGGGGCATTAGTTAACATGAACAACATCACAAGGGACTCATAATGACTGTATCGAGGTGTAAGGTGAGCATTAGTTGCTAGAAATATTCCCTTGCAATAGTTCTCCATGACATATTCACGCATTTCGAGGTATGGCTCAGAATCCTTGAGGAATTCCAAAAACATTAAAACATGCCACTTTGAGTATATTCGAAAATATTTCCAATGGTGGCAATTTGAAGGTTTTTGGGCATCGTTTGCTGGGCGAAAAGCATAGCCCAACAAGTGTCACAGTTGCTTGAATTTATAGCGATTGTGACTAGTGATATGTCTCTACATTTTAGGCTATATCTTTCAAAACGTGCGAAATCTTATCACGACATAAAATGTAAACTTGAAGAAAACATATATATCTTCTATTTGAGACTGATTTTGTCCCATTTAGACACCATTTGGCCACTGAACACCTTGATGTAAAAACAGTCATAGTCTTGGAAATTCTTATTCTCAAGTTAACATGCCTTTAAAGAACACTCAAACGTTTCATGGCCAAGGTACCCTTGGGGCGTGGAACCTTGTTCATGTCAATAAGTCTCACAGTGAATTATCTTATAAGTTTTCATGAATAACAAGATCATTTACACGGTTGAAACAATCATGATATTAAAAAGCACAAATCTAATATTTCAATCTCCCATCAACCCATTTATACATTGCATTTTCATTTTATCAACCTACCCACCATGGATTCATAAGAGTTAAACCCATTAACCTTGCCTCTCACGATGTCCTTGACCTCCCCTCAGAACCTCTGATGGTTTTCCTTAACTCCAAGCAAAGACTCTTGAAAGACACAACAACAACAGAGGGCTCACACTTGAGCTCTAGGGAGAGAAAGTGAGAGTCAAGAAAGTTGTGGGAGAATGAGGGAGATAGTGGCAAGAAGGAAGAGAAAGGGCTAAAGTACTCAGGGGTTAGGTGAAGGTCACACATATGGCACTGACAAGTGCGGTGCTGGCAGCGGTCACATCTTCCTTTTTCATGCGCGGTGTCAACTCTTTTCTGCCTTCACGAGAGATGATAGGCTCTTATGCACGTGGCAATAGTTCTTTATGCACACAACAATAGTCTGTTACACGCGTGACGATAGTCCCTTATACACATGGTGATACTCCCTTACGCACGTGACGATAGTCCCTTATGCACATGGCGATACTCCCTTACATGTGCGTCGATGCTCCCTTACGTGCGTTGTGATAGTCCTTTATGCACATGGCGATAGTCCCTTACGCGTGTAAGCGATACTCCTGAATGAACATGGCGAATGTCCCTTATGCGTGCGACGATAGTCCATCCTTAGCACCGAGTGTGTGGCTCCTCTACTACACACATGGTGCTGCCCCTTGACTGGAAAATTTTTAGTCCTTACACTGTTACTAGCCTATCAAAGAACTATCCTAAAGAATCTTCTAAAACTTCTTAGACCAAGAATCCTATCCTGGCTGCTCTGATACTATAAACTGTCACAACCCTACCCCCTGAACGTAGAAGAGTGTGGGACTGCGACATGAGGTGGTGAACACCACTCAGATAGGAATGGAGCAATGCATAAAAAGACCGAATCAAGAGCAAACCACACAATAAAACTAAAATCCAAACAGTAAGAGAACTATAAATCCAAAATCACAGCCATGTCCATTAACATTCGTTATCCAAAAATGATTTTACAATCAGTTCAAGGCACTACTAGCCCACAAAATACAAAGTTGCATAAAACAGTTCAGTGGCACAGCCATCAAACACCTACTATGAAAAGTTTCTGTAGAATCCTTTCTCCAAACTTCAAGCTTCACACGTTCGGCACGCAAGCCAGCTTTCCGTTCTCTAGATCAGAGACTATCACTCTACATTCATGGGAAAGAAATGGAATGAGCTAACAGCCCAGTAATCAGATCTACACCATTGTATGCCAAATTTATAAACAGTGATAACAGTTAACAGTGCTCACTAATTTACATAGATATCAAGAAAAATTTCTCCCCTTATGATTTCAGTGCTTTAACAGTGTAAGAATAAACGTAATTCAACTATCAGGAATATACAATGCATAATTCATGAATCATTCCATCTTAAGTAGAACAGTAAGGTTGACATATCACATTTTCCCACAGTAATAGCTAGAGATGCCTACTCCTGAAATAGAAGTTCCATCGATAATATCAATCCAATCCTGTAACTTGGAACCTCTACCCTCGTTCAAGAGGGAGGATAATGTCCACCCACTTCGTAATGTCCTCTCACACACACATGTCCCTAGTGTGCTTTAGGCTTTTTGATAAGCAGAGGCCTTGCAAGACGCGACCCTTTCATATGCCCTTCCGGTGAGAGAGCGTTACACTACCATTGGGTGACCCAATGCGTAGTGCCTGTTAGAATTGTGGAGTACGACCCACCCAATTACTTACTTTCACTTTCCGATCCCAGTCTTGCCATTGAGGTCAAGGTACAGTCAACATTTTCTCGCAAAACAATATCCAACTACCAATGGGTGACCCATTGCGTAGTGACCAGTGTCACAATATATCACAGTTTATCTGTATCATAGTGTTTTCTCAGTATAACAGTGTCACTACCAATGGGTGTCCCATTGAGTAGTGCTCAATATCACATTAGTATCCTAATATCGCATTATCCCATTTCCAATATCATAGTATCAGTGTCACATTATGACGATATCAGTATCTCAGTATGACAATAACAGTATCACATTATGGCAATACCATTATCACAGTCTGACAGTAGCAGTGTCACAGTATGACAGTAGCAGTATCATAGTATGACAGTAGCAATATCACATTATCGTAGTAGTAGTATCATAGTATGACAATAGCAATATTACATTATGGCAGTAGGAGTATCATAGTATGACAGTAGCAGTATCACATCATGGCAGTAGCAGTATCATAGTATGACAGTAGAAATATCACATTATGGCAATAGCAGTATCACAGTATGACAGTGGTAGTATCATATTATGGCAGTAGCAGTATCACAATATGATAATAGAGTATCACATTATGGCAGTAGTAGTATCACAGTATGATAGTAGCGGTATCACATTATGGCAGTAGCAGTATCACAGTATGATGGTAGCAGTATCACAATTCACATTTCCTGCCATTTTAGACAGTTACATCCGACCATAAAGAAGGTCGTATCTTTTGATCTGTTTTGAATTAGAGACGGTTTCAAAATCAACTTTACACTAGATACACATATCATTCAAATGGGAGTGGTTTTAAAGCATTTGTAACCTGCTTGGCCCTTCGAAAGTTTAAAGCATTGGTGGTTCACTATCTATGCCTTACTGTGCATCTGAGATAGTGACATACCTTCACTAATAATTGCATAACTTTCAATCTAAGAGGAATTTCGAAATAATGTCTACGTGAAACTTTAAGCCTACTCAATGATCTTTCATATGGAGGTTATTTTAGAGAAAATGGACTTCATTGGTTAATCAAAACCATTGGCAACAGCAGTGACTGTTAGAAATTCAATACAATATGTTAACAATGACTTGTCTGTACATTTTAGTGCATAACTTCTCATTCATTAAGAATCTTGGCATAGTTTAAACATGAAGATGGTAGTTGACCCATGCGTATTTCTAATAGAAATTATTTGAGGTCCTTTGGACCTCATTTGGCTATTCAAATGCTTAGTACAAAAACATGCAAGTTCCTGGAAATTTACAGTGTCACAGGCAATGCTTCATGAGACACTTAATAATTTTCAACTATAAAAGATTATCACGTGAAACTCTTTTCACTTCAGTTTAAAGATGTAAAAATATTCTTACATAGATTTTTTGCAAGTAGATGAATAATATTGAATATTAAAATCCACCGTGAAGTAATACATAAGTACTGTAGAATCAATTTGTTTTTTGATAACATTTATCCATTTCTACCTCTGATTTCATATTCCTCAAGTGTGAATACAATGGTGAGCTGATCCACTTACCTACTCAACAAGGGTGTCCTCAAATCCTCTTACACAGTCCTCCTCAAGCCCCTTACCAAGGTTCTAACAGTGAGGTAGCAGTGAGCTTCCAAATTCTCTAAGTGTTGTCTTTTAGAGAGAGAGAAAGGGAGATGAAATGGCGTGAGAGTAAGTGTGAGAGGCTTAAGTATTCTTTGGTTTGGTGGCAGCCCAAAGTAGGAAAAGTGGCAAGAACCACACATGCACAAGGACAAATGGCTTGTGTGGTAGCCTACATCTGGCAGGTGGCAATTTTTTTCATGCACGACAGTATCACACACAGCGTTGTTCTTCTTTCTCTCTTCGTTCGCGGTGTTACTCTTTGTTCTCTCTTCGCGCGTAGTGTTACCCTTCTCTCTTCACAGCCGACGCTGCCCCTCTCTCTTCACAGACGTTATTGCCCTTCTCTCTTCATAGCCAGAGCTGGCCCTCTCTCTACACAGGTGCTATCATGAGTCAACCCTTCTCCTGCCTGCCTCTTCTCTATTGGGCAAGCATCCCCAGCCCTGGTACTCAAAGACCTTTCCTAATAATGCCATCTTGAACCAGCCCCGTCATCTAGGTCATGCCTCTAGAGCCCATAAGAGGGCTCGGGACAAAGACCTAATGGGAGATCAAGTCCTTCATCCTCCCCGGCCCAGGATGACTTTAGTTCTTGACCCACACCTGTTGCTTCACCTGATTGAAATGGCTCTTCCTTACGCTAGAGGGTCAATCAGCAGCAGTCCCGATCGCAGTTTTGACATGAGGTCCATCAAAACCTTAAAGCTAAACGCAATAGGGGTTTGCGAATTCTGACTAGGGAAGCAACCAAGACGGTCGGAGCACCCAGCTCTGACAACCCTCTTCACCTAAACCCTTTCTACACTCTTCATTTGACAAAGCCTGAAGAATAATGTTTGAAGACATTTTTCAGCATCTTGGGTTCCCGATGTGGAATAAAAAAGAGAAGCCAGTCAATAAAGACTGAATTACAGTGGAAATATTGACTGTCTCATAATTTCCCCAAAATAAGTGGAAATGTTCCTAATGACTTCAAAAGGACACCTTCTAGGTTTCATCGTAATCCGACATGTCTAAGGTAGTGCAGACAAATAAACAATTTTAGAAAAAGTAGCCTTTAATACCCTGAAATGGACCCTGTAACTAGAACTATATTTTCGGTACAACAAATTTTTGTGAGGCCACCACCATTGGATTCGGCATGGTCGAAAATCCTTATGGGTCAAGTTGTGGCTTAATCGGGCGCTCTAGGACAAAGTTCTGGGTAAAATACCAAAAAGGGGTAGGCCGCACACTATTCCTGTACGCCCTCCCTGAACCAAATCAGCATTAATGGTGATCGTTTTTACAGTCTTGGGAAGTGAGTTTTGGGCTCCATATCTCATTCGTCCTTAGTCAGATGTCACGACCCCTCTCCCTGACCCCTGCCTGAGGGAGACAGAGCGCGGGATTGCAATTGGAGGTCGCGAACGTCACTCAGGTGGGAGTGGCTCAACGTATAAAAACACAGAATCGAGAGCAGACCATGAAAGAAAACTAGAATAAATCCATTCATCAACAAATATCAATTCAAAAGGTATAACCATTTCATTCATTGTAAAAAATCTTTGCAATTTCTTAAAGGCGCTTACACAAAAGGAAGTATACATCATATTGCTGAAACCAGCAAAACATACTGTGAAGGTCTTTAGAAAATGGCTTCTCAAAAATTCTTAATCTCGGGCCACAACCCCCAAAATTCCACCCACCTTCACTGTACAGTTATGAAAATAAGATGGAAGGAGCTAAAAGCCCAGTAAACAGATCAACACCATTGCATTCCAACTAGCATGATAGTGATAACAATATGCAATGCACATATATAGGTATATATACACATGTATAAAATGAAGTCCCTCAACATGCTTTTCAGCACTCTAACGATAATGTGATAAAGTCAGCTCAATATATAATGCATTAGTCACAATCACCTTACTTAAAGCAGAGAAATAAGGACAACAGATCACAACTACAGTTAAAAGTTCATGTAGAAAGCTTAAATAAGATAGGAAAACAGATCTAATTACTCCTGAAGTAGAACCCACATCGGTAAGGCTAAGCCAATCCTGGACTTTGGACTTTTACCCTCACTTAGGAGGGTGGACAATGACAAGTGGGTAAATCGACTTCGTAATGTCCTCACTCACGCACACAATCCCCAACGTGCTTTGGGGTTTCGAAAGGAAATGGCCTTGCAAGACACGACCCTCTCCTTATGCCCTTCTTGCGAGAGAGCGTTACACTACCATTAGGTGACCCAATGCATAGTGCCTACATAGATCTAGGGGGCGCGTCAGCTACTCACATCCTGAGTCCCTTCTTGTGATGGGGAGTCAGGGGAAGATCGCAGCTGCCTGCACCATCATTCACACAGTAGATACCCTTCCCCACAGGCAGCTGCCAGCACCATCATTCACACACTAGGTGCCTATTCACATAACACATAAGCATCGCAACTGTCGGTACCATCATTCACACAGTAGGTTCCCTTCCCAACAGGCAGCTACCGGCACCATCGTTCACCCAATAGTTGCCCATTCACATATCATATAAATAGCATGATACCATCATTCACGTAGTAGGTATCCACTCACATATCACATAAATAACGTGACACCATCATTCACACAGTAGGTATCCATTTACATATCACATAAATAGCATGATACCATCATTCACACAGTACGTATCCATTCACATATTACATGAATAACATGATACCATTATTCATAGAGTAGGTATCCATTCACATATCACATAAATAGCACGATACCATCATTCACATAGTAGGTATCCATTCACATGTTACATAAATAGCATGATACCATCATTCACACAGTAGATATCCATTCACATATCACATAAATAACATGATACCATTATTCACACAGTAGGTATCCATTCACATATGACATAAATAGCATGATACCATCATTGACATAGTAGGTATCCATTCACATATTACATAAATAGCAATATCACATTTTGGTAGTAACAGTATCACAATGACAGTATCATAGTAACAGTAACATTAGTTCAGTTAAGCATTACTGCTCAATTTCTTGCCATTAAGGGCAATGATATGCGCTTACCATTAGGGTCATACCCTTGGGACCATTTGGAGTTTGAAGATGGTTCCAAAACCAATTTTGGATAAAGCACACCTATCCCTCAAATGGGAGTGGTTTGAAGACAATTTGACCTTGTTTGTCCTCTTAAAGGTTCAAAGAGGCGATGGTTAACTAGCTGCACCTGCTGTGTACAGTGGACAACGACATACCCTGCTTCATATCACTATAACTTTCAAACCATGAGAGAACTTATGACGATTTCAAAATCAAAGTTTAATCCAAGACATATATCTTTCTAACAAGGAAAATTTCAAATCCTTTGGATTCCATTTAGTGGTTCAAAGACTCATGCCAAACAAGGTGATAGTTTTGAATTTTATCAACACTGCCCACAATGACATACCTTCATAAAATGAAGTACAACTTTCAATCTAAATAGAATCTCAAATAGTTTCCACATGCAAGTTTTAGCCCATTCAAAGATTTTTCCAATGGCTATGTTTTGCTCAAAAGTGAACTTCGTTTGGCTAGTTAAAATCCATGACCACAGTAGTACTAGTGAAAATCCAGGAAAACAATCAATAATGACATATCTTGTCATTTTGAAATATAACTTCATTTTGGTGAAGAATTTCAGCAAAGGCCAAAAAAAATAAACATTTTATTAGAATTGTATATCTTCCAAATGGTGGTGATTTGAGGTCAATTGGACCCCATTTGGCCGTTCAAAAGTCTGTTTCAAAAATACACATGTTCCTGAAATTTCACAGTGGTATATGGCATATCTCAAGAACACATTCCATGGCCTTCATTCATGGTGAGGACCATGATAACAACCATTCACTCACAATGCACACACATAACATGCATTTCTCACATAATCTATGAATCATACATTTAGGCTTAGCATCCACTTTAATTATAGAACAAAACCCCCAAAATTTATGGAAAAAGGTGTGAGGATTTTCTACATCATAGTACACTTTCCTTGCTTATTTCACTTGCATAATTTCCCATGAATTCGTACGACTACCATGCAATGGTGATGTATACACTTACCTGAATAACAGTGGTGCCTTCTCCACTCCTCTTCTCATAGCTCTAACCCGCCCAACAATGGCTGCCCTCCAACAGTCACCTCTTCCAACCTTGTGTCTTAGAGAGAGAAATGAAGTAAGGATGAGTGACATGGGTGAGAGAAGAGGCTTAAGTACTCTTATGTTTGGGGTGGTGGTCCAAGTGTCATCAAAAGACTTAAAATATGGATATGTGGCACTCGAATGACATGCATTCAACAAGTAGCATACTAAAATCATGCATGTCAAAGACACAGTAGGCGTTGGGCTCTACTCAGCCAGCCTTGCAGGCACTGCACACAACCCAGTCGGCGCAGCACACAACCCAGTCGACGCTGCCAACAACTCAGCCGGTGGGCAGCGCTGCCCACACTTAGCCGGTACTGCCCACACTTATCTAGAACTGATACTTTCTCCTCTTCACAGCTGGAACTGCACACACTCAGCCAGCTGCCCACACTCAGCCGGTGCTAATACTTTATCCTCTTCACAGCCGGCGCTGCACACACTCAGACGACATTGGTCTCTACACAACTTGCGCTGGTCTTCTTCTCAGCCGACGTTGGGCTCTCTGCACAGCCGGCACTCATCTTCTCCTCAGTCGGCACTGGGCTCTCTACACACCCGGTGCTGGTCTTCTCCTCTACCAGCATTGAGCTTTCTACTCTGCTAGGAAATGTTTAGGTCGTCAAATTAGATCACGCTCAAATTTGGTGAGCGTGTTTGTCTCGTCAAGGCGAGCGTTTTGATATGGGGTATGCCCTGTGATGATGCCCGAACAGGGAGAAAACCTACATAAAAGTTGTCGATTCGTGTAGAAAGTTGCAAGAAAATCAGCAGTGACACGCCTCGCTCGAGCCGCCAAACCACGGTGCTCGTGCATCGAATTGACGCGAGACCAGTTCCATCTGTGCATAAGATCTAGGGCTATCTTTGGTCCGAACCCCGTACATGATGAATGATCAGATTTCTCATGTGAAGGCATCGATGTGACTGTAAATTTCGATCTTCAAAATTCAGATTCTGAACAAAACCCCAAGACTGTAAAACCTTTGTCCGGGCATGATATCGTGCTGCATTTGTTGCCACGTGATCATGATAATATGCTTAATGTGAACCAGTGCATAAATCACAAAGAAACATTAAGGAATGAGCACACTATCGATTCAAAGTTTTCAAGATTCATTCAAAAGTTTTCAAGATTCATCCAAATTTCAAGTCGCATGACCATGACTTAAAAAGACGATCCGTGGCTCGAAGTTAGTATCAAATCGATCGCCATGCCGAGCCCTAAAAGAAAACAATCATATTTTTGTCATACGGGTGCCAAAGCAATCCTAGATCATCCACGAAGATCACACACATTCTAGGGCAACAGTAGGGACTATTTTGGAATTCCATGACTTGTTAAGCAGGGGCAAATAGTCATTTTGCACTCATTTTTAGAATTTACTTTAATTCAAAATAATTGTAATTATCATCAATTGGGATAATATTTGAGCATCTACACATGTTTGCTTCCAATTCTATAAATACATGCTAGACCTAATTGTAAAGGGTTCTTCCCTAGCCCCCCCAGAGACTTTCAATTGATCAATAAAGTTTGTGTTTTTACTTTGAGTTCATGGGTGCATTTTGGAGAAAGAGAGGAGAAAGAAGAAAAGGGTCGGTACCCTTCGGTATGGTAATTTTCTCTCTCCTCCTCTCGTCTCTATCTATTTCTCTCTCCTTCTCTCATCTATATCTCTTTCTCTCTCCTCCTCTCATTTCTATCTTCCTCTCTCCTCCTCATCTCGTTTCCCTCTCTCATCTCCCTCTCAAATATGCACAGTAGTAACCATCACCGTGCCTGTCTCTCTCTTTCTCTTTCTTGTTCTTCCTTCTTCTTTTCTCTCTGCCTTCCATCTTTTTCTGTTCCCTCTCTTTCTTTTTCTTCTCCTTTCTTCTTGCTTCTCTCTTTGATCTATCTTTCTCTTTGTCTCCCTCTGTCTGAACATGCACGGTGATGGTAATGCCATGCACGAATCTCTCTTCCTGTTTTCTTCACTCTCTAACACACACGGTGGTGACAGCGCGATGCGTGTTTCGTGGTGACAGCGCCATGCATGTTTCCTTCTCTCCTCTTTCCTTGTTCTTCTTCTCTCTTTCCTAATCTATTTCTTTCTCTTTCCTTCTTTCTCCTCAGGCTCTCTCCCAATATCTCTTCTCTCCGGTCATGCACGGTGATGCTCATCACCGGGCATGACATTCTCATTCTTCTCTTATCTTCTAGAAATATGCATAATGAGCTGGGCCTTAACACGAGTGGAGGGCCGGCCGGGCCTCTGTCCAAATTTCTCCTTTGCCTCTGTCCAAATTTCCCCTTTCCCATGTTGTGCTTAGTGATGCTCATCGTCGCACATGATGTTTTTTTCTTCATTCTTTGATGAGAGGATACTGAACCGGGCCCTTTCCCGAGTGGCTGGCCAGGTCGTGTCTGAGTTTCTTATGACACAGGCGGTGATGCCTAACGCCACGTGCGATTCTCTCTCTCTCTCATTCTTGTGTCTCTCTCTATCATGGATGGCAGAAGTCCATCACCGTTCCCCCTCTTCTCTCTCTCTCCTTTGTCATGGACGGCGAAACCCCATTGTCGTCCATGCTTCTGTCTCCCTTCTTTTTTTCTCACCTTTCTTCTTTCTCTCTCTTATTTCCTCTCTCTTTCTTCTCTTCTCTCTCTTCTTTTCTCTCTTTCCCTCTCTTCTCTCTTTCCTCTTTTCTCTCTTCTCACATCCCTCTCTTCTCTCTTCTTTCTCTCTCTTCTTTCTTCTTCCTCTCTCATTTGACCAAGGGACAAGCCAAGTTTAGCACTATTACGGTAGTCTCGTCGTCGAATAGTACTACTGTTGTGTCAGTCAAAGTTACCATGCTTGTCTTGCTGCCATGTCGAACTTGCCGTTGTATTGGGCCGGTTGGTATTGGTGTTTTGTCGTTGAGTAGTATTCGTACTGTGTCAGTCCGCGTTACCGTGCCCGTCTTGCTATCACGTCAGGTCATTCATCAGGCCAATCTAGCCACTGTGCTAGGCTAGTCACCTGATCAAATGTCTCTGTCTTTTATTTTCTTCTCTCTTCTTCCTTCTCCCAACCCTCATCTCATTTCTTCTCTTTTCTCCTTTAAATGTATATGCCTGTGCACATTCACCTAAAGACAAGGTGGGGTCCCCCGGCCCACTTGCCTTGTAAAATTAACCATGTGTGTGTGTGATTTCAGAAACATGAAAATATATGCCAAGGGACGCAATTTCGAACCAATTCTACGACTGGGGGGCTTTCTTCGTGATCTAAGAGGGAGCCTACATGAGTCAACCCGAGTAAGTCCCAAACCCATATTTAATTCCTCTCTCATTGGTTGGTACATCTGCCCTTGCTCTTGAGCAACGTTCCCGAGAGAGAAATCTCAAGTCCAGGGTTCCCTCGAAACTCGAGACTGGTGCTGCCTGATCATCCAGATCCGTAGGACGAGATCGAGGCACCTAACCAAAGAAATCCATGAATCCTGTATTGTGGTCAGTGTCATAGAAGATGACCCAATCACTCAGCAGCCACGGTCCCGAGACCATTAAGAACCGGTCCTCACACGATCGGCATATAAGACTCGAGTGCAGCCAGACCATGCTGATCCCTTACTGACCGATCTCCCGCGCGTGACTCGCTAACCTCAGAAGCCCTCAATTACACCCAAGGCTGACCTCCCTAGAGAAATAGTCAGTGTTATGGTTGTAAACGAACTTAGCGACAGCCAGGAAGAGCCCATGAAAAGGTTCTAAGACATGGT
Source organism: Amborella trichopoda (assembly GCF_000471905.2). Next base: position 859,971 of record NW_006499207.1, on the reverse strand, counting down.
GGGAGCAATGATGAATAAGATCGATCGCCTGGAAAGCGTGCGGTCCCCAATCAATGCATCCCCTCATGAGGCCGATTCACATCACTCAGATGATGCACCTCCAAGGCAGCCTCCCCCTCTTGCCTCAGAGGACAATTCCATCCCGTACCTCGTTTTGCAGGCAGACATTGATGCTATGTTAACCCATAACTTAAAAGAGCAGACAGATCCTAGCTATGCAGGGAGAATTGCTTTACCAAAAGTCGTACCCCTCCTACATTGATCAAGTTCTGTTTCCCCTGTTCGATGGTGCAACCTCCCCACACCAGCATATCTAGCATTTCCAAGCGGCATGTCGAGATACAGTGGCTGACAGGAGACTCCTTCATCGTCAGTGCATACTTGGGAGGAAATGGAGAAGTTGTTCCACCAACGCTTCTACGAAGTCAAGAGAGAGGTGCAAACCATCGAGCTTCTCACTTTGACCTAGGAACCTGATGAACCTAACAATCAATTCATAATAAGATGGAGAGATTTGGCCGGTTGCCGCCCTAATCTTATGCCTGAGAAGAAAGCAGTTCAAACCTATGTGCGAAACATGCGACCTGAGATTGCTCTACATGTTGAGGCCTCCAATCCAACCTCCATGTTAGAGCTGATCTCTAAGTCGGTCCGCATAGAAAGACTGTCACGCCTCCACGGTGGGTCGCAGCAACAGTCTGTAAGCTCAGAAAACAATCGGGGCAATGGTAGCTCTGGGACCAATACCCGAGGCAACCAATATAAAGGAGTGATCAATGCAGCCATGACTGTCAATGACCCAAAGAAGGCTCCCTCCCAAACTTTGGACCTCTCCAAAGGGGTAAACACAACAAAAGAGCCTCAGGCAGGCAAATAAGAACAGTCATACAACCGGGTACCCCCACCCGTGAACCTTAATCGGGATGATTATTGGACCAGGCATAAGAATAAAGTCTACCCCTTTGAAAAGGAATGAGTCCCTTCACTACTCCGATTATTACTTGAACAGAATATGATCGAGCTGTCAGAGACCAAGTTCCTTATCAAGCTGGACTCGATGCCCATGTGAATCACTGTGCTTATCATCGGAGTATAAACCACCCCACAGAGGAATGCTACATGTTAAAAGACATCATCGAAGCCTTGATCTAGAAGGGTCAAATAAATCTTGAAGAGCTAAAGAAAGCATTCGGGGCAGCAGAAACTTCCCACGCAGTGACAGTCCAAGAGGAAGACGAAGCGACCGATCGCCTTTCTGCCTTATTCATTATGATGCTTCAAGAAGGCCTCATCACACCAAAACCAACAACGCAACCCCGACACCATGCTCAGGGAACTGAGACCCATTGGTGCCCATACCATCGGATATGGGGCCACAACCTGAGCGAATGCTCCATTTTCCATGATATAATCGTGAAGAACATACAGGGATGCTAAGGGCCATGTAATGTTCCTGAAAGAGATCCCCAAGTCACTACTCCATCGGTGCAAGAGGGACTCCTGACACAAGTCTCGGATAATAATGATTCATATTTTTTTAAACCCTCGACTTCTCAGTGTTTGAAGACATTTTTCAGCACCTTGGTCCTTGATGCGAAATAAAGAGGAAGCCGGTCAATAAATCCTAAGTTACAATGGAATTCCAAACAGTCTTAGAATTGTTTCAAAATAAGTGGAAATATTCATAAGGGCTTCAAAAGGTCACCTGCCAAGTTTCATCGTAATCTGACATGTCTAAGGTTGTGTAGAAAAAAAAACAATTCCAGAAAAATCAGTCTCTTACGCTCTAAAACGGACCCTAAAACTAAAACTCTATTTTTGGTGTGTCAAATTGCTGTGGGACCACCGCCATTGGATTTAGCATGATCGAAAACCCCTATGGTTCCTTAATCGAGTGCTTCAGAATAAAGTTATGGGTAAAAGACCGAAAAGTGATAGGCCGCACATTAATCTTGTGCGCCCTCCCTGCACTAAATCACCATTAATGGTGGTTATTTTTACAGTCTCGGGCAGTGACTTTCAATAGCCATATCTCACATGTCATAAGTCAGATTATGCGTAAATTTTGTGAGCATGTTTGTCTCGTCAAGATGAGCGTTTCGAGATGTGGCACGCCCCGTGACGATGCCCGAGTAGGGAGAAAAGCTAGATAGAAGTTGCTGATTAGTGAAAAACGTTGTAGGAAAATTAGCAGTGACACGCCTCGCTCGAGCGGCCAAATCATGGCTTTCACATAACAGTTCGATGCGAGACTAGTTTCATCGCATGTGTAAGGTTCAGGGCTATCCTTGGTCCGATCCCCGTGTGTGATGAACGGTTGGATTTCATACACGAAGGCATAAAAGGTGATAGAAATTTTGGCAGCCAGAATTCAGATTCTGGCCAAAACCCAAACGATGTGAAATCTTCATCCGGGCTTGAAATCGAGCTACATTTGATGCCACGCGATCGTGACGGCATGCTCAGTGCAATACACCAAAGGAATCATGGAAAAACATCAAGAAATTAACACATTATCGATCAGAAGTATCTATGATTCATGCAAATTTCAAGTCACATGATCGTGGAATAAAAATGCTACTCGTGTCTTAAAAACGCGATTCGTGGCTCGAAGTTGATATCAAATTGTTCACCATGACGAGCCCTACAAGAAAGGAATCATATTTTTGACAAACGGGTACCAGAGCAACCTCGGATCATCCATGGAAGATACCACACGTTCTAGGGCAGCAGCAGGGACTGTTTTGGAATTCCATGAATTGTTTGGCAAGGGCAAAACAGTCATTTTGCACTAATTTTTAGAATTTCTTTCAATTCAAATAAATTTTAATTATCATCAATTAGGATAGTTCTTAGGCATCCACCGATGTTTGGACCCAATTTTATAAATATATGCCTAAACTAATTGTAAAAGGGCCCCCCCTCCTTATCTACATTGATCAATAAAATTTGAGATTTTTCTTTGAGATCGTGGGTATGTCTTGGAGAGAGAGAGGAGAGAGAAGAAAATGTCTGGTACCCCTCGGTGAAGGTAACTTTCTCTCTTCCCCTCTTTTCTCTCTCCTCTTTCTTTCTTTATCTCTCCTCCTCTTTTCCCTCTCGTCTATCTCTTTCCCTTTCCTCCTCTCATCTTTATATTTCTCTCTCCCCCTATTTATTTCTTTCTCTCTCCTCCTCCTTTCTCTCTCGTCTCTATTTTTTTCTCTGGTTAGGTGCCTCGATCTTGCCCTCCAGATCCTTTGGGGATAGGGTGGCGCGCATCTCGATTTTCGAGGGAGGACCCGAGACGTCCTTGAGATTGCTCTCTCAGAAACCTCATTCGAGAACAGGGGCAGGTGTTACCATTCGGTGAGAGACAAATTTAAAGGTGGGTTTGAGACTTACTCAAGCTGACTCACGTGAGTGCCCTCTTAGATCACGAAGAAGGCCCCTTAGTAATAAAACTGGTTCGAAATCACTTCCCTTGGCTTGCATTATTCTTATTTTCTGTAATTACACACATATGTGGTGAATGTTATAAGACAGGTGGGTCAGACCTCACCCTTTCCTCTTTCATAAACGTACAAAAGCATGCGCATTCAATAAGAAGAAGAGAAGAAAGACGGGGGGAGCGAAGAATTCAACTAAGCAAGAGGAGCAAAGTGGTGACTAGGTTGGTGGATACTTGGCCTGATGTGGTAGCAAAAACGACTCGGTAACTAAGACCAGCTGACAAGATTACTAATAGATGTTATTACCAATACCGACTAGCTAGGCACGATGGTCAGTCTGTCGTGGTAATAAAGTGGACCAAGTAATCCTGGCACAACAACATTACAGCTAGATGACAAGCCTACCATGAGAAGCTAACCTCAATCCCTCTAAGTCGAATTAAGGAGTGGCTGAATTAAGGCTATGAGGAAAGAATAAGAATAAAAGAAGGGAAAGAAATAAATAGGGAGAAGAAAGGAAGAGAAGAGTATGAAAGACAAGAGGATAAAGGAGAGAGAGGGAAGGAAGGCACAGTCGAGGCTAAGCATTACTGATTGTGTTAGTAGGAAGAGAGAGAAAATGCAGTCGATGCTAGGCTTCATCGATTGTATTGTACAGAGGAGAAGAGAGAGGAGACGCAGTTGGCGCTAAGCTTCACCGACTTTGATCGAAGAAGAGAGAGAACCAGTCAATGTTAGGCTTCACCGACCAACAGAAAAGGTGAGAGACAACTAGTCGGTGCTGGGCTTTATCGACTGACAGAAGGGGAGAGAGAAAACCAACCGGTGTTAGGTTTCATCGAATGATAGAAGAGGGGAGAAAAAACCAGCCGACGCTAGGCTTTGCCAATTGAAAAAAGAGGAGAGAGGAAACCAATTGGCGTTAGGATTTTTCGACAGACAGAAGAGGAGAGAGGAAACCAGTCGGCTCTAAGTTTCACCGATTGATAAAATAGGAGAGAGAAAACCAGCCAACGTTAAGCTTCATGGACTGACATAAGAGGAGAGAGATTATTGTTTTCTTGTAGGGCTTGACATGGAGATCATTTTGATGCCAACTTCAAGCCATGAATTATGTTTTTGAGCCACGATCATGAGACTTGAATCTTGGATGAATCTTGAAAATTTGGGATCAATTGTTTGCTCATTCCTTGATGTTTCTTTGTGATTTCTTCATTGAATTACCCTGAGCATGCCGTCACGATCATGTTCTAGTGAACGTAGCTTGAATTCATGTCGGAATCTTGAAATTCAACGGCTATAATTTATAGTAGATTTGACTCCTTCATTTGTGAAATCCATCCGTTCATCGTATGCGAGGATCGGACCAGAGATAGCCTTGGACCTCACGAACCTAATGCACTTGGTTTCGTGCCAATCGGGAATACGATCGTCGTGATCTGGCTGCTCACACGTGGCGTGCTGCTGTTGAGTTTTCTACAACTTTCTTCATTGATTAGAAACTTTTATTTAGTTTTTCTCTCTTCTCGGACGTCGTCATGGGGCGTGCCACATATCAAATTGTTCGTCTTGAGCAGATGAACACGCTCACCAAATTTAGGAGCAATTCGTCTTGGAACAAGAGAGATATAGGCCCTGAAAGTGACTGCCCGTGATTGTGAAAACAACCACCTGTAATGGTGTTTTAGTGCAGGGTTGCCACACAAGAATAGCGTGCGGCGTACCCCTTTTCAGTATTTTACCCATAACTTTGTCTTAGAGTACCCGATTAAGCCGAAGCTTGACTCATATGTGTCAAAACTATTGGCGATGGTCCCACAGCTGTTTGATGCATCAAAAGTATGGCTCTAGTTAAAAGGTCCATTTTAGGGTGTCAGAGAACGATTTCGCTGAAATTGATTCTTTGTGTTCACTGCCTTAAACATGTCTTATCACGATGAAACTTGGCAGGTGTTCTTTTGAATTCTAATGATGATCCTTACCAATTATGGGGCCATTCTGAGACTGTAAAAAATTTCCATTGTTTGTAGACTTTATTGAGTTACTTCTTACTAGGGACCAAGGTGCTAAAAAATATGTTAAAACAAATTGCCCCACCGAATTTTCTGCTTTAAGAGAAGCGAGAAGGAAAATCATTCAAAAAATTTCCTTCGGCTTTTACTTTTTTTCTTCCTAGCCACTGGACCATGTGAATGCCGAGGAGATTCACGTAATGGTGTCACTAGGTTGCTTAGACGTAGGGATGCATTGTTCGCGGGTCCGTCCGTGAAGACTTTAGGGGGAGAAGAGACATTTTTGAGGGATCTTTTTGAAGTTCTCACCCTCGTGTGAACTGTTGGTGATTCTGAAGCTGAGGATTTTGTACGTACCTCGTCAGTCAGAATCAGGCCCGCTGGCAATTGAGTGCCATGTAGAAGGGCATCATTCCCATTTGGTCTGGGTCCATTGGTTTGCTTTGGTAGGCACTGTTTGCTGCTACACCATGTTTTCTTTTGACATTCAGCGTACTAATATGGGTCTTGTCTACCGAGTCTAGTCAGGGGTAGGTTCTCTTAGCCAATCCCGAAGGTTTGGTCTTGCCGGCTAGATGAGTTGACGTCTTTAGCAGGTTCTCCCCTGGCTTTGTCAGCTTCTTGCCTTTGGAGTATTTATTTCTAGAGTATGTTTGTCATCTCGTGGGAATTATGTTCTTCATCATGAGACTTGTCTTGCCATCTTGATGAGTCTTCTGTCTTTCGAGTCCTTTTGCAACTGGACTCAAGCTGTCAAAATATTTTCCTTAAAGCTCATATTTTTAGACTCCTGACATTTATGAGACCAGGGCTGAAGTCGCTTGTTAAGATGAGTGCGGCATCAACATGTTTATTGATCCAAGCATCCTTTATGAATTTTTACTTGAACTTGGGAAGCGACACTGCAGAGACGGTTTTCACCAACTTCTTTTTTTTTTTGGCTTCTTTTACCCATAACCTTTCTGCTATGTCCACCCTTTTCATCCATTTTTACTCACGATGCCCTTTTGGGTTTTCACCATACCCTATTTTTATTCACGAAACTCTTTTACTCATGGTTTCGTAACCATGCGCGTCCGTCATTTTTATTCATAGAGTTCCCTTGTTAAGGTATACACCATGCCTGTTATTTTTCATTTTTTTTTGTGAAGGCCTGTTTAAGGTCATTCCTTTGGGACCTGTGCAAAACAGTTCAACGTCATGCGGGCTAGATGTGCACTATGGTTTAAGGTCATACAGTTGGACCGTGGTGGTGATGAATGAAAGTCTGTGGTGGCCATGGAGTGAGTATGGTGGTGGTTTGACTCACTTGGGGAAATGGCATTAGGCTACCTATGAGAGATGGATGATGTATGAAATATGAGTGGACAATGGTGACCCACTAAGTTACAATGAGTATTGATGACATGATGGTTCGCCATTTTGTGAGCATGGATGAGACTCACTGGGGAATGATGTATGGTGATGAAGTGAATGAACTCACTGGGGAGGTAATGAAGGTTGCACGCGCACACTAATATGTAGGTTAGGGAAGGCGTGCGTGAAAAGTACATGTAAAAGGCATGTGCGAGTATGTGGGGGGGAGTTTATGATCATGCCTTTTGAACCTATGCAAAGTAGTTTATCGTCATGCGTCCGGAACATGCACTATGGTTTAAGGTCATACAGTTGGACCGTGGTTATGCAGTTTAAAGTCATACCACTAGGACCGTGCAGTTTAAGGTCATGCAACTAGACCTCCGCTATAGTTTAGGGTCATATAGTTTTGGACCATGGCGCTGAGCCTTTTAATGCCATGTGGCTAGGACGTGTACTATAGTTTAAATTCATGTTGCTTGGACCGTGGTCATGTAGTTTTAAGTCATACAACTAGGACCGTGCAGTTTAAGGTCATGCAACTAGACATCCGCTACAATTTAGGGTCATATAGTTCGGATCATGGCTATGCAGTTTGGCATCATACAACACGGACCGAGGCTCTGCGGTTTAGGGTCATGCAGCATGGACTGAGGCTATACAGTTTAGGGTCATACAACACGGATCAAGGCTATGATGTTTAGGGTCATGCAGCACGGACCGAGGTTATTAGGTTTATGGTCATACAGCATAGACCAAGGCTGTGAGGTCTAGGGTCATACAGCACAGACCAAGGCTGTGAGGTCTAGGGTCATACAGCACAGACCGAGGCTGTACATTTTAGGGTCATACGGCATGGATCGAGGCTGTGTCACCATGTAAGTGAAGCTCCATGGGGAATAGATCTGTGGATGACAATCCGACTCCGTGGGGATAAAATGGTTAAGACCATTAAAAAACTGAAGGCTCAAACGGAAATGGTGTCCTGATGAAAGATGGCCAACAAAAGCGGACTTCACTAAGGCTTGGTGGGGGGTAAGCATACTCTCTTGGGTGAAAGATGGCTTGGTGTGAAAACAAACCCATGAAAATTGAAGAGATAAGAATGACCCCTACTTCACTGGGCATGAGGGATAGTTCCTGACTCCATTAGGGATGATAGGTCACAGTTTGGATGCAACAGACTGGGTGCAACATCACTGGGGATGATAGGTCACGGCTTGGGTACAACCCACTAAGGATAAGTGGTAGGACGCACAAGACTTCAATCTGGAGTAGATGACAATAGACTACTTGAAATACGGCCAGTGCTATGTGTAGCGCTAGTGTTTTCTTACGAGTATTCAACCGTCTCTGAGTTCTAAAAAACATAACCAGCGCTGGGTTGGTTAAAGACTCAATTTGCGCTGTGAACGACCCATGATATTTTTTGAAGACAACTGACGCTAAGTTAACTAGCATTAGGGTCATTTGGAAACACACCTAGCACAAAATCAAACGATGCTAGGGTCGTTTAGAAACACACCCGACACCATGTCAACTGGCGCTAGGGCTGTTTTGAAATCACACCCAGGACGAAGTAAACTGACACTAGGGTTGTTTTGAAAACCCACCCGACGTTATGTCAACTGGCGCTAGGGTTGTTTGAAATTCACCCAACGCTACATCAACTGGTGCTAGGGTTGTTTGAAATTCACTCGACGTTAAGGATGGATTGATGAGAGTTACCACGGGCCTCGATTCAAAGCCTGACCCGGCTCATCTTCACTTGGCTTCCCTTGGACACGACTGGAATTCCCAGTTTGTGAGGGGCATTTGAGGGTAGTGTGGTCTATATAATGGGGTAAAATCCCTTTTTCCTGCACTTTTTCACGAAGGGTGGAAAAAACTTAAGCAAAAATTTTCTTAACGGTGAGGAGAGGGTGGTCGTTTTAAGTTCTGACAAGCAGTAGGACTTTGGCAAAGGCTTTGCAGGGAAGGTTCTCGGCCAACAGAGGGATTCCATGCGGTTTTGCAGGTAAGACCTTCGTTGTGCAGTCTTTGCCAAGAATTTGGTGAAGTTGCAGGGAAAGGATAGGGAAAGGAGAGTTCTTCAGGGAGCTTTTCGAGAAACAGACGAGGTTTTGACTGCACTAGGTTTTGGTAGAAGAGGCGGGAAATGAAACTGTGAGCATTTTCGTGCATCTTAGGAGTTTTTTGAGGGACTTTTACGATGTTTCCCGGGGATTATGGTAACTTTCTGACATTGTTAATGGTTTTTACAAAGGTTCCCAAGGACTTAGGGGTAGTTTGCAGAAGTTTTTGGTGAAGTTCTGGTGTTGTCCCGGTGAAAAACATAGTTGGGAAGATTTTTCAGTGGCTTTTTCGATCGTGTAGGAGAAGTTTCAACGGGAGAGGAACGGTCACGAGAGGTGGACCATCGTGGAAGGCATATGGTTGTAGGAGGTGAACCGTCGTGGAGGTGAACCGTCGCAAGGAAGGTGTACGGTTACCTCTTTCATATGTCAGTTGAGAAGGTGTGAAAATAAGGTGACGATTGTCAGTCGGCGTAGCTAAGCTCGAGGTTTCACAACTAAGATTTGTGGAACGTGCGAGAGATTTGAACACAAGATCAACCTGTGCTGGGTATTGGCAATCTCAACTGGTGCCAGTCGTTTGACACACAACCGGCATTAGGTGTTGCAAGCTCAACCGGTGTTGAGTGTTGAAAGACTCAACCGACGCTAGTTGTTGGCATGCAACCGGTGCTGGGCATCTGACAAACTCAATCGACGCTAAGTGTTGAAAGACTCAACCAATGCCAAGTGTTGAAAGACTCAACCTATGCTAGTTGTTGGCACGCAATCGGTGCTAAGCATTGGAAAACATAACCGGCGCTAAGTGTTGGCAAACTCAGCCGGCACTGATCCAGTGTCTTAGCAACATTAGGGAGTAAACCACTAAGCCCTTTATAATGGCTGGTTCTTCTTACAAAATTCCCGATGTGAAGAGGCTTCCAAGGGAGGAAGAGATTGGCGTCTGTGATTTTACAGGCAAGGTTTTATCAAGGGGTGAGCCCATTTAGCTGACCAAACCAGTATGCGAACCAGAGTGGCCCCTTAGCATCACTTTCATTACTAACCCCAATTGTTTCGAAGTTTGCGAGGGCCATGATGGCAACATTAGTACTGAAGAAGGGATAACGCTTCTTCCTTACATGCATAGGAACATAACTTCAGAGGAGAACTTGCTTACCTTAGGGAAGCGAATGGTACAGGCTAAGGGACTACTAATGTGGTCAACAAAAGTCCTCCGGATTCAAGGGAAGTACTAATACCTGAAGGGATACACTTTCTGGACTGCCAAGGTATTGGCGTCATACGGAACCACCCTTGAACATGCTTCGCTATTGGCAGCGGTCTAGTGTTGGGGCAGCTACTATGACCGATGCTCCAATACAGTAAAAGTATTGCTAGAGACATGGAGACATGTTAGTAATACCTGGCATCCTGGGCATGGGGAAGCAGGAATCTCCTTACTAGATCTCCATTTTATTGGAGGTTTGTCGATGATGGGGGCTATGTATGACGCGTTTGTGCTCCCGAACTCAGTCATCTTTGATGGTGTTAAGTTGGGGGATGAAGAGCCACTTGCCAGCCTTCAAAAGCTATTGGAGGTTTACTAGTTGATGGCCAGCTGCTCTAGCAATGGTAGGGTCACTTTTACGAAGTGGGTAAATTTTTTTGTGGGGATTATCCTGAAGGTGGTCGGGATACTCCAAAAGGGAAAGGGAAGGCAATTATGAAGGATACGCCTCTCGTATATTAGCTTGAGACTGGGCATGACCGTGGCTTCTTGGCTGTGTATTTGGCCTTATTTTTGTGCAAATTTGTGCTTCTTGGTTGGGGGGATGACATTAATCCAGACGAATTATAGGTGGCTGGTCACATGGCCCGAGGGCATGTCTATACCCTTGCTCAGCCGGTCTTGTGCAACATATACCATGGCTTAAGGGCCATCTCCCATGGAAAGACCTACAGGGAAAAAGAGGGAGGGAGTGGCATTGTTGGATGAGAGGCTTTCTCCAGGGATTTTAAAACTCCATTCCCTATGCATTACATGTAGGGGTGGCTAGGGGCCCGATCCCCTGACACCTACATCTAGGATCATTGCTCGAGAGATAAACTATGGCCCTTCTTGATGAGGATTGCCAACCAGAGGGCCATCTTCTGTACCCCAGGGGAGGCTCGAGGTCTATTTGGGAATGATTCCTTGAACATGAGGCGGCGCCCCTTTCCAATCTGGAGCTTCACCGACCGTTCTTTGATTGATGAATTGGGGAAGGAGCTAGACGGTGCTCCACCAACCATTAAGGAGCTCATGTTCATTCTGAGCATCAGAGGGGGAGTCTTACCTTATCCGACTACGCACAGTGCCATGTTAAAGGTATTTTCCCTATCGCTTCGCCTGTCAGCACGGGCTTGATCAGGGCTGCCCCTTCTCAATGTTTTTTGAAAAGAGCCGGAATAAGGTGAGAAAGGGGAATATGGAAGATTTTGGAACTTTCCGTGAGTGCTGGCTGCCAGAGCATATACGGATTGCTTGGTCCATGTGTCTAGAGATGACAGAAAGCAGCAAATATGTAATACCTCACTTCGGTTGGAGGGTTCGGACCACCAAGGCCTATGTGAACTGATGGGGAATCACCAGTAAGGGATATTGGGATCAAGATCACCCTTGGAAAGGGGTGAACGGTAACTAGTGCCAGGATACCAGGCAAAGGAGACTGGCGGATGCTCCAGCTCCTGATGCGGTATTCGTCTTAGATTCTCCCTCCAACTGGCGGGCTTTAGAGCTTCCGCATGAGATAGTAGCTGACGAGGCCTCGCCAGAATTCCTTGCAATGAAGACAAGGACTAGGAGTGTGTTCGAAAATCTTAGTTCCATCTTTGAGTGGGATGAGGGGCGACGAGTACATGGTTATGAGAAGCATCCCCCACAGGATTTGAATGTCCTCGTTGGGAGTGGTCCCCACAGTAAATAGCTGAAGGGCCTTATCAAGGAGGTGGATCTGAAGCCGCAGCTCCTACCCCGGCAAGGGAGAAGAAAAGAAAGCGCTCGACCGCTGCTGATACCCATGCACCATCTTAGTTAGTGGATGTATTCGGAGGTGCAAGAGTGTCCATCTTCCTATGTTGTCAGAATCAGAAGGTAGCTCTTCCTCTTCTGATCTTTTAAGAACTACTCTAGTATCACCTTCTGTGCTCTCTGGACCACCTTCTACTTCTTTTGAATTGTATTCTTTTTCTCCAAAAACTGAGGCAGATGACTCCTGCCGTTCCGCGCCCATTGTCATTACTTCTGATCGGGACATTACTCCGGATCTTGGAGAGGTGCCCTTGAGTCCAGGGATAGTTCCTTAACCAGGGGCGGCTCAAACGGAGACCGACAAGGATGAAAGCCCTAAAGAAACTGCTCGAGATAGGGTCTCTGATGTTGATGCGGCCTCCATGCCTCAGGAGCATAGTGCCTCGACTGAGGCATGGGCTATGACTCAAGGAAAAGAGCCTGAGGTTGATGAAGTGCCTGAGCACTAGGATGTTGCTGCCGTGGTGGAAAAAGGTCGTGAAGATGAGGGAGTTGAACTCTTCGTAGCCGAGGTTCTGGTTGTTGAAGGAGGAAGCCAAATGGAAGAAACCATTGCTAGAGATGAATTGGCTGGTGAAGGCCAAAGAGAAGAGGTAGTTCTTGAACTTGATAATGTTGAGGCAACAGTTCAGGTGGATGAAGAGGAACTAGAGGTCCCCATAATAGAGGGTCAAGAAAGCGAGGCAGGTATTGCAGAACCCAGGCAGGTTGAGGATGGGGCTGCCTATGAGTCCGAGGGGCAAGAATCTCTAAGCTTTGCCCTTGTTTCAGAGGAGTCAGTGACCCAGATGGCTATTATTTCAACAAGCTCGATCCTTGAGGTCGAGGCTTCTTCAGCAGTAGTGGGCTTAGCAGCACCATCCGGACCTATTTTTAGTGGTGTTTCTAGCATGATTGCAGGCATGCTTAGAGTAAGCCTTCAGGGCTTGAGGAAGAAACCCCTTGATGAGTTGGGTGAAGCCTTAAAAAACCTAAGGGGTTCGCCTCGGCTGCTGTGGTTGGGAGTGCCACAGAAGTTGTTTCCCATTTTCATGCAAATTTAAATGACTTGGAGAGCTGGCAGTTGGGAGCGCTACATCATGAAGAAGAAACTGGCAGGCTAGCCTCTTTGGAAGAGTCGATCTTACGTCATCGCGAGAAATAGATGCCTACATCGAGAAGAAGGCCATTATAACTGGCCGTCAGTAGGATCTCAAGTAGGAGGCACAAGGAAGCTTCAAGAGAGTGATTGAAATCCGAGAAGAGATGCAAATACTGAGACAAGAATTCACAGGCCTCGAGAAGGAGATGGTTCAGAGGAAGGCCATGAGGCCTCATTGGTTGAAGATTTGTCCGAACTCAATGGCACAATTGAGTCGAAAACTTTGGCAATGATAGAGGAGACTCAAACGGGGGTGGAACTGAAGGAGAGTATCCAGGGCAGTGAGAATTCTTCTGCAGCACGCAGCGCAGAGATCATGAAGATGATTGATCGTTTCTGAACATGTCATTTCCTTTTGTCAGTACCTGAAAAAGTTTTTAACAGATGAATAAAGTGCTTCTCTCTTTTGACTTTGCTGCATGATTTCATTCTCTTCGTGCTTTTGCTGCACCTCATGTGATTTCTCTTTTGAATGCCTCTCGACACTTTTATTGTCTCAAGAGGCTAATACCTTAGGCCTTGTTTAGCCCCATGGTGGGCTGCCGCGGCTTGGATAGCTTCTAAATGGGGACTTGTCGTTTTTTCTTCTTTTAATGTCTGATTGGCCAAGGGTTCATAGTTCATTTTCCTCATGATTGGGTGAGCTTGGTCACTATAAATAGTCTAGTCAGGAGGGGGCCTCCAATAGTGGCGCATTTACCTCAAGCTCATCTTAGTTTTTAGTCTCCAGCATGAATTCCTTAAGATGTTGTAAAGTGCTACGCATGACCTCCAATTGACTCTGGAGACTGTGGACTTCAGTTCTTAAATTTGCTAGGGGATTCTGTTCTTGAGGGGAAGAAAGTTTCTCTTTATCAAACTGCTGTCCTGAGAGATTGAGGAAAAGTAAAACTTTTAGCAAGTCAACGATCTGAGGAGCATCATTTATACTTATAGCAACCGAATTTTGAAAAATATTTCGCGGCAGTTGTTGTGCCGCTTATGCTTTCAAGAGTGCAATGGGGATGTGCAAGACTTTCTGCTAGTCTGGCATATAGGTGATCCTTGGAGTCAGGAATTCTATCCCAATGGCTTGCTCAATCTCAGGATTGACCTCTGGTTCATCTTCCAGCCAAGGTAGCTCAGAACTGGGGGTAGAGGGCAAAGACTCATTTTCGAATGAAGAAGGAGTTTCTTGAGGGATGATGGTTCGGATGTTAGAATGAAGTGTAGTAAGGGGTAAAATTCTGCCTTGTATTTCTTCCTCCTTGAACATGTTCACTAATGTCCTCCCAACATCCTCAACATCTTCATGAGACAAGGACGTAGTCTTGCTCGTAGACTTGTGACCTTCATCATTCAGCCTTTGAGGCGATGAGAAATATGTGGAGTAATATTTATCATCGGCATAGTGAGTTTCAGCCACAGGGAATGGTCTTTTGTCAGCATAGACTATATGTTGTCTCCCATCTCGGTTATACTTGAAACATTAGTGTAATGTTGATGGGACCATCCCCTAGTCATGGAGTCATGGCCGACCGAAAAGGATGTTGTAGGAAGTGTCGGTGTCGATTACATGAAATTGGGCGTAATCGTGCAGCTCACCGATCTTAAAATAAAGGCCTATCGTGCCCGCTGGCTTCTCTCTTGATTGGTTGAACCCTTGAACTGTAATGTGGGTCAAGGTCAGATCTTTAGATCCCAACCCTAATCTAGTAAGGATCTTCCTTGGAATAAGGTTGACTACTGACCCTCCATCTAACATAATTCGGTTGATGGGGCATGCATGTAATTCTCTAGTAACAAAGAGAGGGCGATTATGAAACTTTTCCCCTAGCTGCAGGTCATCCTCTGAAAAGGTGATTGGCATGCATCATTGTTGAATTGCCGGGTCTACCACAATGGGTTCTACTTCGGTTTCATACACTTTTTGGTTAGAGAGAGTTTGAATCAAGACCATCTGGTAATCCTTTGAGAGCATGAGGGCTTCTTAGACACTAAGAAGAGCCGGAAGTTTCCGTAGATGCCCAATCACATCATATTTCACGTTTTCTTGATCAAGGCGTTGTGCTCCTGGTCCTGCCACTAATTTGGGTGGTATGTTGGGTTGAGGAGTATGTTTGGGTAGATAAGGTTTATTTTAGCCTGCTGGCCCATTTAATTGCACAATGGGCTTGGTTTGTGTGATGGAAGTTTGAGGTTTTAGAAGAGAATGAGTGCATGGGATCAAAGGGGTACTAAGAAATTGTAGGATAGGTGGACTGTTTGAAGTATTGGGATTAGGAAGGAGCCCAGGGAGCTGTAAGATAGGCAGACTAGTCTTTAGATTAGGGGGCAGTGATGGATTGGGGAACCTCAAGGTGCCCGATTACCACGCTAGAGGTTGCAGCGTCCTCCCTGATCTGAGATTATCTACCCTGTGGTGAGTATTGCTCTTGAAATTTGCACCATATGGCAAGTTCCCTGATAATAGAAGTTTTGCCCATCTGTTCTCTCAGTCTCTTCTCAAAGTTAGGCTCAGGGGGCCACTGGCTTCTTGTGCTTCTTTAAAGAAGGTGGCTCTACCTTGGCTTTTGCCTCCAGGGCATCAGCAACTGTTAGGACTCCTGTTACTTGTGCAAGGGTCTTTCTCATCCAATTTGACAGCTTTTTACATCATCACGAGGGTTGGAGGGGTGTAGGGGGTCTTTTAGGCCTTTCTATTGCTTAAACTGGGGAGTGCTTTTAACGTCGTCACCCTCATTGGATGTATGCTGAGTGGGAGATGGCACGGGGACGTCTTCTTGATAGGATGAAGAAGGAAAAAGGATCGTGGCAGGGATGAAGTCCAGTAAAGTTGGCAGTGGAGGAAGGGGCATGAGAAATTATTGCTCAACTGTGGTTTGAGCAGTCTTGTTTCTTCGGCGAGTAGCCCTTGGTGCCCATCCTTTTCTGTTTTTCTGAGGTGATGTTTGATTCATCTCGCTGGCCTGGGGAACAACCCTAGCTTGACTATCACCTTAAGGACTTGAGTCTGCTTCGTCTATGGTAGAAGATCCATGGCTGGGGAATCGAGTGTTCCGTAGAGTCTAAATCATTGATAAGAAGATCCTACTTTGGGAGATCTCCTTACCCAGATGGAGAAGTGACTTGGGGGTCACGTACAGGGACATTGTAAAACTCCTGACACTCCCCCATTTTTTTTGTGAATAGATCAAGAAACTTGTGCATTTTGATAGGTAATTGCCTCTTATCTAATAGTATGCGAACCAACAATCTTTAGTCCCCTTAGTAAGGCGATGAGGTTGCCTTGCTTGCTTCAGTGTGATTATACCTTCCTGAAGCATTATAATGAAGAAGGCGTAAAGGACATTGAGCATTTCGTCTTCCTCTTGGATAGTTAGAGCATGAGAGGCTTTGGCTGCCCCAAAGGCCTTTATCTGACCTTTCAAAATCAGGGCCTCGATAATATCCTTCAATGTGTAGCAGTCATCTATAGGATGATTGATCCTCGGATGGTAGGCACAATAAGTTGTCTGAGTGTCAAGGTCAGGTTGCTCAGGGAACTTGGTTTCTAGAAGCTAGATCACATTATGTTCCAATAATAACCGAAACATCGCACAGACCCATTCCTTGTCGAAGGAGTAGACCTTGTTCCTATGGCTGGTTAAATAATCACCCCGATCAATATTGACCGGCGGGGGTACCCGATTGTAGGACTATTGTTGCTTGCCAGCATGGGGTGTTACCTTTGCTGTGCTTACCCCTTTAGAGAGGTCCAAAGTTTGGGAGGGAAACTTCTTTGAATCCACGACCATGACGGCTGCACTGATTACCCCTTTTTGTTGGCAGCCCCGTGTTTTATTCTAGAGCTACCATTGCCCCGATTGTTTGCTGAACTTGTAGACGGTTGTCGTGTTGCACCGTGGTGGTATGATAGACTTTCTATGTGGACTGATTTAAAGATCAGCTCTGACATGGAGGTCGGATTAGAGGCCTCAACATGTAGAGCGATCTCGGGTCGCATGTTTCGCGTGCAAGTTTGGACTGCTTCTGTCTTAGGCATAGGATTAGGATGGCGGGAAGCCAAGTTTCTCCATCTTGATATGAATTGATCCACAGGCTCATCGGAGTCTTGAGTCAGGGTGAGAGGTTCGATGTTTTGAACCTCTCTCTCGACCCCATAGAAGCATTGATAGAATAGTTTCTCCATCTCCTCCCAAGTATGCAGTGAGTTTGGAGGAGGTCGGGCATACCATTGAAATGTTGTACCATCGAGGGTCTCAACAAACTGTCGGAGAAGAAGCCTCCCATCAGTTGCTGTTTCTCGACATGCTGCCTGGAAGTGGGTAATATGCTGGTTTGGGGATGTGGTTCCGTTGAATAAAGGAAACTTCCCTTTCTTATAATCTGAGGGAAATGAGACCTGATCAATATACGAGCGGTACGGCCTTCGATAAGGCGTTCTGCCCTGTATCCCCGGGATTTATCTGTTCTTTTTGCTATGGGTGACCATAGCATCAATGTCTGTCTGAGAGACAGGATGAGGGATAGAATTGTCCTGAGAGGTAGAAGGAGGGGGCTACCGTAGAGGTGCACCATCAGAGTGATGGAAATTGACCTCATGGTTAGACGTCTGGTGTGTGCACCATATCCTCAAATTTGTTCATACGCTCTTCCTGTGCATCACCAGGCTCACTTACGACCATTACGCTGACTGTTTCACTAAGGAGGTCGATGTTAGTGAAAATAGAGAGCTTGCGAACTTGACAAGTCGTACGCAATAGGTCAGTCAGTAGGGGGCAGCATGTCTTGAATGAACTAGACTCTTGTATGCTGATCGCGTTTGGATCGGTCTCGACGGTCTTGGGACCGGGGCTACTGAGCAGCTAGGTCTTTTTGTACAATAATGACCACAACACATGGCGCATGGAGTTCTTCTTCTGGCTTCATTGTTTGAAAGGGGTAGAAGGGATTCAGGTGAAGAGGGCCATCAAAATTGGTTGTTTTGACTACCTTGGTCACCTCCCTAGTCAAAATTTGCAGACCTCTATCGCACTTGGCCTTGAGGTTTTGATGGACCTCATGCCAGAACTGCGATCTAGGTCGCCGCTGGTTAGCTCTTCTTGCACAGGAGAGAGCTGTCTCCATCAAGTGCTGCAATGGATGAGGGACAAGAATTGGAGTCATCTTGGGCCGGGGAAGATGAAGGACACGATCTTCCATCAGGTCGATGCCCCGAGGTCTCTTGTGGGCTTGAGAGACACGACCAAAGTGAAGGGGCTGGTTCAGGATGGTACTCTTAGGGAAAACCTTCCAGTACCAAGGTCGAAGGTGCTTGTTAGATGAAGAAGAAGTGGGCTGGAGAAGACTCACAAGGAGGCTTGAGTCGAGGGCGAGAGGGTGTCTGTGATGGCGACACGTGCGCGCCCCTTAAAGAAGGGTCATGGGTAAACTGGGGGTCAATCTGAGCTCGAGCAAGTGGTCTGGCAAGTGTCTGCAAGAGAACAGGTGTAGGGTTGTCCCTTACGAGGCACACTTGTGTGTGCAGAGTAGGAGAACAAGAAGGTCGCCTCATGTGTACTCGGGTTGGCGTGGCAATGGCGTTGCCCCGAGCAGTGAGATGCATATGAGTAGCATGCGTAGGACCTGACCTTGAAAGGTTGGATCTTGAACATGACTCAAGATAACAAAGGGGTTGTCCTGAAGTGTGCCTCAAGTGGGTAACCCATGAGCCTTGTGGTGCGTGTAATGGATGGAGCCATGGGGTTTCCACCTCGACGTGTTGAGCATATAGGGATAGAGACCAATGGTGCATAAATGTGGGGGGTAGCCCTATGGTGACTCACCAAAGCAACGACAACTTATTTTCCTTTTACAAAAAGGGACTGGGCAGTCTTCTGGCGTACCTCAGAAACACGACCGATAAGTGACTTGCTAGTGGCTGGGTGGATGCTGTGTGGGGCAACATAAGTGAGGCCGGTGCAGGGCACCTTGGTGGAGTTTCCACCAGAGCAAGGATGGGGAGTGAGGGATTTTTAGGTCCCACCTCACACCTGTCCAAGTTAAGACCTAGGAGCTAGACACGGGGTCATTGCTCAAGAGGATGGTTGAGTAGGAAGTCGAAGGAACTTGTTTCCTAGGGACGCTCACTAATGCAGGGAAAAGAAAATCCCTGATCTGGATAAATGGGTTACAGAACTTGCAAGCCATATAAAATTTGAAAAGCTAATGAAAGCATATAATAAAGGAAGAAATTAGCCAAACAAGAACGATCCGACTAAGGGGTAATAAGTCCCCAGTGGAGTCGCCAAGCTGGTTAGGTGTCTCAATCTCACCCTCCGGATCCTTTGGGGATTAGGTAGAGCCCGTCTCGGGTTTCGAGGGAAGACTCGAGACGTTTTTGAGATAGCTTTCTCGAGAACAGCGTTCGAGAACGGGGGCAGGTGTTACTAACCTGTGAGAGATGAATTTAAAGGTGGGTTTGGGACTTACTCGGGTTGACTCGCATGGGCGCCCTCTTAGATCACGAAGAAAGTCCCAAGTAATAAAACAGGTTCCGAATTGCCTCCCTTGGCTTATATTATTCTTTTTTTCTGCAATCACATACATATATGACAAAGGTTATAAGACAAGTGGGTCAAACCTCACCCTTTTCCTCTTTGATGAACGTACACAAGCATACACATTCAAAAAGAAGAACAAAAAAAGAGGGGGGAGAGAAGAATTTGACTAAGAGAGAGGATTAGAGTGAGCCTGGTGGATAATTGGCCTGACGTGGTAGCAAAACGGGCTCGATAACTAAGACCGGCTCACAAGATTACTACTAGACGTCATTACCAATACTGACTAGCTAGGCACGATGGTCAGTCAGTCGTGGCAATAAAATGGACCAAGTAATTTTGGCACAACAACATTACTGCTAGACGATAGGACTATCATGAGAGGCTAACCTCAATCCCTCCTAGTCGAACGAAGGAGTGGCAGAATTAAGGCTATGAGGAAAGAACAAGAAGAGAAGAAGGGAAAGAAGACGGAGGGAGAAGAAAGGAAGAGAAGAGTATGAAAGATGAGAGGATAAAGGAGAGAGAGGGAAGGAAGGTGTAGTCGGGGCTAAGCATTGCTGATTATGTTAGAAGAAAGAGAGAGAAAATACTGTCGGTGCTAGGCTTCATCGACTGTATTGTATAAAGGAGAAGAGAGAGGAGACACAATTAACGCTAAGCTTTACAGTCTGTGACAGAAGAGGAGAGAGAGAACCAATCGATGCTAGGTTTCATCGACTGATATAAGAGGAGAGAGAGAACCAGTCGACACTGGGCTTTGCTACCTCACAAAAGGGGAGAGAAAAAACCAATCGGCACTAGGCTTTGCTGACTAACAGAAGAGGAGGGAGAAAACCAATCGACGTTAGGTTTTGTCGACTGACAGAAGAGGAGAGAGAAAATCAGATGGTGTCGGGCTTCGTCAACTGACAGAAGAGGAGAGAGAAAATGAGCAGGTGCTACGCTTCACCGACTGACAGAAGAGGACAGAGAAATCCAGTTGGTGCAGGGCTTCACTAATTGATAAAAGAGGAGAGAGAAAACCAACCAGCACTATGCTTCACCGGTTCTGACAAAAGAAAGAGAGAACTAACAGGTGTTAGGCTTCACAGGTTGTGACAGAAGAAAGATAAAATGAACCGGTGCTAGGCTTCGTTGGTTGTGACAAAAGAAAAAGAAAACCAACCAGCACTAGGCTTCACCGGTTGTGACAGAAGAAAGAGAGAACCAATCGGCATTAGGCTTCATCGGTTATGTTAGAAGAGTATGAATGGAGATAGAGATGAGAAGTAGAGAGAGAAATGGATAGAGATGAGAAGAAGAGAGAGAAAGAGATAGAGATGAGAGGAGAGATAGAGAGAGAAAGAGATAAAAATGAGAAGATAAGAGGAGAAAAAAGAGATAAAGATGAGAAGAAGAGAGAGAAAGAGATAGAGATGAGAAGAGAGGAGGAGGGAGAAAGAGATAAAGACGAGAAGAAGAGAGAAAGAGATAGAGATGAGAAGAGAGGAGGAGAGAGGAAGAGATAAAGATGAGAAGAAGAGAGAAAGAGATAGAGATGAGAAGAGTGGAGGAGAGAGAAAGAGATAAAGATGAGCAGAGAGGAGGAGAGAAAGAGGGGAGGAGAGCGAAAGCTACCTACTTGAAGGGTACCGGCCTTTTTCTTCTCTCTCTCCAAAATGTACCCACAAACTCAAGCAAAAATCCGAATTTTATTAATTGATCCAAGAAGAATGAATATGTCATTCGTTCAACGAGACAATGCCTGTTTATATAGAATTGGGCTAAAACATAGGTGTACGCCCAAAAATACCTAGAATTAAATAATTACAATTTAATTGAATTTAAAGAAATTCTAAAAATGGGTGCAAAAGGATTGTTTTGCCCCTGCCTAACAATGAGTGGAATTTCATAACAATCCCTGTTGCTGCCCGAGAACTTGTGTGATCTTATGTGGCTGGCCCAAGGTCATTCTGATGCTCGTTTGATCGAAAGATTCTTGTTTTCTTGTAGGACTTGGCATGATGATCATTTTGATACCAACTTCGAGCCATGAATCATGTTTTTGAGCCATGAGACTTGAGTCTTAGATGAATCTTGAAAACTTCGGATCGATTGTGTGCTCGTTCCTTGATGTTTCGTTGTGATTTCTTCATTGAATTACACTGATCATGCCATCACGATCATTTTGCAGGGAACATAGCTTGATTTCGTGTCCGAATGAAGATTCTGTCGTCTTGAGCTTTTGGTCGGAATCTTGAAGTCCGGTGGCTGAAATTTACAGCAACTTTGATGCCTTCGTCTGTGAAATCCAACCGTTCATCATACACGAGGTTCGGACCAGAGATAGCCTCGGACCTCACCCACCTAATGCAATTGGTTTTGTGCCAATTGGGTATATGAGCATCGTGATCTGGTGGCTCGAACGAGGCATGCTGTTGTGGAATTTCTGGAACTTCCTTCACGGATCAGCGACTTTCATTTAGTTTTTCTCGCTGATCTGGCTTTGTCAAGAGGCGTACCACATATCGAATTGTTCGTCTTGATGAGACAAAGACGCTCACCAAATTTGAGAGCGATTTTTCTTAGAACGAGTGAAATATAGGCCCCAAAAGTGACTGCCAGTGACTATGAAAACCGTCACCTTTAATGGTGTTTTAGTGCAGGGTAGCCACACGGGAATAGTGTGTGGCCTACCCCTTTTCGATATTTTACCCATAACATTTTCTTCGAGTGCCTGATTAAGCCGAAACTTGACTCATAAAGGTTTTTGACCGTGTCAGGTCTAATGGCAGTGGTTCCACAACTGTTTGATGTACCAAACATATAGCTCTAGTTACAGAGTCTATTTCAAGGTGCTAGAGACCGCTTTCGTTGAAATTGTTTCTTTATGTTCATTGCCTTAGACATGTCTGATCGCGATGAAACTTGGCAAGTGTTCTTTTAAAGTGTTGTTTATGATTCTGACTAATTCTGGGACCATTCTCAGACTTTCAGGAATTTCCTTTTTTTTGTGAACTTTATTGACCTGCTTCCTACTAGGGACCAAGGTGCTGAAAAATACATCCAAACACCTTATCTTCCTCTTCTTCTTTCTTTCTCTGTCATATCCCTCTCAAACATGCATGATAATAACCATCATCGTGCATGTCTCTCTTTCTCTCTCTCTCCTTCTTCCTTCCTCGTTTGTCTCTGCTTTCTTTCTTTTCATATTCCTCATCTTTCTTAATCCTCCCCTTCCTTTTCTCTCTACTTTCCTTTCCTCATTCTCTTCCCTAAACCCTCTATCTTTCTTTATCACACTCTATTATTTCTTTTCTCTCTCCTCTCCAGTCGTGCACAGCGATCCTCATCACCGAGACTGACATTCTCATTCTTCCCTTATTCTCTGGAAACATGCAAAAGGCATGGAATTTGTCTTAGCTTTTGTGGGTCGTAGCAAGGCCACCACCCACATTCTTGCACCACCTCAGGTCTATATGATTAGACACTCAACACATCAAGGAGCAAACCCTGGGGCTTCACCTCACCCACACATGCTAAGACTCGTGGGTCATTCACTTGAGTCACACCTCGGGGCCGCCCTTGTAATACCCAGAGTACGCGTTCAGGATTAGGCCTCCTTGGGCCGAAACCTGTGCGTATGCATACACATCTCATTGCTCGAGGCAACGCCATCGCGGCTCCAACTCAAGCACACGGAAGATGACCTCTTTGTCCTTCTACTCAGTACACACTAGCACACCCTCTAAGGGGCAGGCCCTCACTGGTTCCCTTGTAGACACCTGCTCGTAATTTTCGGCCTCCTAAGGCTAAACAATCTGTTTCAGCCCGGGCTGACCCCCATGTCATGACCATATTCCCCTGGCCCCTGCCGGAGGGTGACAAGGCGTGAGATCGTGACCGGAGGTCATGAATGTCACTCAGGTGGGAGTGGTTCAACGCATAAAACACGGAATCAAGAGAAAACCATGAAAGAAAACTAGAATAAATCCATTCAACAGAAAAAATCAAATCAAAAGTACATCCATCTCATTCATTCAACATCGAAAGTTTTTACAATTCCTTCAAAGCACTACTAGCCCAAAATACACAAATTGAAATGTTCATCATATCCTGAGTCCACCAAAAACATGCTTTGAAAGTCTTCATAGGATAGCTTTTTAACTCCTCGACTACAAGCTTCAAACCCCCAATGGCCACCCACCTTTAGCACAGATGCCAATACTCTCCACTCTACACTTATGAAATTAAGATGGAATGATCTAAAAGCCTAGTAAGCGGATCTACATCAATGCATCCCAACTAACATAACAGTGCAATGCACATAAAATCACCAGGTATCAAGTGAATCCTCCAATGTGCTTCTCATCATTTTAATAGTAATATCATAGAAGCAGTTTAAAATACAATGCATAATTCACAATCATCTTACTTAAAGTAGAACAGTAAGGACAACATATAATAGTCACAAAACTAATAAGGTTTTACTTCCGAAGTAGAAGTTCTATTACTTAGGTTAAGCCAATCCTGTTTCTTAAAACCTCGACCCTCATTCAGAAGGGAGGACAATGATAACTAGGTGCCCCACGTCCTAATGCCCTCACACATACACACACATATCCCTAGTGCACTTTGGGGTTTTCGATAGGGAGTGGCCTTGCAAGACAAGACCCTCTCTTTATGCCCTTCTGGCGAGAGAGCATTACACTACCATTGGGTGACCCAATGCATAGTTTTCATATAAATCTGGGGGGTGTGACCATCCCAATCATTCATATCCTGACTCTCATCCTATCATGGAGAGATAGGGGAAGATCGTAGCTGCCAGCACCATCATTCACACAGTAGGTGCCCTTCCCAACTGGCAGCTGTCAGCACCATCATTCACACAGTAGGTGCCCATTCACACACCACATAAGCAGCACGATACCATCATTCACACAGTAGGTACTCCTGTTTCATATCCCATAAGCAGCATGATACCATCATTAACACAGTAGGTATCTATTCACATATCGCATGAGCAGCATGATACCATCATTCATACAATAGGTATCTATTCCAATATCGCATGAGCAGCATGATACCGTCATTCACATAGTAGGTATCTATTCACATATCACATGAGCAGCATGATATGATCATTCACACAATAGGTATCTATTCACATATCGCATGAGCAGCATGATACCATCATTTACATAGTACGTATTTATTCACATATCGCATGAGCAACATGATACCATCATTCACACAATAGGTACCTATTCACATATTGCATAAGCAGCATAACATCACATTATGATGATATCAATATTTCATCACGATAGCAACAATATCACATTAGATAGTCGTATAACACATTTAAGCAATCTCATAATGACATTACCATAAGAATAACAACCATTATTCAAGTTAAACCTTACAGCTCGATTTCCTGCCATCAAGGGCAATGACATACGCTCACAATTAGGGTCGTAACATTTAGACCGTTTAGAGTTTGAAGATAAATCCAAAACCAATTTTGTACTAAACACACCTATCCTTCAAATTCGATTGGTTCGAAGACAATTGGACCCTGTTTGTCCTCTTAAAGGTTCAAAGAGGTGAGGGTTTACTAGCTGCACCCAACGGTGCTCAGGGGGTAGCAACCTACCATTCTTCATATTATTATAACTCCCAAATAGTGAAGCAACTTGTGACAGTTTTAGTATCAAAGTTTGAGCCAAGACATACATCTTTCTAACAAAGCTAATTTGAAAGTATTTGGATTTCATTTGGTGGATTAAATATTCATGTCAAGTGAGGTAAGAGTTCTGAAGTTTTATTAACGCTGTCCACAGTGACATTCCTTCATAAAACAAAGTGTAATTTTCAATCTAAGAAGAATTTAAAAGTAGTTTCTGAATGAAAAGTTTAGCCCATTTAAAGATCTTTCAAATGGCTGTGGTTTGGAAAAAAATTAACTTCTTTTGTTTAATTAAAATCAATGACTATAGTGGTATTAGTGAAAAATCCAGGAAAACAATCAACTGTGATATACCTTCTCATTTTGACGCATAACTACATTTCTGTAAAGAATTTCAATAGTGGCAAAAAACAAAAAATTTTCTGGACTCATAATATTTCCAATGGTGGTGATTTGAGTTCAATCGTACCCCATTTGGCTGTTGAAAAGCCTCTTCTATGAACACACATAATTCTGGAATTTCACAGTGGCATATAACACATCTCAAGAACACATTCCATGACCTTCATTTCATGATGTGGAACATGATAACAACCATTCTTTCGTGATGTACACAAACAACATGTATTTTTTACATAATCTAAGAATCATACATTCATTCACAACATCCACCATTATCATTGAACAAAAGCCCCAAATTTTCTGCATCCCATATATATCTGTTGCTCATTACACATGCATAAATCCACATGCATCCTTATGAAAACAATGCAATGGTGATGGAACCACTCACCAAAACAACAATGGTGTCCTCTCCAGTTATCTTCTCACAACTTTCAGCCCCCCAACAATGGCTACCTACCAACAGTCACTTCTTCAAACCTTGCCTTAGATCGAGAGAGAGATGAGGGAAAAATGAGTGGGGTGTGTTAGACGAGAGGCTTACGTACTTTTGCAGGTGGGGTGGCTGTCCATGTAGCGCCAAAAGGTTTAAAAATCTAGATAAGTGGCTACAAGTCAGCATGCACTCTCCAATTGGCACTAACAGCTCATGCATGCCAGAAACACGGGCAACAGTGACCAGTCAGCGATAGCCCACTCTTCGCGTGGTTTTACCACTTGCACGTGCCATGCGCCCTTCACTTCACCGCGCACTTATTCCTTTGGCTGCACCGCGCGTCCTTCACTTTGTTGCGTGCTCGATCCCACTTCACCACACACTTTTTCCTTTAGCCTACCTATCACGAACACCATCGCCACGCAAACTATAACCGTGTGACTCACACGGTCGTGCGCCCCATCGCCGTGCAACTCTTCTCTCCCTCTATTGTCATGCGGCCCACACTCTACTTATCCCGCAGTGCACTCAAGCGGCTGGGATAGTTCGGGTCCTTACACCCCAAGTCATTGGGAATGCTACTTTAAGGGGCATACACACGCCACCTTCCCAGGCCACTAGCTCTCGACCTAGACAGCATCGAGAGCCGGTCCCCTCTTCTTCCACCCTCTCTCCCCCCGACGAATATCTCAAGACATGGTACTCAAAGGTTTTTCCTAAGAGTATCATCCTCAGCAAGCCCTGTTAGGTCAGCTACGCCTCTGGAGCCCACAAAGGAGCTCGGGGAAAAGGCCTGATGATCGATGAAGTTTTACAACTTCCAAGGCAGCAGGCCAAGATGGCCCCTGTCCATGGTCCACATTTACTGCCCCATCTTATGGACATGGCCCTTTCATGCTCTAAGAAGGCAGGTCAACCTCGACCCCAGTCTTAGTTCTGAAGACGAGTCTATCATAATCTCAAGCTTAAACAAGACAGAGGACTGCAGATCCTAATTAATGAGCCGACAAGAATTTTGGGGCACCCGGCTCCAAGGGTCTCCTTCCTGAAAATCCCTTCTACGCTCTTCAAATCGTAGAGACTGAAGAAGAGGGGAGAGAGTCTTGCACCGTGGTCAACCTCATAGAAGATGACTCAACCGCCCAGCAGCCACTGTCCCAAAACCGTCAAGAATCGGTCCTTACTCTCTCGCCATACAAGTCAAGTCCAGTTGGGGCATGCTGAACCCCTGCTGACCGATCTCCCATGCACAGCTTGACAAGTTCGGAAGTCTTCAGCTGCATCAAAGGCTGACCTCCTTGAAGAAATGGTCATCGTCATGGTTGTAAACGAACCTGGAGACTCCTAGGAAGCATGCACGGAAATTACGAAAATAGGGTCCAAAAGGACTATTTTGTGTGATCTTCCATGACTGATCTGAGGTTGCTCTGATGCTCGTTTGATCAAAAGATGATCATTTCATTGTAGGGCTTGGCATGGCGATCATTTTAATACTAATTTTAAGCCATGGATCGTGTTTCGAACCACAATCACGAGACTTGAAATTTGCTTGAATCTTGAAAACTTCGGATCTATGATGCGCTCATTCCTTAATGTTTTTCAATAAATTTTTCATCGTAGGGCACTAAGCATGTCGTCACAATTGCGTGGCAACAAACATAACGTGATTTGGAGCCTGAAAGAAGATTTCGCAACTTTTGCGTTTTGGCCGAAACTTGGAATCCGGCAGCGAAAATTTCAGTTAGTTCATCAGCTTCATGCATGAAATCTATCCATTAATCATGTACACTGTTTGGACCAATGATAACCCTAAACCTTACACACGCAATGGAATTGGTTTTGTGTTGATCTGTTGCGCGAGCGTTGTGATATGGTCCATCGAGCGCGGCGTGTTGCTGCTGAATTTTCTACAACTTCTTCCCGGATCGAAAACTTCTCTCTAGATTTTCTCCCTGCTCAGACATCATTTTGGGACGTAGCACATATTGTAACGCTCGTCTCGATAAGACGAACATGCTCACAAAATTTGAGCACAATTGGACTCAGAAC
The DNA here is from genome assembly GCF_000471905.2 of Amborella trichopoda. Next base: position 831,822 of record NW_006499207.1, on the reverse strand, counting down.
GGGTGAGATATGGCCCCCAGAAGTCACTATCCATGACTGTGAAAACAGCCACCTTTAATGGTGTTTTAGTGCAGTTAGGTCACACGAGAATAGTGTGCGGCCTACCCCTTTTTTGTCTTTTGCCCATAACTTTGTCCTGGAGTACTCGATTAAGTCAAAACATGGCCCATAGGGGTTTGCGACTGTGCCGGATCCAATGGTGGTGGTCCAACAATGATTTGAGACACCGAAAATGTAGTTTTAGTTATAGGGTCCGTTTCAGGGTGCAAGAGGCCATTTTTTTCCAAAAATTGTTTCTTTGTGTTCACTGCCTTAGACATGTGTGCTTGTGATGAAACTTGGCAGGTGGTCTTTTGAAGTACTGATAAAGATCTTGACCAGTTTTGGGGCCATTATGAGACTATCTGGAATTTCCACTGTTTTGTAGGCTTTATTGACCTGCTTCCTATTAGAGACCAAGGTGCTGAAAAATACATTCAAATAGCTTGCCCCACCGAATTTTATGCTGTAAGAGAAGTGAAAAGGATAATCATTTGGAAATTTTCCTTCATCTTTTAATTTTTTACTTCTTAGCCACAGGACCACATGAACGTCGAGGAGATTAACTTAATGGTCTAACAAGGCTGCTCAGACGTAGGGATGCATTATTCGCGAGTCCATTTGTGGAGACTTTAGGGGGGGAGGAGAATTTTTTGGCGGAGTTTGTTTGCTGGTACACCAGGTTTGCTTTTGATGTTCAGAGTACTACTATGGTTCTCATCTACCGAATCTAGTCGAGGGCAGGTTCTATTAGTCGATCCTGAAGGTCTGATCGTGTCGTCTAGACGAGCTAATGTCTCTAGTAGGTTTCGCTCGGGCTTTGTCAGTTTCTGCCTTGGAAGGATGATGACTAGGCTACTATGTCACCTAGAAGGAGAAGGCATGCACATTTCATGCATGGGGAAGGGGGTCCATACGAAATGGAAGGGGTAATTAGGCAGGTTGTTACCCAGCTTTGAAGAAGGATGTTGACTGGGCAGGTTGTTACCCAGCTTTAAAGAAGTGATGACGACTGAGCTGGTCCTTACCCAAGTTTGAAGAAGGATGTTGACTGGGCAAGTTGTTACCCATCTTTGAAGAAGGGATGATGGCTGGCCAGGTCGTTACTCAGCTTTGAAGAAGGATGTTGATTGGGCAGGTTGTTACCCAACTTTGAAGAAGGGATGATGACTGAGCAAATTGTTACCTATCTTTGAAGAAGGATGTTGATTGGGCAGGTTGTTACCCAGCTCTGAAGAAGGGATGATGACTTGGCAGGTTGTTACCCAGCTTCGAAGAAGGATGTTGACTGGGCAGGTTGGTACCTAGCTTTGAAGAAGGATTAATGACTGGGCTACATTGTCACCCAACCTTTGAAGAAGGGATGATCCTTGAAGAAAGATGTCGATTGGGCTACTTGTTCACCCAGGACTACTAGGCTACCTGTTCATCAAGGACTGAAGAAGGATGTTGATTGGGCTATCTGTTCACCCAGGACTGAAGAAGGATGTCAACAGGGCTACCTATTGACCTAGGACTGACGAAGGATGTCTACTGGGCTACCTGTTCACACAAGACTGAAGAAGGATGTCGACTGAGCTACTTGTTCACCCAGGACTAAAGAAGGAAGATGAGGGATGATTTAATATTTACACATTATTGGACGTCTTGATGATCAAGGGAGTGCTGGTTGAAGCTGCCGGTGGAAGTGAATGTTACGTCATGCTGATTTTATTGCTCCGAGCGCCCTTTGCGGGTTTTCACTTGGACCGGGGAAGTGGTGCTGTAAAGGCGGTTTTCACCAATCCTCCTTTTTATTAGGTCTTTTTCCTATGGCTTGATGGCCATGTCTGCCCTTTATCTATTTTTACTCACAATGCCCTTTTGGGTTTTCACCATTCCCATTTTTTTATTCACGAAACTCTTTTACTCATGCTTTCGTGACCATGCCCGTCCATCATTTTTACTCATGGTGTTCCCTTATTCAGGTATACACCATGCCTGTTATTTCATCTTTTTTTTTTCTTGAAGGCATGTTTAGGGTCATGCCTTCGGGACCTGTGCGAAATAGTTTAACGTCATGTGGCTAGGACGTGTACTATAGTTTTAGGGTCATACAACTGGACCGTGGTGATGATGAATGGGAGTTTATGGAAGCCATGGAGTGAGTATAGTGGTGGTTTGACTCACTTGGGGGAATTACATTAGGCTACCTATGAGAAATGGATGATGTTTGAAATGTGAGTGGACGATGGTGACCCACTAACTTACAATGAATATAAATGGCAGAATTGTTTGCCATTTTGTGAGCATGGGTGAGACTCACTAGGGAGCGAGCAATGGTGATGAAGTGAATGAACTCAGTGGAGAGGTAATGAAGGTGGCACAAACACACTTATAGGTAGGTTAGGGAAGGCGTGAGTGAAAGCGCCCGTAAAGGCATGTGCGTGTATGTGGGGGTAAGTTTATTGTCATACCTCCTAGACCTGTACGAAGCAGTTTATAGTCATGCTAGAAGGACGTGCACTATGGTTTAAGGTCATACAGCTAGACCGTGGTTATGCAGTTTAAAGTCATGCAACAAGGACCGTGCAGTTTATGGTCGTGCAACTAGACCTCCACTACTGTTTAAGGTCATATAGCTGGACCGTGCAGTTTAGGGTCATGCCACTAGAGTACTGCTACAGTTTAAGGTCATATAGTTTGGACCATACAATTTAGGGTCGTGCAACTAGACCATCGCTACAGTTTAGACCATGGTGCTGGGCCTTTTATCGTCATGCGGCTAGGATGAGTACTATGGTTTAACGTCATATAGCTGAACTGTGGTTGAGCAGTTTAGGGTCATGCAGTGCAGACCGAGGCTGAGCGGTTTAGGGTCTTGCAGTATGGACCGTGCAGTTTAGGGTTGTGCAACTAGACCTCCGCTACAGTTTAAGGTCATACAATTTGGACCATGCAGTTTAGGGTCGTGCAACTACACCATCGCTATAGTTTAAGGCCATATAGTTTGGACCACGCAGTTTAGGGTCGTGCAACTAGACCATCGCTATAGTTTAAGGTCATATAGTTTGGATCATGAAGTTTAGAGTCGTGCAACTAGACCACTGTGTGGGTCGCCATGTAGGTAGAGCTCTATGGGGAATAGCTCTGTGGATGGCAATCCGACTCCCTAAGGATAAATGGCTATGACCATTCACAAACTGACGGCTCATAAGGACGACCAACAGAGGCGGTCTTCACTAGGGATTAGGGGGCCAAGCCTTTTCCCTGGGGTTAAGATAGCTTAGTGTGTAAACACACCCGACGAGAATTGAAGAGGTAAGAATGACCTTAACTTCAATGAGGATAATGGGCTGCAGTATGCGTGTAACTCCTATGGGGATGATGGATACCTCCTAACTTCATTAGAGATGATGGGTCACAGTTTAGGCGCAACATACTGGGTGCAACATCACTGGGGATGTCAGGTCACGGCTTGGGTACAACCTCACTAAGGATAAGTGGTAGGACACACAGGACTTCAACCTAGAGTATGTAACAATAGGGTGTTGGAAATACGACCGATGTCAAGTGGAGCGCTAGTGGTTTCTAGAGAGTGCTCAACTGACACTGAATTCTCAAAACCACAACCGACACTGGGTTGTTAAAGACTCAGCTGACGTTGTGAACAACCTTTGATATCGTTTGAAGATAACCGGCGCTAAGTTAACAGGTGCTGGGGTCGTTTGGAAGCACACCCAGCGCTAAGTGAACTGGCGATAGGATTTTTTTGAAAACACACCTGGTGTTAAGTCAATCAACACTAGGGTTGGGTCAATGAGAGTTAACTCGGGGCCTCAAGCCAAAGCTCGACCTAGCTCATTGTTGCTTAGCCTCCCTTGGATGCGATTGAAATTCCCAGTTTTTGAGGGGCATTCGAGGGTAGCGCAGGCTATATAAGGGGGGTAAAATCCCGTTTTCCCTCATTTTTCACCAAGGGTAAAAAAACCTTAAGCACAAGTTTTCTTTAACCATGAGGAGAGAATGTTCGGTTGAAGTTCCGGTGAGCAGTGGGATGTCAACAGGATTCCAACGGTTTTTGCAGGGAAGGATCTCGGCGAAGTTTTTACCAAGAATTTAGCGAAGTTGCGGGGCGATATTTTTAGCCCAAGGAATTTTCGGGTGAGGGGAAGAGGTTCTGACTACAATTTTTTTTTATGGTAGAAACGGTGGGAAATGCAGCAGTGAGCATTTTCGCACATCTTGAGAGTTTTTCGGGGATCTTTAAGGGGTTTTCTCGGAGGTGATCGTAACTTTTCGACACTATTCAAGGTGTTGCAAAGTTTTTTCTAGAGCTTAAAGATGTTTGCAGAAATTTTCTGTGAGGTATTAATGTTGTCCAAGCCAAGAACATAAGAGGGAAAGTTTTTCGATAGGCTTTCTGGCCGTGTAGCAAAAGTTTTGGTGGGAGATGAACGATCATAAGAGGTGGACCGTCGTGGAAGGTGTACGATTGGCAGGAGGTGAACTGTCATGGAGGTGAACCGTCGCAGGGGAGGCGTATGGGACATGGTGACAGTTGTCAGTCACTCATGTGTGAGACGACCCCGAAGGATGTGGAGACGACTGTCAGTCGGCACAGCTATGTTAGAGGTGTCACGACTAAGATTCGTGGCATGTGTGAGAGATTCGATCACAGTCGGTGCTAGCCTTGGACAAGCTCAACCAGCGCTAAGTATTGGCAATTCAACCAGCGCTGAGTGTTGAAAGACTCAATCGGTGCTAGTGGCCTGGCACGTAACCGACGCTAGATGTTGGCAATTTAACCGGTGTTGAGTGCTGGCAATTTAACCTGTGCTGAGTGCTAAAAGACTCTACCGGTGCTAGTCGTCTGGCATGCAATTGGCGCTGGGTGTTGGTAATTCAACCGGCGCTAAGCATTTGAAAGACTCAACCGGTGCTAAGTGTTGTCAAACTCAGCTGGCGCTGGCCAAGGGTCTTAGCAACATTTTGGGAGAAAACCACAAAGCCCTTTATAATGGCTGGTTTTTCTTACCAAATTACCAATGTGAAGAGGCTTCCATGAGAGGAAGAGATCGGCGTCTGTGATTTTACAAGTAAAGTTTTATCAAGGGGTGAGCCAGTTGGCTGACCTAGCCAGTGTGCGAGCTAGAGTGGCCCCTTAGTGTCACTTTCATTACTGACCCTATTTGTTTCGAAGTGTGTGAGGGTAATGATGGCAATGTCAGTACTGAAGAAGGGATGGCACTTCTTCATTGTATGCGTCGAAACATAACTTCCGAGGAGAATTTTCTTACCGTAAGGGATTGCTAAGGTGGTCAGGAAAAGGCCTTTGGATTCAAGGGGAGCATCAATACCTGAAAGGATACACTTCCTAGACTGCTAAGGTATTGGCATCATACAAAGGTACTCTTGAACGTGCTATGCTATTAGCAGCAGTCCAGTGTTCGGGCAATTACTATGATTGTTGCTCCAATACAATAAAGGTGTTACTAGAGACATGGAGCCAAGTCAGTAATACTTGGTATCTTGGTCATGGTCAACCGGGGATCTCTTTTCTAGATCTTCATTTCATTGGAGGCCTCCCGATGATTGGGGCTCTGTATGATGAGTTTGTGCCCCCAAACTCAGTCATCTTTAGTGGTGTTAACTTGGGGGATGAAGAGCTACCTGCCAGCCTTCAAAAGATCTTTGATGCCTACCAGTCAATTGTTGGCCGATCTAACAACGGAAGGGTCACCTTTACAGAATGGGTGAACTTCTTTTGTGGGGATTATCCCGAGGGCGGTCTGGGTACTCCAAAGGGGAAAGGGAAGGTTGTCGCAAAGGAGACGCCTCTCATGTATCAACTTGAGACTAACGATGACCGTGTCTTCTTGGCTGCATACTTGGCCTTATTCCTGTGCAAATTCGTGCTTCCTAGCTCGGGGGATGACATTCGTCTAGGTGTACTGTATGTGGCCTGTGACATGGCTGGAGGGCGTGAGTATATTCTTGCTCAGCTAGACTTGTGCAACATATACCATGGCTTAGGGGCCATCTCCCGTGGAAAGGCCTACAGGGGAAAAGAGGGAAGAAGTGTTATTTTGGAGGAGAGGCTTTTCCCGGGGATTTCAAGACTCCATTCCCTGTGCATTATGTGTATGGGTGGTTAGGGGCTTATTTCCCTGATACCTACATCAAGCGTCAGTGCTTGGGAGATAAGTTGTGGCCCTTCTTGATGAGGATTGCCAATCAGAGGGCCATCTTCCATACCCTTGGGGAGGCTTGGGGTCTCTTTGGGAATGATTCACTGAACATGAGGCTAGAGCTTCACCGACCGTGCTTTCATTGATGAGTTGGGAAAGGAGCTAGATGGTGCTCCAATAATTATTAAGGAACTCATGTTCATCCTGAGCATTAGAGGGGGAGTCTTACCCTATCCGACTCCGCACAATGCCAAGTTATAGGGGTATTTCCCTCACCGCTTCGCCCGTCAGCACGAGCTTGATCAAGGCTACCGCTTCTCAGTATTCTTCAAAAATCGTTGGAGTAAGGTGATCAAGGCGAAGACATAAGATTTGGGAACTTTTTGTGAGTGATGGCTGCCAGAGCATATACGGACCGCTTGGTCCATGTGTCTAGAGATGACAGAAACCAGTAATTACGTCATACCTCACTTCGGCAGAAGGGTTCGGACGAATGAAGGCCTATGTGAACTGGTGGAGAATCACCAGTAAGGGATATTGGGATCAAGATCACCCCTAGGAAAGGGTGAACGGTAACTGGCAGCAGGATACTAGGCAAAGGAGACTGGCAGATGCTTCAACTCTTGATGTGGTGTTTGTTTTGGATTATCCCTCCGATCGGCAGGCTTTGGGGCATCCAACTGAAATAGAAGCTGATAAGGCCTCACCATAATTCCTTGCAATGAAGACGAAGACTGGGAGTGTTTTCGACAATCTCAATTCCATCTTCAAATGGGATGAGGGGCGATGATTTCCTGCTTATGAGAAGCATCCCTCAAAGGATTTGAATGTCCTCATTGAGAGTGATCCCCACAATAAATTAACTGAAGGGTCTTCTCAAGGAGGTGGATCAGAAGCGATATCTCCTACTTCAGGAGGGGGAAAGAAAAGAAAGCGCTTGACTACTATTGATACTCGTGCATCATCTTCAGTTAGTGGGCGCACTCGGAGACATAAGAGCGACAAGCTTTCAATGATGTCAGACCCAGGAGGTAATCCTTGCTCATCTGATCTTTTAGGAATTCTTTCAATATTGCCCTTTGTGCTTTTTTGACCATCTTCTACTTCTGCTAAAATGTTTTCTTTTTCTTTAGAAACTGAGGCAGACGACTCCGATAGCTTTGAGCCTATTGACATTGCTTCTGATCAGGAGGTGACTTCAGATCTTAGGGGGGTAAGTGTAGGGGTAGTTCCTGAGATAGAGGTGGCTCGGATGGAGACTGAGGAGGATGAATGCCCCGAAGAAACTGCTCCAGGTATGGGTTCTGATGTCGCTGTGGTCTCCATGCATGAGGAGATCAATGCCCTGACCGAGGCAGGGGCTATGGCTTAAGAAGAAGAGGGTGAAGTTGATGACATGGCTGAGCACCAAGAGGTTGTTTCCCCTGTGGGCATAGGCCACGAAGATGAGGGAGTTGAACTCTTTACGGACGAGGTTCTAGCTTTTGAAGGTGAAGGACGAATGGAAGAAGCCATTGCTAAGGATGAGTTGGTCGGCGAAGGTCAAAGAGAAGTAGTTCCCGAACTTGGTGATGCTGATGTGACAATTCAGGAGGATGAAGAGCAAGTAGAGGTCTCCCTAAGAGAGGGTCAAGACAGAGAGACTGGCATTGAAGAACCCAGGGAGGTTGAGGCTTGGGCTGCCAATGAGCCTGAAGGGCAAGAAGCCCTAGGCTTTGCCCTTGTTTTAGAGCAGTCGGTGGCTCAAATGGCCATTACTTCATCGAGCCCCGCCCTTGAGGTCGAGGTTTCTTCAGCAGTAGTGGACTCAACAACACCTTCTAGGCCTGTTTTTAGTGGTGTTCCTAGCATGATTGTAGGCATGCTTAGAGCAGGCTGTCAGAGCTTGAGGGAGCTGCCTTTCAATGAACTAGGCGAAGCTTTGGCAAAGCTGAGGGAGTTCACGATGACTACTGCGGTCGGGACAATGCTAGAGGTGCATTCCCATTTTGACGTAACTCTAAACGAGTTGGAGAGCTGGTGGTTGGAAGTGCTACGCTGCGAGGGAGAAATTAGCCAGATATCCTCGTTGAAGGAGTTGATCTTATGCAGTTGTGAGAAAATAGACTCTGTCATTGAGAAGAAGGCCATGATATCTACCCTTCAGCATGATCTCAGGAGAGAGGCATAAGGGAGCTTCAAGAGAATGGTCGAAATGAGAGAAGAGATGCAAATAATGAAACAATAATTCGTAGGCCTTGAGATGGAGATGGCTCAGAGGAAGGCCATGGAGACCTCTTTAGTTGAAGATTTGTCTGAACTCGATGGCATAATTGAGTCGGAAACTGTGGTGAAGACCGAGGCGACTCAAAAAGTGTCAGAGCTTAAGGCAAGTGGTCAAGGCACCGAGACTTTTCTTAAAGCGTGCAGTGTAGAGATCATCAAGATGATTGATGGTTTTTGAACATGTTCACCAATCTTAAATCGAAGGCATAATGTGCTAGCTGGCTTCTCTCCTAATTGGTCGAACCCTTGAACCGTGACGTGGGTTCGGGTAGGATCTTCGGGCCCCAGCCCTAATCCAGTGAGGATCCTTCTTGGCATGAGGTTGACTGCCAACCCTCCATCTAACATAATTCGGTTGATGGGGAATGCATGTAATTCTTCAGTAACAAAGAGCGGACGATTATGAAACGTTTCCCCTGGCTGCAGATCTTTCTCTGAAAAGGTGATCGGCACCCATGTAGAATTGTCGAGTCTACCTCAATGGGTTCTACTTCGGTTTCGTACACTTTCGGGTTAGAGAGAGCTTGAACCAAATCCATCCGGTAATCCATCAAGAGCATGAGGGCATCATAGACACCGAGAAGAGCTGGAAGCTTTTGTAGTTCCCCTGTCACATCGTATTTCTCCTTTTCTTCATCAAGGCCTTGTGCTCCTGGTCCTGCCACTAATTTCGGTGGTATATTGAGTTGAGGAGTAGGTTTATTGGAAAAATGGTTTATTTTGACTGGCTGGCTTACTTGACTGCATAACGGGCTCAATTCGAGTGACGGGGCTTTGAGGTTTTGTAAGGGATTGAGTGCATGAGATAAAAGGGATCCCAGGGAATTCAAGAATCGGCATATTGTTTGAAGTATTGGGATTAGGCAGGAGCACAGGGACCTGTAGGATAGGCAGACTAGTGTTTGCATTAAGGGGCAGTGGAGGACTGGGGAACTTCAAGGCACCCAACTTCTGCAGTGGAGGCTACAACGTCTTTCCTGACCTAAGATATATCTGCCCTAAGGTGGGTACTGCCTTGAGATTTGCATCATGTGGCATGCTCCAGGAGAATAGAAGCTTTTCCCCTCAACTCTTTCAGTCTCTACTCAAAGTCAAGCTCAGGTGGCCACTGGGGTTTCCCTGGCTTAGACTTCTTGCGCTTCTTCAAAGAAGGTGGTTGCGCCTTAGCTTTAGCTACCAGGGCATCAGCTACTGTTAAGAATCCTGCTGCCCACAGGGCCTTTCTCAATCGTTTCCATTGTGTCTTGGTTATGTTCGATCCCTCAAGTTCTCTATCGAGAGTGTCGAATTCTAGACATATCAAGGTTGTACCTGCAAGAGACATAGATGAGGAAGAATGACAAGCAGAAGAAGAAGGAGGAGTAGGTTTTAAAGGTGGGGGACTTTTACAGTCGTTCCCCTCATCAGACCGATCTAGACAGCTTTTTATGTCATCACAAGGGTTGGATGGGTGCAGAGGGTCTTTTAGGCCTTTCCCTTGCTTAGACCATTGGGGAGTGCTTTTAACGTCGTTACCCTTATTGGACATTTGCTGAGTGGGAGATGAGACGGTAGCATCTTCTTGACAGGATGAAAAATGAAAAAAGGAGTGTTGCAGGGATGATGTCCAGCAAGGTTGGCAATGGGGGAAGGGGCCTGAGAAATTCTTGCTAGACTATGGGTTGAGCGGTCATGTTTCTTAGGCGAGCAACCCTTGGTGCCTGTCTCTTTCTGGTTTTCTAGAGTGATGTCTGATTCGTCTCGCTGGGGTGGTAAATTACTCTAGCTTGGCGAACCGCTTCTCGTCTTAAGGACTTGAGTCTGCTTCTGCCATGGTAGCTTATCCATGGCTGGTAATCCGATGGTTCTGCAGAGTCTGAATCATTGGTAGGAAAGTCCTGGTTTGTGAGATCTTCTTGCTTCGATGGAGAAGTGATTTGGGGATCAGTTACGGGGAGATTGTAAAATTCTTGACACTCCCACATCTTCTCTTCAAATATATCAGGAAAGTTGTGCATTACGACAGATAATGACCTCTTATATGATGGCATGGGCACCAACGATTTTCAATCCCCTTAGCAAGGCATGGGGTTGCCTTGCCTGCTTCAGTGCGATTATGCCTTCCTAAAGCATTATAATGAAGAAGGCCTGGAGGATACCAGGCATTTCGTCTTCCTCTAAAATGGTTACGACATGGGAGGCCTCAGCTTCCTCGAAGGCCTTCTTTAAATCTTCAAGCTTTATTTGACCTTTCAGACTCAGGGCGTCAATGATATCCTTCAGCATGTAGCAGTCATCTGTGGGATGATTGATCCTCCGATGGTTGGCACAATAATTCACCTGAGTGTCAAGGCCAGATTGCTCAGGGAACCTGGTTTCTGAAAGCTGGATCATATTTTGTTATAAAAATAACCGAAACAGTGCAGGGACCGATTCGTTCTCGAAGGGATAGACCTTGTTCTTATGCCTGGTGAAATAATCACCCCGATCAAAGTTGGCTAGTGGAGGTGCCCGATTGTACGACTGTTGCTGCGTGCCAGCCTGGGGTGTTACCTTCGTCGTGCTTACCTCTTTAGAGAGGTTCAAAGTTTGGGAGGAAGCCTTCTTTGAATCAGTGACCATGACGGTTGCACTGACTACCCCTTTCTGTTAGCTACTCGGTGTGTTATTCCGAGAGCTACCATTGCCCCAATTGTTTGCTAAACTTGAAGATGGTTGTTGTGTCTGACCATGATGGCATGATAAACTCTCTATGCAAACTGATTTAGAGATCAACTTTGACATGGAGGTCAAATTAGAGGCCTCGACATGTAGAGCGATTTTAGGTCGCATGTTCCACATGCAAGTCTAGACTGCTTCCTTCTCAGGCATATGATTAGGATGGTGAGAAGTCAAGTTTCTCCATCTTGATATGAACTGATCCACAAGCTCATCGGGATCTTGAGTCAGGGTGAGAAGTTCGATGGTTTGAACCTCTCTCTCAACCTCATAGAAGCGTTGATAGACGAGTTTCTTTATCTTCTCCCATGTATGCACCGAGTTTGGAGGAAGTCAGGCATACCATTCAAATGCTGGGCCATCAAGGGTCTCAATGAACTGTCGGAGAAGAAGTCTCCCATCAGCCACTGTTTCTCGACATGTTGCCTAGAAGTGGGCAATATGCTGGTTTGGGGACGTGGTTCCCCTGAATAGAGGAAACTTCCCTTTCTTATAGTCTGGGGGAAATGGGAACTGATCAATATAGGAGGGGTAAGGTCTTTGATAATGCTTCGCACCCTATATCCTTGGAATTTATCTTTTCTTCAAGTTGTGGGTGACCACAGCGTCAATATCTGATTGAGAGGCTGGATGAGGGATAGAATTGTCCTGTGAGGTAGATGGAGGGGGCTACCATGAAGGTGCATCACTAGAGTGATGGGAATTGACCTCATGGTTAGCTGACTGGTGCACGGTGTCGATACGATTGATCTTTTCCATCATCGTGTGCACCATATCCTCAAACTTATTCATGCTCTATTCCTACGCATCGCCGGGCTCGCTTACGACCATTACACTGATCTTTTCACTAGGGAGGTCAACGTTAGTGGTGACTGAGGGCTTGCGAGTTTGACGGGTCATACGCGGTAGGTCAATCAGTAGGGGTCAGCATGCCCTGACTGAACTCGTCTCCTTTATGCGGATTGTGTTTTGAACGGTTCTCGACGATCTTGGGACCGCAGTGGCTGAGTGGCTGGGTCTTCGTCTGCGATGGTCACCACAGCACAGGGCTCACGGAGCTCTTCTTCAAGCTTCATCATATGAAGGGGCTAGAAGGGATTTAGGTGAAGAGAGTCGCCAAAATTGGCTGTTTTGACTACCTTGGTCACCTTCTTTGTCAAAATTTATAGACCTCTATCGCATTTAGCCTTGAGGTTTTGATGGACCTCACGTCAAAACTACGATCTTGGTCGTGGCTGGTCAGCTCTTCTTGCATAGGAGAGAGTTGTCTCCATCAGATGCAGTAATGGATGAGCTCCACGAATTGGACTCATCTTGGGCCCAGGAGGATGAAGGACTCTATCTTCCATCAGTTCCATGCCCCGAGCTATCTTATGAGCTCTAGAGACATGACCAACGTGACGAGGCTAGTTCAGGATAGTACTCTTGGAAAAAATCTTCGAATACCACGGCTGAAGGTGCTTGCTCGATGAAGGAGCAGGGTTGACTCATGAGGAGGCTCGAGTCGAGGGTGAGAGGAAGTCTTAGATGGCAATGCATGTGCCCCTCTTGAAGAAGGATTACAGGAGACCTGAGGGTCAACCCAGGCTCGTGCAAGTTATCTGGCCTTAGGATGCCGAGAACTATGAGCAATTGTCTGTAAGAGAACAGGTGTAGGCTTGCCCCTTATAGGCTGCGCTTATGTGTGCATAATAGGAGGATGAGGAGGTCGTCTCTTGTGTACTCAAGTTGGCATAATAAAGGCGTCGCCTCAAGCAGTGAGATGCATATGAGTGGCATGCGTAGGACCTATTCATGGAAGACTCGATCTTGAACACCGTCTCGAGGCAACAGAAGGGTTGCCCAAAGGTGTGACTCGAGTGGGTGACCCATGAACCTAGTGATGTGTGTGAGGGCTGGAGACCATGGGGTTTTTGCCTCGATGTGTTGGGCCTCCAGGGATGGAGACCAATGGTGCAAAGATGTTGGGGGTAACCTTATGGCGACCCACAAAAGCAATGACAAATTGTTTTCCTTTTACAAAAAGGGATTGAGCGGCCTTTCGGCATACCTCAGGAACACGACCGGCAAGTGACTTGCCGGTGGCTGGGTTCATGCTGTGAGGGGCAACAGAAGTGTTCTCGATGCAGGGCGCCTTAGTGGAGTTTCTGCCAGGGTGAGGAGATGCGAAGTGAGGAAGTTTTAGGTCTCACCTCGAGTCAGTCCAGATTATGACCTGGGAGATAGACAAGGGGTCTTTGCTCAAGAGGTTGGTTGGAAATGAAGTCGAAGGAACTTGTTCCCTAGGGACATTCTCGAATACAGGGATTAGAAAATCACCAATCTGGATAAATGGGTTACAAAACCCAGCAGCCATAAGTGAATGTGAAAAGATAATGAAAGCAAGAAATAAAAGAAGAAACTAGCCAAACAAGAAGGATCCAATTAAGGGGTAGTCAGTCCCCAGTGGAGTTGCCAAGTTGGTTAGGCGCCTTGATCTCACCCTCCGGATCTTGGATGATCGGGCGGTACGCACCTCGAGTTTTGAGGGAAGACCCAGGACATTTTTGAGATTACTCTCTTCGAACCTCGTTTAGAAACGGGGGTAGGTGTTACCAATCGGTGAGAGTGGAATTTTTAGGGTGGGTTAGGGACGTACTCGGACTGGCTCCCATGGGAGCCTCTTAGATCACGAAGAAAGCCCCCAGTAATGAAACTGGTTCGGAATCGCGTCCCTTGGCTTTTATTCTTCTTGTTTTCTACAATCACACACATATATGGCAAAGGTTGTAAGACAGGCGGGTCAGGCCTCATCCTTTTCCTCTTTGATGAACGTACACAAGCATGTGCATTCAAAAAGAGCAAGAGAAGAAAGATGGGGGAGAGAAGAGTTTTACTGTCACACCCCAAGAATTTATAATACTGTTATTCCTGAGATGTGATAGACAAAACATATATACATCTATTGATAGGACAAGTTTACAGTGGCGAGGTCTTACAAAGTAACAAAAGAAAGCTAGCAAAACAACAATATCTTCCAAGGTTGATCTTGACTAGCATTGAAAATGAATCCGCAGTTATCCTGAAAAAATGTTTACCATAGTTTGATGAGTTTGGCTACTCAGTAAGTGATCATCATAATCCTAAAAATAATCATGATTGAAAGATATCAATATTTTCCAAAATGAGATCTATTAACAGAAATGCATCAACAGTTTCACTTTCAATAAATGCATAATTAAGTATAATCCGAGTAATTGCAATGCTTATAACACTTTTAACGGCAGTGCATAATTCAAAGGATTTCACAAAATACGTTATTGGCGTCCCAAGTAGATCACCTATATACCCCATCAGCGTCCTAATGGGTCCACTTAATCCCTATCGGCGTCCCAGATAGGTCCACTTAATCCCTGCAGGTCCACTTACGCCTCATCGACGTACCAGATGAGTCCACTTAATCCCTACCGGTGTCCCGGCTAGGTCCACTTATACCTCACCGGCGAACTGGATGAGTCCACTTGCATACTTAAATTATTTCTAAATCTCTTTAAACATTCAAAAGCAGCAAATATCATGTACTCAACATATCACTGAAATCACTAATATGAATTTCACTAAAACCATTAATAACAGTCACTTTCAATAACATTTCAACCAATCAAATATTTTGGGCTAAAATTTAGAAAGGTAGCAATTCGTAAAGACATTCTAGCATAATTGCCAATCTAATATGTATAGGAAAACTCTTATAGAAATTCAAGAATACGGAATTATCACAATTTATGGGATATCAATGAACAAATAAACATTTAACAACAACACTATAATCAATTTCAAAAATGTCATTTTTTAAATAATAAGGCAGTCATTTGCACATGAATTTTACTATGTCTAAATATTCAAAACAGTAGAAAGAAATATCACAATTTTATTAAAAGCAGAAATATCATATTTATTTCTAACAATAGACAAGAAAAATAAATAAATTTATTTTTCATAATTTACAGCATTCAAAATTTCTAACATAGATAAAATATCACAATTTTTATTAAAAAGATTATTTTTTAAGATAATGAGGCTACGTGCGCATAAACTTTATCGCGCCTAAAATTCATGATAATAAGCAGAAATAATTATTTCATTTCATTTTTAAAAGAATGGATTATTTTTCGAGACAATGAGGTCACTTACACACAAAACTTAAAAAATAAAGATCCTGGATGAAAATATCACTATTTATTAAAAACAGACTATTTTTCACGAAGATGATGTCACTTACACACAAATATTTGAGAGGGAGCTTCCGATAAAAATTCGGCTTGAGAGGGGAGTTCACTGTGTTTCGACCAGAGAGAAAAATCTCATAAGTTTTCTATGGTAGGAGTCTTCACCTCTCTGAATTTAAATTCTACTAACATATTGTTTTATTCTTTCATTACGTTGCAGGTGTGAGCATTAGTTTACGCTTTAAACACCTAAAGCCCACGTCCTTTAGTGGACGAGGTAAGAGCAAGGAAACACATAGCTTTTAAAACAATAGCTTTTAAAAGTAACGATGGTCCCTAAGGACCATCATGTTCAAACGAACTGTCATGTATTAATAGCTTTTTTTTTTTTTTTAGTTTAGGATTGTTACATTCTTCCCCCCTTAAAGAAATTCGTCCTCTAAATTTTTGTACTTGATTACTGAAAAAGATAGGGATATTTTTCTCTGATATCGTCTTCTCGTTCCCAAGTCGACTCTTCTCTTGAATGGTACTGCCATAATACACGGACCAAAGGAATCTCCTTCTTGCGCAACACTTGCACCCTTCTATCCAGTATCAAAATTGGCTGCTCAATGAAGGATAGGTCCTTCCTGATCGGTAAAAGTTCATATTTCAAGATATGGGATGGGTCGGGCTGATATTTTCGTAGTGAAGATACATGAAAGACATTATGGATGTTTGTCAATTCGGGTCGTAAGGCAAGTCTATAAGCGACACCTCCGATTCTTTCTAGGATTTCAAATTGTCCAATGTAACGTGGGCTCAACTTTCCTTTCTTGTCGAATCTCGTAATGCCCTTTATTGATGAGATTTTTAGGAAAACTCGATGACCTTCCTCAAATTCAAGATCTCTTCGTCGGTTATCGGCATAACTCTTTTGCCGACTCTGAGCTGTTCTGAGCCTTTCACGAATTAATGTTATCTTATCTGTGGTTATCTGGATAACTTCTGGCCTCAAAAGCTTTCTTTCACCAATCTCGTCCCAATAGATGGGTGACCTGCATTTTCTTCCATACAGGGCTTCATATGGTGCCATCTGAATACTGGCTTGGAAGTTATTATTATAAGCAAACTCAATCAGGGGTAAATGGTCATCCCAGCTTCCTGTAAAGTCAATAACACAGGTCCAAAGCATATCTTCCAAGGTTTGGATGGTCCTCTTCGATTGTCCATCAGTTTGGGGGGTGAAAGGCAGTACTAAAGGTGAGTCTTGTCCCCAGGGCTGACTGTAGTCTAGCCCAAAATTTAGAAGTAAACCGAGTATCCCTGTCCGATACAATACTGACCGGAACTCCATGCAACCACACTATTTCCTTAATGTACAACTGGGCCAGTCGATCCAAAGTGTACGTAGTGCGAATCGATAGAAAGTGGGCAGCTTTGGTCAACCGGTCCACAATGACCCAAATGCTATCATGTCATGAATTTGTTCTAAGCAAGCCAGAGACAAAATCCATAGAGATGTGCTCCCACTTCCATTCTGGCATGGATAAAGGCTGCAACAACCCAGCGGGCCTTTGATGTTCAGCTTTACTTGCTGGCATGTTAGGCATTTAGACACAAATAGTGCTACCTCTTTTTTCATATTATTCCACCAAAAGATTTTCTTCAGGTTCTGATACATTTTAACACTTCCGGCATGTATAATATAACGAGAATGATGTGCTTCTTCCAAGATAGCTTTCTTCACACTCTCATCATTCGGAACACAAACCCGACCTTTGAATCTTAGCAAATCCTCACTACATATAGAGAATTCATCTCTCTTTGAGAATTCATCTCTCTTTCCTTGCTTCACCTCTTTTATAATTGTTATAAGCTGAGGGTCTTTCTTTTGTGCCAATCGAATCTATTGGATTAATTGGGGTTCTGCCTTAATATTGGCAATCATACTTACCACACCATTAATGGACAGAGTTGGATGCCAATCCACTATTTCCTCTAACAATCTCATTTCTTGGATCATTAGATGAGCTAAGACTCTTGTAGATTTTCTACTTAGAGCGTCGGCCACAACGTTAGTCTTTCCTGAATGATAATGGATTGTACAATCATAATCTTTTAAGAAATCCATCCATCTTATCTGCCGCATATTTAAATCTTTTTGAGAGAAGAGGTATTTCAAACTCTTATGATCCGTGTATATTTCGAATTGCTCACCATATAGATAATGCCTCCATATTTTCAAAGCGAATACTATTGCAGTTAGCTCCAAATCATGAATTGGATATTTTTTCTCATATTCTTTCAACTGTTTGGATGCATATGCCACTACTTTCCCATATTGCATTAATACATAGCCCAAGCCTTTATGTGAAGCATCACTATAAATCACAAATCCCCCACTCCCCTCAGGAATAGTTAAAATAGGTGTCGAAGTTAATCGAACTTTTAGTTCTTGAAAACTCTCCTCACATTCACCTATCCACTCAAATTTGATATTTTTCTATGTCAATCGAGTCAATGGGGTTGCGATTCAAGAAAATCCTTCTACAAATTTTCTGTAATATCCTGCCAATCCCAAAAAGCTTCTAATTTCAGTCACATTACTTGGTTGTTTCCAATTAACAACAGCTTCAACCTTTGAAGGATCAACTGATAGACCTTCCTTTGATATAACATGTCCTAAAAATGTCACTTGTTCAAGCCAAAATTCATATGTACTAAGTTTGGCATACAATTTCTTTTCTCTTAATACTTGCAATACCATTCTTACATGCTGCTCATGTTCTTTCTGATTCTTGGAATATATTAAAATATCATCGATGAATACCACAATAAATTTATCCAAAAAGGGCCTAAAGATCCGATTTCATCAAATCCATAAATGCAACAGGTGCATTGGTTAATCCAAAAGGCATGACTAAAAATTCATAATGGCCATACCTTGTTCTGAAAGCTGTCTTGGGAACA
>NW_006499207.1:711437-811513 GCF_000471905.2 Amborella trichopoda | reverse complement strand
TTGGCGTCCCAAGTAGATCACCTTTATACCCCATCAGCGTTCTAATGGGTCCACTTAATCCCTATCGGCTTCCCAGATAGGTCCACTTAATCCCTGCAGGTCCACTTACGCCTCATCGGCGTACCAGATGAGTCCACTTAATCCCTACCGGCGTCCCAGATAGGTCCACTTATACCTCACCGGCGAACCGGATGAGTTCACTTGCATACTTAAATTATTTTTAAATCTCTTTAAACATTCGAAAGCAGCAATATCATGTACTCAACATATCACTGAAATCATTAATATGAATTTCACTTAAACCGTTAATAACAGTCACTCTCTATAACATTTCAAAAATAACCAATCAAATATTTTGGGCTCAAATTTAGAAAGGTAGCAGTTTGTAAAGGAATTCTAGCATAATTGCCAATTTAATATGTTTAAAAAAACTCTTATAGAAATTCAAGAATACAGAATTATCACAATTTATGGGATATCAATCTACAAATAAACATTTCACAACAATACTATAATCAATTGTAAAAATGTCAATTTTTTAAATAATAAGGCAGTCATTTGCACATGAATTTTACAATGTCTAAATATTCAAAACAGTAGAAAGAAATATCACAATTTTATTAAAAGCAGAAATATCACATTTATTTCTAACAATAGACAAGAAAAATAAATAAATTTATTTTTCATAATTTACAGCATTCAAAATTTCTAACATAGATAAAATATCACAATTTTTATTCAAAAGATTATTTTTCAAGATAATGAGGTTACGTGCGCATAAAATTTATCGCGCCTAAAGTTCATGATAATAAGCAAAAATAATTATTTCATTTCATTTTTAAAAGAATGGATTTTTTTTTTGAGACAATGAGGTCACTTACACACAAAACTTATAAAATAAAGATCCTAGATGGAAATATCACTATGTATTAAAAACAGACTATTTTTCAGGAAGATGATGTCACTTACACACAAATATTTGAGAGGGAGCTTCCGATAAAAATTCGGCTCGAGAGAGGAGTTCACTGTGTTTCGATTAGAGAGAAAAATCTCATAAGTTTTCTAAGTTAGGAGTCTTCACCTCTCTGAATTTAAATTCTGTTAACATACTATTTTATTCTTTCATTACGTTACAGGTGTGAGCGTTAGTTTACGCTTTAAACACCTAAAGCTTTTATTACGTTACAGGTGTGAGCGTTAGTTTACGCTTTAAACACCTAAAGCCCTCGTCCTTTAGTGGACGTGGCAAGAGCAAGGAAACACAAAGCTTTTAAAACAAAAGCTTTTAAAAGTAACGATGGTCCTTAAGGACCATCATGTTCAAATGATTTGTCATGTATTAATAGTTATTTTTTTTTTTTTATTGAAAGTTTAGGATTGTTACATTGACGGAGCGAGAGGATCAAGCTGGCGAGTAATTGGCTTGACGTGGTAGTAAAACGGGCACTAGATGTCATTGTCAATACCAACTAGCTAAGCCCGATGGTCAGTCTATCGTGGCGATAAAGCGAGCCAAGTAATCCTGGCACAACAACATTACGACTTGACGACAGGACCTCCATGAGAGGCTAACCTCAATCCCTCTTAGTTGAACGAAAGAATAGCAGAGTGGTGGTTTTGGGGGATAAGAGAAGAAGGAAATATACAACAGAAGGGAGTAGAAACGAGAGGATAAAAGAGAGAGGGAAGAAAGATGCAGTCGGTGCTAGACATTGTTGCTTGTCAAAGGATGGGAGAGGGAGGAAGAGGACCAATCGGTGCTCGACTTGCCTCAGTTGCAATGGGAGAGAAGCAAGTGAGAGAGATCGAGCAGACGCTAGGCTTCACCGACTTCAGCAAAAGAAAGACAGATCCAACCGACGCTAGGCTTCACTGACTGTGACAAGAGAGGAGAGAGAAATCCAACCAGTGCTCGGCTTCACCGACTGTGACAAGAGAAGAGAGAAATCCAACCGGTGCTGGGTTTCATCGACTGTGACAAGAGAGGAGAGAGATATACAACTGACACTGGGCTTCGCTAACTGTGACAAGAGGAAGAGAGAGAAATTCACCTGATGCAAGGGATGAAAGAAGAAGAGAGAGAAATTCAACTAACGTTGAGGATGAAAGAGAAGAGAGAGAAATTCAATTGGCACTGAGACTTCATCGATTGCATTCAAAGAGAAGAGAGAGAAATTCACTCTGCATTGTGGATGAAAGAAGAAGAGATAGAATATCAACCGGTGCTAAGATTTCACTGATTGCATTAGAAGATAAGAGAGAGAAATTCACCTGGAGCTGGGGATGAAAGAAGAAGAGAGAAATTCAACTGGCACTGAGACTTCACCGATTGCATTGGAAGAGCAGAGAGAAATCCAGTCGGCACTAGACTTCACCGACTGACAGAAGAGGTGCATGAGGGAGAGGGGAAAGAAAGGTATAAAGATGGAAAGAAGAGGAAGAATGAGAGATGAGAAGATGAGAGGGAAGGAGATAGAGATAAGAAGAAGAAAGACAAGAGATAGAGAAGAGGAAACTTTGCCGATGCTAGGAAGAAGAGAGGAGAGAGGAAGAAAAATAGAAATGAAGAGAGAGAAAAGAAGAGCGATAGAGATGAGAAGAAGAGGGAGAAAGAGATCGAGATGAGAAGAAGAGGGAGAAAGAGATAGAGATGAGAAGAAGAGAGAGAGAGATAGATATGAGAAGAAGAGAGAGGAAGAGAAAAAGAGGAGAGAGAGAGCGGAGGAAAGAGAAAGAGGAGAGGAGACAAAGAGGAGAGAGAAAGTTATTTGCTCGAAGGGTGCCGACCCTTTTCTTCTCTCTCCTCTCTCTCTCTCCATGACGTACTCACAGGCTCAAGAAAGAATGGAAATTTCTATTGAATGATCAAAAAATGAATCGAGGGTTTTGTGTTGTCTTTACAATTTAACTTTGCATGCTTATATAGAATTTGGCCCAAACATGGGTGGATGCCCAAAAACTACCTAAAATTCACAATAATTATAATTATTCTGAATTAAAGAAAATTAAGAAAATAGGGTACGAAAGGACTATTTTGCCCCTCCCTAATAATTCATGAAATTCTAGAACAGTCCTTATTGCTGCCTTAGAACTTGCATGATCTTTCATGACTTATTCGAGGTTGCTCTGATGCCTGTTTGATCTAAAGATGATCGTTTTCTTGTAGGGCTTGGCATGGCGATCATTTTGATACCAATTTTGAGCTATGGATCGTGTTTGAACCACGATCACAAGACTTGAACTTTGCTTGAATCTTGAAAACTTTGGATCAATGATGCAGTCGTTTCTTGATGTTTTTCTATAGATTTTTCATCATAGCGCACTAAGCATGCGGTCACTATCATGTGGCAACAAACGGAACGCGACTTGGAGCCTAAACGAAGATTTTGCAACTTTTGAGTTTGGGTCGGAATCTGAAATCCGGCTGCCGAAATTTCAGTTACTTCGTCCGCTTCGTGCATGAAATCTGTCTGTTAATCATAGACAGGGTTTGGACCAATGATAACGCTGAACCTTACGCACACAATGGAATTGCTTTCGCGTTGATCCATTGCCCGAGCATCGTGATTTGGTTCACCAAGCGAGGCGTGTCGCTGCTGAATTTTTGGCCTTCTTCACGGATCGCCAACTTCTTTCTAACTTTTTTCACTACTCGATCATCATCTTAGAGCGTACCACATATTGAAACGCTCGTCTTGACAAGAAAAACATGCTCACAAATTTGAGAGCGATCCGACTCGAAACGAGTGAGATATGAGCCCCAAAAGTCATTCTTCATGACTATGAAAATAACCACCTTTAATGGTGTTTTGGTGCAGTGAAACCACATGGGAATAGTGTGCGGCCTATCCCTTTTTTTGTCTTTTACCCATAACTTTGTCTTGGAATACTTGATTAACCCGAAACTTGGCCCATAAAGGTTTTTGACTGTGTCGGATCTAATAGAGGTGGTCCCACAGTGATTTAAGACATCGAAAATGTAGTACCAGTTGTAGGGCCTGTTTCAGGGTGCTAGAGGCCATTTTTTTCCAAAAACAGTTTCTATGTGTTCACTGCCTTAGACATGTCTGATCGTGATAAAACTTGGCAGGTGGTCTTTTGAAGTGCTGGTAAAGATCTTGACCAGTTTTGGGGCTATTCTGAGACTGTCGAGAATTTCCACTATTTTGTAAGCTTTATTAACCTGCTTCCTATCAAGGACCAAGTTGCTTAAAAATACGTTGAAACAAGGAAAAATACAGAAGCGTATGCCCTTCTAATGAGCTATCAACAAATCTTCTCCATGCTCTATTCAATATGATGCTCCAACAAGGACTCATCACACCAAAGCCGGCAAGGCAACCCAACCGCCTTGCTCATGGCACTGAGAACCACTGGTGCCCATACCATTAGATATGGGGCCATTAGCAGAACGTTATGGGTTCAAAGCCATGGTGTAGGAAAACTTCCAAAGAGGTTACATTGCTTACACCAAACACCCTCAAGGCACTATGCCTATCCAGGGGGACATTATAACACAAGACTTCAGGGATGATGTCTCTGATCTTGGTCAACCCTTGACTTCCCAGCCATGGAAAGTCTCTCAAGGGTAGAGCAGGCTCAAGTCAATAAAGTGAGAAGCAATTCGTCAAGCTAGGCCTATTCACAGACCTAGCAAGACAGACCAAGCACCTTCAAAGAGGATTAGAAGAAGACGAGCAATGAAGGCTGCTCGCCACTCGCCAAAAGAACAAGGTTCCTTAGCCACCAGTCGAGCCAGAATTTCTCAGGCCTCTTCCTCCCTTACTGACTTTAAAATACTTTATCCCGGTCACCACCGACCTTATTCCTTCCTCTCATCTAGATGATACCCTTGAACCATCTCTTATCAATGAGGGTGATGACGTTAAAAGAACTCCACAACGGTCTAAGCAGGGGAAAGAACCAAAAGACCCCCTGCACACGTCCAATTCTGGTGATGACGTGAAAAGCTGCCTAGATCAGTCCAATGAGGGAAAAGACCCCAAAAGTCCCTCACTTATTGACCCTTCTCTGTCTTCCTCTTCTTCTTCATCTTATTATCCTTCCTCTTCTATGTCTCCTACAGGTACAATATTGAAATGTCCAGACTTCGAGGCTCTTAACAGAGAGCTCGAAGGAACCAATATATGCGAGATGCACCGGAGGCAGCTAAAAAAGACGTTGGCCCAAGCGGCTGGATTTTTGACAGTTGTTGACGCCCTGGCAGCTCGTGCCAAGGCAGAGCCATCTTCTTTTAAAAAGAAGCATAAGAAGTTAGAGTCAAAGAAACCTCAGTGGCCTCTTGAGCTCGACTTTAAGCAGAGACTGAGAGAATAAAGAGGGTAGAGCTTCTATTCTCCGGAGGCTTGCCACATGGTACAGGTCTATGAAGTATCAGCTAGCACGGGCAAACACTGAAGACACCCATGCAAAGACCGAGCAATTCAAATGAGGGTGCCTATGGCCCCACAATCGATGAGTCTAAAATTCCCTATAAATTTCAAATGAAACTCCTGCAGCCTGATATGCTGTTCATATTTCAGCTCACCCCTTCTGTGCCTCAGTTCAAGAAAGGTGCAGAAATCATGACCTACCCTAGAGCTCCATTGGAAGTAGAGATGTCAGGATCATTGGTCTCTGTAC
Organism: Amborella trichopoda; assembly: GCF_000471905.2. The sequence goes on along the minus strand of NW_006499207.1, from coordinate 805,870 downwards.
TAGAGGTTAATGAAAAGACCTCTGAAGACAATGAGGAAGAGTTGTAAGAGGCCCCAAAAGAATGGGAAAAAGGCAATCAAGCAACAACAGATGAAATCGAGGAGATAAATCTAGGGAATGAGGTTGACCCTAAACCCACTTTCATCTCGGCGAATATGTCTCCAAAGGAGAAAGAAAATTTCACTACCTTCTTGTGAACAAACTGAGACGTCTTTGCCTGACATTACCATGAGATGCCTTCTTTAGATCCTGAAGTCACAGTCCACCATCTCAGCATTGATCCCTTTGCCAAGAGCGTCAAGTAGAAATCAAGGAGGTTCAGGCTTAATCTCGAAATGCAGATAGATGTTGAGTTGACCAAACTCAGGAAAGCATGCTTCATTCATGAAGTCAAGTACCCAAAGTGGTTGGCAAATGTTGTGCTAGTCAAGAAGAAAAAATGGACATCATTGACTTCCGCCACCTGAATACCACTTGCCCAAGGGATGACTTCCCATTGCCATTTATGAAAATTCTCATTGACTCCACGGCTCACTTGCTAGATCTTCTCCTTCATGAACAGATACTCTGGGTACAATCAGATATAGATGGCACCAGAAGACGAAGAGGACACCGCATTCTTAACTACAAAAGGGGTCTTCTGTTACACGATGATGCCTTTCGGAGTGAAGAATGCCAATGCCACATATCAGAGAGAAATAACGACCATCTTCTAGGATATGATGCACAAAGAGGTGGAATGCTATGTAGATGATTTGGTGGTAGAATCCGAAGAAAAAGACGCTCATATGTGAGACCTTGAAAAGGTGTTTGAACTGCTACGCTTTCATCAGCTCAAAATGAACAGCTGAAATGTGCTTTTGAATGCGTTTGGGAAAGTTCTTGCGGTTCATTATTGGACACCAGGGGCAAGAAGTTGAGCCAGTCAAGATCAAGGAAATCCAAGAAATTCCATCACCAACAACATTGCGAGAGGTGCGATCCCTCCAAGGGAAGCTGGCTTATATCCGCAAGTTCATCTCAAACCTCTCAGGTCGCTGTAAGTCTTTTATGCACCTGTTAAAGAAGGATACTCCATTCATCTGGGATGAAGCATGTCAGACAACCCTTGATGACAACAAGCATTATTTACTCAACGCTCTAGTGCTTTCTATAATGGTACTGGGAAAATCTCCCATCTTGTATGTGACCGCTCTAGATGAGTCACTTGGGGCATTATTGGAACAAAACAAAGATGAAGGGAAAGAGATTGTGTTAAACTATCTCAGCCTCATAATGCAAGGGGCCGAGAAGAATTATCCGTCTATCGAGAAGATGTGCTTGAATCTTTGCATTACAAAAGCTCTACCACTACCTGCTCGGTCATGAAGTAAGACTTATATCAAAAGCAGATCCTATAAAGTTTCTCAGGACACACCCATACTTGTCAGGACATCTTGCTAAGTGGACATTATTGCTGATGGAATTTGACATAAACATGTCATACAAAAGGCCATTAAGGGCCAAGCTTTGGCTGATTTCCTCGCAGCACACCTAATACAGACGGAATCTCCTTTATTAAGAGCCTTCTAATCTAATAAAGAGTCTCTTCGATGGAGCCTTCTAATCTAATCGGGGAGGTGCCGAAGTGTTATTCATGACTCCGAAAGGAGGAGTACTGCCTCTTTCTTTCATTCTTGTCGAAGTCGGTTGGTGAGGTGCCTCGATCTCACCTTTCAGATCTAGATGATCTAGCATCACGTACCTCAGGTTTCTGGTGAACTCGGGGTTTGAGATTGCTCTCTCAAAACCTTGCTCGAGAGCAAGGGAAGATATACCAACCAATGAGAGAGGAATTTTAAGTGGGTTTAGGACTTACTTAGACTGAATCACGTGGGTGCCCTCTTAGATCATGAAGAAAGTCCCCCCAGCTGCTTTAGTTGGTTCAAAATCGTCTCCCTTGACCTTCAATCCTCTTGTTTTTTGCACAACACTTCTATGGTTAATTTGTAAGATAAGTGGGTCAAGGAGACCCACCCGTGTCTTAAGGCAATGTACGTCCATGTGAGAGCATGATGAAATGTAAAGTTTTAAATAAAGATAGAAAATAGAATAAAAAATTGATGAAGAGGCGAAGCTTGCATGACATCAGGACAATTATTGACTCGGAGTGGTAGCATGACGGGCATGGTCCTTAGGATTCGGACGGCAGCAATACTACTCAAAATCGAGACCGAGATGACCACACTAAGCTAAATCTACCCTCTGTCAAGTTAGAAGAGAAAATCATGAAGATAGGAGAGAGAGATGTTTGAGGGAGGAAGAATCCAGACGACAATGGGCATCATTGTTAGCAGCACGAGGAGGCAACATGTCCCTAGCGAACAGTGATGGCTCCTAACGAGACGCATGGCGATAACTTCTCATAGGTCTCGCAATGATTAATTCTCATAGGGCACATGACGATGGGCATTGGGAAGCATGGAAGAAGCATCATGTGGCTGTTGGAAGGTATTTTTCATCAACATGGGGCCCCGCTCAATAAAGGCCTAGCAAGTAGTGGAAATTTGGATAGTCTCAAAATAGCACCATAACTGGACAAGATATTCATGAGGTCTCTCAAGAGTCTCCTGCAAAGTTTCGTTGCCTTCTGACATGTCTAAAGCAGTGCCGACTAAGAAATAGTTCGAGTAGAATCGACCGCTAGCACCCTGAAATGAACACCTATACCTAGAACTAAATTTTTAGTGTCTCAAATTAATGTGAGATGACCGCAATTGGATCCGACATGGTTGAAAACCCCCAGGGGTAAAGTTTCAACTTCAATGGATATTCTAGGAAGAAGTGATAGGCAAAAGAGTGAAACAAGAGAAGCCGCACTCTATTCCCGTGCGGCCACCCTGTAACACTACACCATTGAAGGGACTGTTACAACCAGTAACTTTTGATGCTTATATCTCACTCTTCCTAAGTCGGATTGCCCTCCAATTTTGTGAGCATGTTCGTCTAGTCAAGACGAGCAATTTGATATGTGGAACGCCTAGTGATGATATCGGAGCGCGAAGAAAAGCAAGAGAGAAGTTGTTGATCCGTGAAGAAAGTGCAGGAAATTCAGCAGCGTCTTGCCTCGTTTGAGTAGCAAAATCACGCTGCTCGCGAGCCCGATCGACACGAGACAATTTCATTGCAGGCATAAGGTCTCAGGCCATGTTTGACCCGAACACCGTACATGATTAATGGTCGAATTCTTCACACGAAGCTGACGAACAAACTGCAAATTCTGCCGTCAGAATCCTCGATTATGGCCAAAATTCCAAACTTGCAAAATCTTTGTTCGACCATGGAATCGAGCTATGTTTGGTGCCCCGTGATTGTAGTGGCATGGTCACTGTGATCCAGTAAAGAAAATACTGAGAAACATCAAGGAACGAACACACTATTGATCCAAAGTTTCAAGATCTACTCAAATTTCAAGGCACATGATCGTACACCAAAAACATGATCCATAGCTCGAAGTTGGTATCAAATCAATCGCCATGCCGAGCCTTAGAAGAAAACAATCATCTTATGATCAACCAGGCATCAGAACGATCTCGGATCAGCCATGCAAGATCACGCAAGTCCTAAGGCAACATAGGGACTGTTCTGAAATTCCACAACTTGTTAGGACGAGGGAAATCTGTCAATTTGCACCCTATTTTCTAATTTCTTTTAATTCAATTTAATCTTAATTTTCAACAATTAGGGTTACTTTTGATCATCCACACATATTTGGGGTACATTTCTATATATACGTAACATCATTATACGCATAAAAAAAAACGAAGAGCCCGAGGCATACACACACAAGAAAGAGTTTTCACTTAATTCAAGTTTCTCTTTCTTACCATTATTGTGTTATGCTTGAAAGTGGGAGTGAGGTGAGAGAAACTTTTGACTAGTACCCCTAAGTTTCGAGGTAAACTTTCTCTCTCTTCTTTTTTTCTTTTCTTCATCTCTCTCTCTCCTCCCCTCGCTTCTCCTTCTTCTTCATCTGAGTTCCTCGCAAGAGTCATGAACGGAAGTGGAAAGGCTGTGCATGCCTCACCCTTGGTCTCACAGGGTGTGCAGGGCGATGGCAGCGCCATGTGTGAGTCTCCCTCCTCTTCTATTCATTTGTCTCTTTCTTCTAGTGAAGTCTGTAGACGGCACTGCCCATCACCACCTATAGACGTAGCTTTGATGTCTCTGTGAGGAGCCCAGATGGCAAGGGTTTGTTGCTGCCTGCAGGGGTCTCTCCCTATCGCATGTCTAGTGTAGACCACGATACCTATCGCCGCCAGCTAGGGGTTTTTACAACACCTATCATAGTCCCGAGCCTCCTCCATGTGCCCAGCATTTGTCGCCATTCTCTCGACGTCTCGCGCCTATCGCCGTGTGATTAAGGAGAAACTATTGTCGTGTGCCTCGTCAGGAGCTAGCACCATCCGTAAGGGATGCACCTTCTCGTTGCGTAGCCCCATCGCGATGCCTATTGACGTCCGAATTTCCCTCTCTCTTTGCCGTCTTGTTCTTTCTTCTTCACCTCTTTCTCGTCTCACTTGACTGAGGATAGACCTAGCCTATCACCAACGTGTTGACCTCAGTTTTGAGTAGTATTGCCATCGTGCTGGTCCTAAGAACCATGCCCGTCTTACTACCACTCCAAATCAATAATCTCTGGTTGTCATGCTAGCCTCACCTCTACGTCAACCTCTCTTATATTTTTTATATCTCACCAAACCCTGCACCTCATCGCCATCTTGTGTGAACGTGCATTGCCCTATGACAAGGGTGGGTCCCTTCGACCCACTTGTCTTACAAATTAACCACAGAAGTATTGTGCAAGAAAAACATGAGGATTATAGGTCAAAGGAGGAGATTCCAAACCAGCTCAAGCAGCTGGGGAACTTTCTTCATGATCTAAGAGGGCACCTATGCGAGCCAGTCTGAGCAAGTCCCAAACCCACCTAAAATTCCTCTATCATTGGTTGGTATACCTACCCTTGCCCTCGAACAAGGTTCTGAGAGAGCGATCTCAAATCCCGGGTTCACCAGAAACCCGAGACGCATGCCACTAGATCACCTAGATCAAGAGAGCGAAATCGAGGTACCTAACCAGCTTGGCGACTCCATTGGGGACTTACTACCCCTTAGTCAGTGTGCTATTGTTTGACAAATTTCCTTTTCACTTTCTGCACCTATTTCTTTGGCACCTGGGCTGTTCAATCCATTCATACTTGTCGGGGACTTCCTTATCCCTGCACTCGTGGCTATCCCAGGGAAACGAGTCACGTAAGACTCCATCCCTACCCTCCTTTTGTGTTAGGACTCACGATCTGGCTCCCAGGTTCTCACCTGGATCGGTGCGAGAGGGGACTTAAAGGTGCCCGCCTCCTTGCCTTCTCGCCTTGCTGGACTCTCCACAAAGGCCCCTTGCATGGAGCACTCCTGCTACCGCACACGCTGCTACTGGCAAATCTCCTACCAGTCATATTGCTGCAGTATGCCGGAAGGCTGCCCCATTCATCTTTGTAAAAGGCAAGCAAACTGCCGTCGTTCTTGAGGTTCGCCGCAAGGCAACCCCCAATGCTCCTTCACTATTTTGAAAGGACCAGTCTTCCAGTGGTATGCTCGGCTGCCGCTAAACTCAGTGCACACTTGGCAAGAAATGGAGCAATTGTTCTACCAACGCTTCTATGAAGTCCAAAGGAATGTGGAAACCATCGAGCTCCTCACCTTGATGTAAAACCCTGGTGAGCCGGTTGACAAGTTCATCAGCATATGGAGAGAGTTGGCGACCTTTTACGTCGCTCCCATGACCGAGAAGGAAGCAGTCCAGCCTTGCATATGAAACATGCTTCTCGTGATCGCCCTACATGTCGAGGCATCCAATCCACCCTCCATGTCATAGCTCATCTCTAAGGCAATTCGTATGGAGGGATTGTTCAAGCACCACAGCAGCCCTCATCAGCAATCCTCCAGCTCAAATTCTTGCTTAAGTAGTCGAGGCAATCAAAAGACAGTGATCAGCATGGTCGTCACCATGATTGACACTAAAGGTGCAACTCCCCAAACTCTCGAGCTCTCTAAAGCATAAATGCCTCAGACCAGGGGCAAGTAGAAGTCCTACAATGCCGTTTCACCTTCTAAAAACAATAAGCGGAACGACTACTGGATCCAGCACCAGAATAAGGTTTACCTCTTTGACACGGAGTGGACTCTTGCACTACTCCAACTGCTGTTAGAATCCAGCTGCCGGAGGTCACCACGGTGGAGCCACCAGGGTCAGAGTCGAATGAGAAGTACTGCACCTATAATATGAGAGTAGCTCACCCCAGCCAGGACTGCTACAAGCTCAATGACACTATCAAGGCCCTTATCAATAAGGGCCAGATGAAGCTCGAAGAGTTGAAAAGGGTATGCGGGGCAGCTGAGGCATCTCACATAGTCACAATCCAAGAGGACAATGGGGCACCCTCTATCCTTCGTGCATTTTTCTCTATAATGCTTGAAGAAGGGATCACCACCCCAAAGCCGACAAGGCAGCCCAAATTCCTGCCTCTAGGGATCGAAAACCACTGGGGCTTGTACCACCAGATATGAGGTCATGACATCCACGAGTGCACCGGCTTCCATACACTCTTAGTAGAAAAGATGCAGCAGTTTCAAGAGGTTCAGGGCAACCCGAATAGACACCCTCAGGTCCCTCTTCCTCTTGTGCATGAAGACCCATTGATGCAAGCCCAACAAAATACTGAGCAAGACCCTCTGCAGGCCCACTTTGAGGAAATGCTCCAGCAGGGTCTTATCAACCCCAACTCAGTATCAAGCCATCCTAGTCAGACTGGAGATCGCCTAGGAGTTAGACTTAGAGCAGCTAAATATCTTCGACGACTCTGAGCTGGTCATCCGGCAGCTAAAGGGGATTTATGACATAAGGATACTCTCAAGCCTTATCACGACACAGCTAAAACTTACATGGCCTAGTTTGATGACTTCTCCATGAGTCATATCCTTAGAAGGCTAAACTAGCAGGCTGATGCACTCCCCAATCTCGACGCCACCATTCGATTGTCGTCAACAGGGCCCACTCCAATCTGGGTAACCGAATGTAGACACATCGACTTGAGAACCGAAGTTGATGCAAACGATGAGAGGGATGTTTTCTCTGAGTGTCCGCCTTACCCATTCGGGGCACTTCTCGCCTCTAGGGATGTCATCTAGATAGGGCAAGAAATTTCCCAATGAAAAGAATCCAAGGCCAGGGTGTAAGAGCCCGGATTCTTCGACCCGATGTGTGCAAAGGTTGTATAAGTAGAAGATTGGAGGGAGCCCATCACGGACTTTGTAAAACATGGGAGGTTGCCTCAAGATTAGGCAGAATGCAACGGCATACGCCGGATGTCCACCAAGTACACCCTTCTGGATGGCGATGTCCTTTTTCGTAGGTCATTTGACGGAATCCTCCTCAGATTCAACACTGAACAAAAGGCAAGCAAAGTACTCGAAGAAGTACTCTAGAGCATCTGCGGGCTGCATCAGTTCGTCCCCATGCTCTATGAGCACCTACACAGACTCGGCTATTACTGACCTTCCATGGTTGTTGACGCTCAAAACTATGCCAAAAGATGCCAGGTGTGCCAAATTCACTCGAGTCTCATTCATCAGCCCCCAAAGCCTCTCCATCCTACAGTGACAACATGGCCCTTTTCCCAGTCAGGCATAAACATTGTAGGACCCATTGACTCTCCTTCTGCTTTGGGTCATGCCTTCATCCTTGTGGTGCTAGACTAATTTTCCAAATGGGCTGAGGTAGTCCCTCTCAGACAAGTTACAGGGACTGCTGTGGCTAACTTCGTGCGACACCACATCATCTACCGGTTCGGGGTCCCAGACCATATATTTCTGATAATGGCCCTTACTTCAAGAGCCAGCATGTGGATTGCCTAGTCAACCAGTTCGGTATTGAGTGGAAGTACTCGACTATGTACTACCCTCGAGCCTTAGCTGAGGCATTCAACAAGACTTTGTGCGGGGTGCTTCAAAAGTCGGTTTCAAAGTCAAAGAAGAACTGGCACAAGAAGTTGTTTGAGGCTCTGTGGGCCTATCGCACTACTACTCGCAATGCTATGAAATCCACCACTTATTCCTTAGTCTATGGGGGTGAGGTGGTCCTACCCCTCGAAATTCAAATACCCTCACTCCATGTTGCTATACATCAGGGACCAACAGAGGATAAAAGGGTCAGGCTCTGCTACCAAGAGCTGGATTCCCTTGATGAAAAGGCACTAGAGGCCCAACAGAACCTCGAGCTCAATCAAGGAAGAATGAAGAGAGCCTTTGACAAGTTTGTCCAGGTTTGTTCATTCACTCATGGGGACCTAGTCCTAGCAGTTAAGAGACTGATCTTCATGCATGAGCATTACAAAGGAAAGTCAAGCCTAAGTGGGAGGGTCCATTCGTAATCAAGAAGGTTACATCAAGTGGGCCTATATACTGACGAACTCCGATGGAGAAGAGGCGACGTCCCTATCAACGGGTGATATTTAAAGAAGTACTATCCCTAACATGGCAATAAAGTGTATCGCAATAAAGATGGGCAACATCAAGCCAACTCAAAGGAAATTCATTTCTTTTATTGCATTAGAAAAAGTTGCAAGTAACAATCGAAGGCCCATTGTCAGGGAAGTTACAAAGCCTTTGCATCCGAGGATAAGGGGGCAGTTATAGGCCAAGAGAAATGCCCTCCGTATACAGAAGAAGCAAACCCACCAAAGAAATGCTTGCCTCATGAAGAAGTGCCAAAACCACTTGGAGAAGTTAGCCTCGGTCCCGTCAAGGAGATAGGTTATAGGCTAAACGACAAAGCCAACCACTTCCGAGTCAGCTTCAATTCATCTGATGAGTCTGACTTCTCTGGCAAGGAACTGACCTATGATGGAGGGCATAACTTATTCACAGTGGACGCCCTTCCATCGAACAATATGGACTTCAAGGTTGTGCTGGAGAATTGGGCTTCGAACACACCGCGTCGGCAAGGCCTCCTCGTTTGCCATCATTCTTGACCCCCGTAAGACATCGACGTCCGAGGTCATCGCCGTGAGTAACACAATGTCGAGTCCTATCATCACCATGGGTAGGCTAATGCCGTGAGCCTCATGCCCCCAAGCGTAGCTATCGCGTGTGTGACTCAGGGATATGCGACGGTGGTGGTGACTTTGAAGCACCCCAGTTCCCAATGTTCCCCATTTCTGAGGGGCATTGACGCCTCTTCGGTTCCCCAAATCCCTCGGTGACGGTCCACATTCTTGCGACCTTTCGCCTTCGCTGCAAATCCTTCGGGTTCGCCAGGAATTCACTTCCACCCACTGGGAAAATCCTTCCTGCCTTTTGCTCTTTGTTGGAGTTAGCCAAAAACCATGGAAGTCCCCAGAAAAAGATCCCCTAAGTTCCTGTGACCCTGCAGATTTACCTTCTCCCTGGTTCCCCACTTCAGCAATTCACCAAAGCTCAAGGAAATTCTACTATGTTTTTGGTGAACTCAATGCAGCCCTTCTCCTTCTCCTCCAATAATCAGAGAGTTAGCAAAGCCCTCTGAACTCTTTGCGAGCTCCACTTCAGTAGCTGAATGAGCAGCACTCGAACCTCGGTAGGGCACCTCTTCAAATTCTGTTAACGCCCCGAGAGACCCTCTTCCTTTCTTAGAAAGCCTCGAAACTTGCTGAAAAGTCTTCGCAATCATGCTTTGAAGCTTTGTACCTCCTGAAGCTCACTAGAAAAATCCCTAAGGGCCTGTCTCTACAAACGTTTGGCCAGGAAGTGCTCGTCAGAAAGCCCTAGCCAAAACGCTTTAGCTCTCTCTCTCTAAAACGCTTTCTACTATTTTACCCTTTGGTAAAACAGTAAGCTGGGGTTTCTCCCCTTTTTATACTCTGTAGTATAGAAGATTGCCCCGGACAAACTCAGAATGACACTTCGATCCCTAGCTCTCGGTGACGATAAGACCAGATTGGGACGGGCCAAGCTCGAGACCCGAAGCATCACTACCGTGCGCCTCGACAGGAGGCTACCGCCGCACGTCGCATCAAGACTTTTATCGAGCACCTCGCCATGGACTATTGTCGTGCATCTCGTTGAGAGATTATCGTCGTGTGTCTCGTCTAGGGGTCATCGTCGCGCGCGTCTCATCCAAAGATCATCGTCGCACAGAACGTCGGGGCCTATTGCCGCATGCTTCACCAAGGGAATTAACGCATTACTGATACATGTGTCACTCCACACTTGGTGCCTCATGCATGCCTTAGCACTTCCCTGCAGACCATTGTCCCTCCTCTTAGGAAGTTCATTCCCTGCATCACAACCTCAGTCCTCAGGGAGCCCAGTCTCTGGTGACGACTCTATTCACCATAAAGTTGCATTTCCTAGCCCCCTACACGGTCCGCATTGCCTGACCTTAAACTGTAAAGACATAGTCCTTGTCACATGACTCAAAATTGTACAACGATGGTCCCAACTATATAACCTTAAACTATAGCAGAGGTCTAGTTGCACGACCTTAAACTGCAAAGTCCTTGTCACATGACTCAAAACTATATGACCATGGTCTGAACTATATGTCCTTAAATTATAACGGAGGTCTAATTGCATGACCTTACACTACAAAGTCCTTGTCACATGACTTTAAACATATAGCCATGGTCCAGTTGTGTGACCTTAAACCATAGTGTGCATCCTGGACACATGACAATAAAAGGCTTAACACCATGGTCCAAACTATATGACCCTAAACTGTATCGGAGGCCTAGCTGCATGATCACAAACTGCATGGTCCTAGTTGTAGGACTTTAAACTGCATAGCCACTGCCCGAGCTACAAGACCCTAAAACTGTAACATGCAGTGCGACAAATAATCCATATCTATAACTCCAATTAGACCCCCAGCAGAGTTAGATGCAGGCAAGGGTCTTACTCACCCCGTCATCTTTAGAGAGTTAAGGCCATTCTTACCCCTTCTACCCATGATGGGATTCATCTATGCTCTGGCTTGTAAGAATTCCATGCACACCGATATTCATTATCCCCGAGGAGTCACACTGGCCCTCCTAATCCCCAGTGAAGCCTCTCCCATTTACTACTTCTCGTAGGGTCACCACCTTCATCCACATCTCTTCCATGTGTATAGCCTTAGCTATCTTTTTCCCTAGGGAATCGAATTGCCATCCACATACCTACCCCCCATGCAGCCCTACTGGCATGGCGATTCGTACTCGGTCCATGCTGTAAGACCCTAAACTGCATAGCCATGGTCTAAACTATATGACCTTAAACTATAGCCGAGGTCTAATCGTACGACCTTAAACTGCACGGTTGCCTGACCTAAAACTACATAACCATAGTCCAAGCTATATGACCTTGAACCATAGCGTGTGTCCTGGCTGCATGACGTTAAACTGATTTTCCTAAGTCTAGGAGGCGTGACCTTAAAACATGCCCACGTTAACCGCACACCCCTTCCACGTGCATCTTAGTGCATGCTTTCCCTAACCGACCCATTTGTGTGCACGTACCCTCTTCTTCTCCCTAGCGAGCCTACTTAAGCGTACATGCCCTTTACATGCATCTCCACACACGTCATCCCTAGCCGACCCATTCATGTGCGTGGCCCACCTTCACCATCATCATCCCCCAGTGAGTCTTACCCACGTTCACCAAACGGCAAGCCATGTTGACACCCATATTCAACATAAGGCAACTTCATGCCATTCTCCTAAGTAAGTCAAAGCCATCACCAGACTCACTCTGTGGCCTCTACAGACGGCCATTCCTTACTGCTACAGTCCAGCTGTATGACCTTAAACTATAGTACACGTCTTGACCGCATGACGTTAAAAGGCTTAGCACAGGTCTCGGAGGCACGACCCTAAAACATGCCTTATAAAAAAAGAGCAGGCATGATGTACACCTGGACAAGGGAATGTCATGAGTAAAAATGACGGATGGGCTTAGTCTTGAAACCATGAGTAAGAGAGTTCCGTGGAAACCAAAATCTAGGCATGGTGAAAACCCCAAAAGGGAATCGTGAGTAACAATGGATGAAAAGGGTGAAAATGACCACAGGTCATGGGTAAAAGAGCCCATAAATAACATAAGTTGGTTAAAACCGTCTTCATGACATCACTTCTCTTGTTCAAGTGAAACTGGCACTTGGACCGACAAGACAAGCTGACACACAACTACCACCTCAGCGGACATTCAATTTCCTAATGGTCATGACGCTACTGCGGTCTACCTAAAATCCTTGAAAGCCAACATCCATTCACAAGCTAGATGGCTTGTTAGGGAGTGAGAGCCGAGTTCTCCCCAGTTTCATGGCGCATACTAGAGTGAGAGCAGCATAATACCTCCCTGGTTTCATGGCTCATCATGGAGTGAGAGTCTCATAAGATCTCCCCATTTTTATGGCTTATCAAAGAGTGAGAGCTGCATAAGATCTTCTCGGTTTCATGGCTCATCAGGGAGTGAGAGCCGCATAAGATCTCCTTAGTTCAACAAGAACAAGAGTCCTTGTGGGTGAGAACGATGACCAAAAGATCCCTCCGAAAATGCTAAGAGCCATCGCGAAGGGAAGAAACTGATGAAGCCAGGGTCTAACTTGCCATAAGCTTCAGGGTAGGCTTCGCTAAACCCTCTAGCCTACATGGGACCAGACTTTCGGGTTAGGTCAAAATCCTCCGATTGGACCTCGCTAGACAGAACTTACAGAAGATACCTTGAGCATCAAAAGAAAACCTGGTGTAGCAGCAAACAATGTCGAGCGAGGGTTTGTAGCATTTGGCCTTCAAAAAAGGCCTAGTTTTGTACGACAAGGTCCTGACAAAGGCCTCGTGCTCCAGAACCATAGATAGTCTCTTGAGGGTGCAGACTTTGACAAAGATCCCTCAAACTTCCTGATTGATTGCACTTCTCTATTCTCTCAAAGCACAACATTCGGTGGGCCTTGTTGTTGGAAGGTATTTTTCATCAACATGGAGCCCCGGCTCAATAAAGGCCTAGCAAGTAATGAAAATTCGGACACTCTCGAAGTAGCCCTAGAACTGGCCAAGATATTAATGAGGTTTCTCAAGAGTCATCTACTAAGTTTTTACACATTCCTACAAGTCTAAGGTAGTGCAGAATGAGGAACAGTTCCAGCAAAATCGGCCTCTAGCACCCTAAAACAGACCCCTATAACTAGAGTTACATTTTTAGCATCTCAAATTGTTGTAGGACTACCAGCATTAGATCTAGAACAGTTGGAAACCACCAAGGGTCAAGTTTCAGCTTAAACGGACATTCCAAGAAGAAATTATAGGCGAAAGAGTGAAACAGGAGAAGCCGCACGCTATTCCTGTGTAGCCACCCTGTAACACTACACCATTGAAGGGACAGTCACAACCAGTGACTTTTGACGCTCATATCTCACTCATCCTAAGTCAGATCACACTAAAATTTGGTGATCATGTTCCTCTAGTCAAGACGAACGATTTGATATGTGGCACACCCCGTGACGATACTCAAGCGCAATGAAGAGATAGAGAGAAGTTGATGATCCGTGAAGAAATTGCAAGAAATGTAGCAGAGTTGTGCCTCGCTCGAGTGGCCAAATCATGCTTCTCAAGATCCCGATCAGCGCGAGATCAATTCCATTACAGGTGTAAGGTCTCAGGCCATCTCTGACCCGAACCCCGTATATAATTAACAGTCGGATTCAGCACATGAAGTCGACAAACAGACTGCAAATTCTGGCAAAAATTCCAAACTTGCAAAAATCTTCATTCGGTCATGGAAACGAGCTACGTTTGGTGCCTGTGATCGTAGTGGCATGCTCAGTGTGATCCAATGAAGAAAACACAAAGAAACATCAAGGAACGAACACACTATCGATCCAAAGTTTCAAGATCTACTCAAATTTCAAGTCACATGATCGTGCACCAAAAACACGATCCATGGCTCGAAGTTGATATCAAATCGATCGTCATGCCGAGCCCTACAAGGAAAAAATCATCTTACGATCAACCAAACATCAAAACGACCCTGGATCAACCATGCAAGATCACGTAAGTCCTAGGGCAACATAGGGACTGTTATGAAATTCCACAACTTGTTAGGAAAGGGGAAATCTGTCATTTTGCACCCAATTTTCTAGTTTCTTTTAATTCAATTTAATCTTATTTTCCAACAATTAGGGTTACTTTTGATGATCCACCCATGTTTGGGTTACACTTCTATATATATGTACCATCATTGCACATACAAAAAAAAAAAAGAATCTACAGGATACACACACACAAGAGAGTTTTCACTTAATACAAGTTTCTCTTTCTTACCATTGTTGTGTTATGTTTGAGAGAGTGAGGTGAGAGACAATTTTGACCAATATCCCTAGGTTTCAAGGTAAACTTTCTCTCTCTTCTTTTTTTCTGTTCTGCTTCTCTCTCTCTCTTCTCCCATTTCTTCTCCTTCTTCCTCATTTGAGTTCCTTGTAGGGGTCATGCATGGTAGTGGCAGAGCCGTGAATGTGTCTCCCTTGATTTCACAGGGTGCGCAGGGCAATCGCAGCGTCATGCGTGAGTGTCCATCCCCTTATATGCGCGAGTGTCCATCCCCTTATATTCGTCTCGGTGAAGTGCTTAGACAACAAGGTTTGTTGTCACCTCTCCCTATCGCTTGTCTAGTGTAGACGATGATACCCATTGCCACCCGCTAGGGGCTTTGGCAACACCTATTGTCGTCTCGAGCCTCCTTCGCGTGCTGGGTGTTCGTCGCCATTCTCCCTACGTCCCATGCCTATTGTCGTGTGACCTAAGAGAAACTCTGGACGTGTGTCTCGTCAGAAACTAGCGTCGTCAAGAAGGGATGCACCGTCTCCTTGCATTACCCCACCGCGATGCCATTGACGTCCGGATTTCCCCTTCTCTTTGTTGTCTCGTTCTTTCCTCTTCACCTCTTTCTCTTCTCACTTGACTGAGGGTAGACCTAGCCTATCATCGACGTGCCGACCTCGGCTTCGAGTAGTATTACCGTCATGCTGGTCCTGAGAACCATGCTCGTCTTGATATCATTACGAGTCGGTAATCTCTGGTTGTCATGCTAGTCTCACCTCTAGTCAAGCTCTCTTCTCTTTTCTATCTCTCACCGAACCCTACACCTCAACGCTTTCTCATGTGAAGGTGCATTGCCCTAAGACAAGGGTGGGTCCCTTCTACCCACCTATCTTACAAATTAACTATAGAAGTATTGTGCAGAAAAACATGAGGATTACAGGTCAAGGGAGGCGATTTCGAACCAGCTCAAGCAGCTAGGGAGCTTTCTTTGTGATCTAAGAGGGTGCCCACACGAGCCAGCCCAAGTTAGTACCGAACCCACCTAAATTCCTCTCTCATTGGTTGGTATACCTGCCCTTGCTCTCGAGCAAGGTTTCAAAAGAGCGATCTAAAATCCCAGCTTCACCAAAAAGCCGAGACACGGGTCGCTAAATCACCTAGATCCGGACAGCGAGATCGAGGCACCTAAGCAGCTGCGACGAGTATTGCCATCTGCATTAGTCATGCGACAGGGTGAAGCCCATGTGCACGGCAATAGGCTTCATTACCCATATCCTTCGCTGAGGCGCTAAGGATACGTCTGCAGACGGTGATGAGCAGCGCCGTCTATAAGCCTCACGAAAGAGATAGAGCAGAGGGAGAAAGAGACGTGTGCATGGAACTGCCATTGCCATGTGTGACCTGTGAGGCTACTAGAGAGGCATGCACGACACTGCCACTGCCATGCATGGCCTCTGAGGAGAGTTCTGATGGGGAAGAAGAAGAAGAAAGAGGAGAACAGTGAAAAGAGGAGGGAGAGAAGAAAAGAAAAAGAAGAAAAAGAAGGTTTACCACGAACCTAGGGGTACCAATCAAAAGTTTCTCTCACCTCACTCTCTCTCTCAAGCATGACACAATAGTGGGAAGAAAAGAAACTATATTCACTAAAAACTCTTGCTTTTGCAAGGAGATGGATCATGTGTGTGTGTCCTTTTTTTTTCTACGTACAAAGCTGATACATATATATAGAATTTGCCCCAAACATGGGTGGATGATCAAAAGTAATCCTAATTGCTGAAAATTAAGATTAAATTGAATTAAAAGAAATTTGAAAATAAGGTACAAAATGACAGATTTACCCCTTCTTAACAATTTGTGGAATTTCATAACAGTCCCTGTGTTGCCCTAGAACTTGTGAGATCGTGCATGGATGATCTGAGGTCATTCTGATGTTTGGTTGATAGTAAGATGATTGTTTTCTTGTAGGGCTCAGCATGGCCATCGATTTGATACCATCTTCGAGCTATGGATTGTATATTATTGCATTATCATGTGACTTCAAATTTGAGTGGATCTTGAAACTTTTGATAGATAGTGCACTTGTTCCTTGATATTTTTTTGTGATTTCTTTGTTGAACTACACTGAGCATGTCATTAAGATCATGGGGCAACAAACGTAACTCGATTCTGTGCCCAAAGGAAGATTTTGCAGCTTTGAAATTTTTGCTGGAATCTAGAATTCCGATGATGGAATTTGCAGTCGCTTTGTCGGCTTCGTGTGCAGGATCCGGCCGTCCATCACGTATGGAGTTCGGGTCAGTGATTGTCCGAGACCTTACGATTGCAATGGAATTGGTCTCACGTTAATCGAGCATGCATACGGCATGATCCGACCACTTGAGCGAGACACGATGCTGTTGAGTTTCTTGCACTTTCTTCACATATCAGCAACTTCTCTCTACCATTTCTTTGGGCTCGTTTGTCGTCACGAGGCGTGCCACATATCGAATCGCTCATCTTGACAACATACTCACCAAATTTGAGTGCGATCCGACTTGGGATGGGTGAGATATGAGCTTCGAAAGTCACTAGTCGGGACTGTCCCTTCCATGGCATGGAGTTGCAGGGTGGCCGCACAGGAATAGCGTGTGGCTCTCTTGTTTCACTCTTTGCCTATAACTTCTTCCTAGAGTGTTTGTTCGAGCTGAAATTTGGCCCCTAGGGGTTTTCAACTGTGCCGGTTCCAATGGTGGTGGTCCCTTAGCAAATTGAGAAACACAAAATGTAGCTCTAGTTATAGGGTCCATTTTAGTGTGCTAGAGGTTGATTTTGTCGAAACTATTTCTCAGTCTGCACTGCTTTAGACACGTCAAAATAAGTTTAAACTTGGCAGGAGACTTTTGGGAAACCTTATGAAGATCTTGGCCAATTTTATGGCTATTTTGAGAATGTCAAAATTCCTGCTGTTTGCTAGGCCTTTATTGAGCGGGGGCCTCATGTTGGTGAAAAATAGCTTCCAATAGCATGTCGTGCCGATTGTTGTGCTTTAAGAGAATCGAGAAGTATAATCATTCAGGAAGTTTGAGGGATCTTGTCAAAGTCCTCACCCTCAAGGGATTATCAGGCCTTTTTTGAAGGCCAATGCTATGAACCTTTAGTCGACATTATTCGCTGCTACACCAGGTTTGCTTTTGATGCTCAGGATATCTCTATAGGTCCCATATAGCAAGGTCCAGTTGGGGGCGTCTGACCCGTCTCGAAAGTCTGGTCTCATGTAGGCTAGGGGATTTGACGAGATGTACCCTGAAGACTGTGGCAGGTTAGACCCTGGCTTTGTCAGTTTCTTGCCTTCATGATGGTCCTTAGAATTTTTGGAGGGATCTTTTGTCATCGTCCTCACCCTCAATAACTCTTCTTGTTGTTGAACTGGGGAGATCTTATGCGGCTCCCACTCCCAGATGAGCCATGTTGAGTTGTGGGCGATCTTATGTGACTCAAACCCCCTGGTGAGCCATGATTGCTGGGAGATCTTATGTGGCTCTTACTCCTTGATGAGCCATGTTGAAGCGTGGAAAATCTTATCTTATGCGACTCTCACCCCTTGATGAGCCATCTAGTGTTGCGATTAGATGCTGGCTTGTTACGATTTTAGGCATACCATATTAGCTAGGATCTTGACTATTTGGAGACTAGACGTCTATTTGGAGACTAGACGTGAACATGGTTTTTGCAAACTTTTGTTATTTCTGGGCTCTTTTACCCATGACTTGCGGTCATGCCCACCCTTTTCATCCATTTTTACTCACGATGTCCTTTCAGGGTTTTCACCGTGCTTGGATTTTGTTTTCCATGGTACTCTCTTACTTCACTTTTACTCATGGCGTTCTCTTGTTTAGGTGTACACCATGCCCCTTTTTTTAAGAAGGCATGTTTAGGGTTGTGCCATCGAGGCATGTGCGAAGACTTTTAACTTTATGCGACCATGACGTGCACTATAGTTTAGGGTCCTACAGCTAGACCGTAGTGGTGATGAATGGCAATTTGTGGAGGTCATGAAGTGAGCTTGGTGATGACTCTGACCTACTTGGGAAGACTGCATGAAGTTGCCTTGTGAAGGGTTGATGATGGGTGGATAGTGGGTGAGCAATGCTGACCCACTAGCTGAATGTGAGTACGGCTCACGAAAAGGTTCACCATTTAGTGAGTATGGATAAGACTCACAGGGGGAAAAGATGTTAATGATGGTGAAGGTGGTGCGTGCACACGAATGGGCCGGCTAGCAAAGGCGTATGTGAAGATTCCACAAAAGGGCATGTGTGCGCGTATGTAGACTCACCGGGGAGAAAATGGAGGTGGTGTGTGCACAAAAACGGGTTAGTTAAGAAAGACGTGTGTGAAGATGCACGTAAAAGGTGTGTGCACTCATGTGGGGGCGTCTTTAAGGTCATGCCTCCTGGGCCTGAGCAAAGCAGTTTAATGTCATGCAGCAAGGACGAGCACTATAGTTTCAGGTCATATAGCTTGGACCGTGGCTATGCAGTCTAAAGTCGTGCAACTAGAACCATGCAGTTTAAGGTTGTGCAACGAGACCTCCGCTATAGTTCAAGGTCATATAGTTTGAACCATGGCGGTGTAGTTTAAGGTCATGCAGCACGGACTATAGCTATGCAATTGAAGGTCATGGATCATGGACTAGTGTGTGGGTCGCCATGTATGTAAAGGTACATGAGGGATGAGTTGTGGATACACATTTGACTCCTAGGGGTAAAGGTGGTGAAGGCTATACACAAGAAGAGAGGTTTTAGATGGAGATGGTAGCACTTGAGGAGTGGCAGACGAAAGAGATTTCACTGGGGTTTAGGAGGGCCTGTGTGACTCCACAGGAATAATGAACAATGGGGTGTATGTAACTCCGCTGAGGATGACAGGCCAGAGCACAGATGAACCTCATTGAGGGTTGAAGGGATAAGGATGGCCCTAACTCCCTAGGGATAATGGGTCGCAGTAGGATGTGACCCTTACTGGGATGTTGGTGCGAAACACACTCATTCAGGGTTAAACGGGTAGGTACGAACCCTGCGTACATTTAAATCCACTGGGGATGTTGTTGAGATACCCTTTTAGCGAATGAGTGGTCTATCTCTCGGCTGGCGTTGTGTGCATGGGCCATTTGTCATGTCGTGCATTACAGTTTTTAGGTTATTGTAGCTCGGACCGTGGCTATGCAGTTTAAAGTCATGCAGTTATGACTCTGCAGTTTAAGGTCGTGCAACTTGACCTTCGCTACAGTTTAATGTCATGCAGTTTGGACCGTCTTGCTAAACCTTTTAACGTCATATAGTTTTGAGTCACATAGCTGAACCATAGTCATATAGTTTTGAGTCATGAGATGAGGACTATGCAGTTTAAGGTCTTGCAACTAGACCACCGCTATAGTTTAACGCCACATAGTTTGGACCATGCAGTTTAAGGTCAGGCAACTAGACCTGTGCTACAGTTTAGAGTCATGAAAAGAGGACTATGCAGTTTAAGGTCGTACAACTAGACCACCGCTACAGTTTAAGGTCATATTGTTTGGACCATGTAGTTTAAGGTCGTGCAACTAGACCTAGGCTGTACAGTTTAAGGTCATGCAGCATAGATTGTGGCGTGGTGAGGGAATGTGACTCCATGGGGAGTAGTGCCATCACCAGAGGCTAGACTCCCTGAGGAGTGAGGCTATGGTGTAGGGGATGAACTTCCTGAGAATACCGGATGATGGTCAGGTCGGGTGCCACGGCATGCGTGTGGCACTAAGTGATGGATGGTGCACACGGCATTAGGCCCCTTGGTGAAGGGCGTGATGGTAGCTCCCGACCAAACGCACGACGATGACCTCTTGACATGAGGAATGCAGCGATAGCCTCCAGACAAGGCGTGCAGTGATAGTCCTCTGACAGAGCACGCAGCGCTGACTTTTGAATGAAGCATGCGACGATGACCTTTTCGGGTCTCGAGTTTGACCCGACCCCAGCCTAGGCTTACTGCCCTCAAGAACTAGGGACTGGAATGTCATTTCATGTTTGTAGAGGGCAGTTTACGGCATCGCTGGGTATAAAAGGGGGAAAACCCCACTCACTGTTTTACTAAAAGCTAAAACAGTTTTTAGAGAGAGAGAGCTAGCGCCTTTGGCAAGGGATTTTCCAGCATAAACTTTTCGATGAAAACTTATAGAGACAGGACCTTAGGAGTTATTCTGATGAACTTCTGGAAGTGCGAAGCTTCGCAAGGTGATTGCGAACACTTTTGGGCAAGCATCAAAGCTTTATGAGCAAGGAAGAGGGTTTCTCAGGGGCCTACCAAGATTTACATAAAGTGCCTTGCCAGGTTCGAGTGCTCCTCTGGTCGTTCCACTACTGAGGAGGTCACAGAGAGTTCAAAGGGCTCTGTCAGTCCTCTGGTTGTTGGAGGAGAAAGAGGAAGGGGCCACATTGGGCTCACCGAAAACTTAGTGGAATTCTGGTGAGCTTTGATGAACTACTGAAGTGGGAAACCAAGTGAAAGGGTTGCAGAGAAGTCTTGTAGGGACTTTTGGTGGGTTTCGCTAACTTCAGTAACCAGTAGAAGGTGGGGCAAGGTTTTCTCAGTGAACAGCAGTGGGTTTCCAACAGAGAAGGGAAACACTGGTGGGGGAAAGAATAGGATCAGGCAGGATTTTTGTGACTGATGGAAGAGTGTTTTCGGCTGGATCTGAAGGGTTGCGGATGAGATGGAAGGTCATGAGAAGGTGGACGGTCAGCGCAGGTAGGTAGCTGGGGAAACCATAGAAGCACAAGGGTTAATGCCCCTGGGAATTGGGCATGATGGGAACCGAGGTACTTCAAAGTT
Source organism: Amborella trichopoda (assembly GCF_000471905.2). Next base: position 784,661 of record NW_006499207.1, on the reverse strand, counting down.
ATGCATGCCATTAAGTTGCATGCGGCGCTGCCTTCACGGGTCCCTAGGCCATGCTTGAGGCATGAGGCTCGCGGTGATAGTCCGGCACGGTGTTTGCCTGCCTGTGGCGATGATAGGATGTGGCATTGTGTTGTGCGTGGTGATGACTACGCACGTTGTTGAGTGCACGCAGCGATGACCATGAATGGCAATGTCTCACGGGGATCAAGAGCGATGGCAAACGAGGAGACCCTGTCATTGAAGTCTGTTGGAGGCCAAGTCCTCCAGTGCAACCGTGAAGTTCATGTTGTTCTGTGGGAGGGCGTCCACTGTGAATAGGGTATGATCTCCTCATAGGCCAGTTCTTTGCCAGAGAAGTCTGCCATGTATGTTTGACATAATCATCAGATGAATTAAAGCTGACATCTCTGAGCGGTCTTGCATCTTCTTCTCGCTGGTAACTGTCCTCTTTGGTGGCGATGAAGCTAACTTCTCCAAGTGGTTTTGCTTCTTCTTCATGAGGAGAGTGTTTCTTTTTAGTCTATAGCCGTCTTCTTATCCTCAAACGCAAGAGCGTTGTAACTTCCTTAGTAATGGGCCTTTGATTGTAACTTGTAACTCTTTTTTAATGCAATGAAAGAAACGAACTTCTTTTGAAATGACATGGTGTTCCTTTTTTTCATTTCCCTCTTTTTCTTGCTGCACATACCACCTTTTTAGGGATACATCAAGGATAGTACTTCTTCAGGTATCATCCATTGATAGCGGGCATCACCTCTCCTCCATCTGAGTTTGTCAGTACATAGGCCCAGTTTGGTGTGACCTTTTTACTATGAATGGACCTTCCCATTTGGCCATGAATTTTCCATTGCAGTGCCTGTGCAAGACAATCGATCTCTTGACTGCTAAGATCAGATCCCCACGAGAAAATGAGCGAACCTTGATAGATTTATCAAAGGCTCTCTTCATTGTTCCTTGATTGAGCTCGAGGTTCTATTGGGCCTTTAGTCTCTTTTCGTCAAGGTGATCCAAATCTTGCTAACAGAGTTCTACCCTCGTGTCTTCGGTTAGTCCCTGATATATAGCGACATGGAGTGAGGGTATTTGAACCTCGAGGGGTAAGACTGCCTCACCTCTGTAGACCATGGAATAAGGGGTGGAGTTTGTAGCATTCCTAGCAGTGGTGCGATAAGCCCACAAAGCTTCTGGTAGTTTCTCGTGCCAATTCTTCTTTAATTTTGAAATTGACTTCTGGAGTACCCCACACATAGTTTTGTTGAGCGCCTCAGCCAATCCGTTGGCTCGAGGGTAGTACATAGTAGAGTACTTCCACTCAAAATCAAACTAGTTGACCAGGCAATCAACACGATGGCTTCTGAACTGGGGGCCATTATCAGAGATTATCTAGTCCAAAACTCCGAATCGGTAGATGACGTGATGATGCATGAAGTTTGCTACCGCTGTCCCTGGAACTTGCTTGAGAGGGATCGCTTCGGCCCACTTGGAAAAGTAGTATGTCACCACCGGAATTAAGGCATGGCCCAAGGCAGAAGGGGGATCGATGGGTCCTACAATGTCCATACCCCATTGGGAAAAGGGCCACGATATCACTGAAGGGTGGAGAGGCTCCGGGGGTTGATGAATGAGGCTTGAGTGGATCTGGATCACCTGGCTTCTTTTGGCATAGTTTTGGGCATCAGCCACCATGGAAGGCCAATAATAGCCGAGTCTGTGTATGCGCTTGTAGAGCTTAGGGCCGAACTGATGCAGCTGACAAATAGCCGAGTGCTCTTCTTTGAGTACTTTTCTTGCCTCTTGTTTATCGACGCATCTGAGGAGAATTTGGTCAAATGACCAACGAAAGAGGACAGCTCAATCGAGAAGGGTGTACTTGGTGGACATTCGCCACATGCTGTTATGCTGCGCCCGATCCTGAGGTAGCCTTCCATGCTTTATGAAGTCAATGATAGGCTCCCTCCAGTCCTCTACTTGTTCAACCTCCACACAAATTGGGTCGAAGAATTTGGGCTTCCGCTCCTTATCCTTGGATCCATTTCCTTGGGACATTTCTTGCTCTGCCACAACAACATCCTTAGCTACGAGGAGCACCCCGAATGGGTAAGGAAGGAATTCAGGGAAGATATCCCTCTCGCCATATACATCAGCTTAAGCTCTTAAGTCAACGTGTCTCCATTCGGTTACCCAGACTGAAGTGGGCCCTGATGAAGATAGTTGAATGGTGGCTGTGAGCTTCGAGAGTGCATCAGTCTACGAGTTTAGCCTTCTAGGGATATGACTTATGGAGAAATCATAAAACCGGGCCACATAGGATTTGGCCGTGTCATGATAAGGCTTGAGGGCGTCTTTCCTTATGTCATAAATCCCCTTAAGCCACTAGTTGACCACGTCAGAGTCCCCAAAGATGTTCAGGTGCTCTAGGTTTAGCTCTTTAGCAGTTTCCTATCCGATTATGAGGGCTTGATACTCAGCTTCATTATGAGAAAACACCTCTGCAAGTGATATGGATAGAGAGATCATTCTACCATTGGGAGTTAAGAACACAACTCCAGCGCCCCCTCTATTCGACTAGAATTCTCCATCAAAGTACATTTCCCGTGGTCGAGTTAGCGTCGTACAGAAAACTTCTTCATCTGGGTGGTTGCTCGACAGGGGAGATTCTGAAGGAACTGGGTGAGATGCGAGGAAGCCTGCTAAGGCTTGACCTTTGACTGCCTTCTGTGGTACGTACGTGATGTTGAACTCCATTAGCAATAATGCCCACTTGGCCAAACGTCCTGACAGGCATGGCAGGGTCATAAGGAACTTGAATGGGTCCACCTTGGAGATTAACCTGACCTCGTGACCGAGCAAGTAATGGTGAAGTTTCTGTACGACAAAGATCAAGGCTAGGCACATCTTCTCTATGGGAGAGTAATTCTTCTCGGCCCCTTGCATTCTGCGGCTGAGATAATAGACCGTTGTCTCTTTCCCTCCATCATTGTTTTGCTCTAGGAGTGCCTTGAGTGACTCATCAAAAGCGGTCACATACAGGATGAGAGGTCTTCCCAACATTAGTGTAGAGAGGACTGGAGGATTCAATAAGTATTGCTTGATATCATTGGGTGCAGCTTGGCATGCTTCATCCCATATGAAGAGAGTATCCTTCTTTAGGAGTTGTGAAAAGGGCCTGCATCGCCCTGGAAGGTTCAAGATGGACCTTCGAATGTAGGCTAGCTGGCCTTGAAGAGACCGTAGTTCATGGAGGGTTGCAGGTGATTGCATGTCCTGAATTGCCTTGATTTTGATCGAATCGATCTCCAGTCCTCGGTACCTCACGATGAACCCTAAGAACTTTCCTAAGCATATGCCAAAGGTGCATTTCAAGGGGTTCATCTTGAGTTAGGGAGGCCACATTCGTTCGAATACCTTTATGAGGTCTTGCATGTGGGCGTCCTTTGTTTTAGATTTCACCCCCTGGTCATCCACATAACACTCGACCTCCCGATGGATCATGTCCTTGAAGATGGTAGTCATGTCCTGTTAGTACGTGGCACCGACATTCTTTACCCGAAAGGCATCACAATGTAGCAAAAGATGCTTCTTGGGGTCAAGAACGCAGTGGCCTCCTCGTCTTCTTGCACCATCCTGAATAGATTATAAGCCGAATACCCATCCATAAAGGAGAGGATTTGGCAATGATCCGTAGAGTCGACCAGCATCTCAGTGAACGAGAGGGGGAAGTCATCCCTGGGGCAGGCAGTGTTCAAATCGCGAAAGTCAATACAGACCCTGATTTGGGCATTCTTCTTCTTAACTGAGAGAACATTTGCCATCCATTTTGGGTATTTGACTTCACGTATGAATCTTGCTTGCCTGAGCTTGTTCACCTCAGCATCGATCTGCATCTCGAGGTGGGGTCTAAACCTTCTTGATTTCTGCTTCATGGGTTTGATGAATACCAAGGCGATGGATAGCAACCTGAGGGTCTAGACTCGGCATCTCATGATACTGTCAGGTGAAGACCTCCCGATTTGCTCAGAGGATAGAGATATAACTCTCTTTCTCCTCTGGGGATATTTTTGCTGAGGTGAAAGTCGGCACTAGGTCGGCCTCGTCCCCTAAGTTGATCTCTTCAAGCTCCTCAGCCGTGGCCTGACCGCCTTCTTCCCACTCTTCTACAGCTTCCTAGACTTCCTCGTCAAGAGACTCACCAGGATTCTCATTGACCTTGAATGTAGAAGTCCATGATCTGGTCATGCCAGCTTCTGAGAGTGGCACAGTGTGGGAGAGTACTGGTCTCTGGCTAGTCTAGGCGATGGAAGAGTCAGCTTTGAACAGGGAGTCTACGACCTCGTGATTTGGATCACTTAGTGCTTCTGAGCTGGGTGACGCTTCATGCACTTGGATCATGTGGCAGGCCTCGTAGGAGTGAGACCTGAAGATGACTTGGTCTGTGCTTGTGTCGACAGGGTATCGTCAGCTGTCAAGAATGCAGCCGCTTGAGCCAACATCTCTCTGAGGTGCTCTTGTTGTTGCTGAATGAGGCTAGAGTCTCTGAAATCTTTGTTTAGAGTGTCGAAGTCAGAGCACCATCGAGCTACACCTGTGGAGAAAATAGAAGAGGAAGGAGGAGAAGAAGAGTTAGAACATTCAAGGTAGCTTTTTACATTGTCGTCAGGATTGGAGTTTGTAGGTGATATCTAAGGTATTGCCCCGGCTTTGACCGTCGTGGGGTGCTTTTAGCGTCGTCACCCATATTGGGGGAATCTCAAGCAAATGGTGACTCAGGGATGTTCACCTAATTTGACGAAAGGACGAGGTGAGCTGTTCTTGGGATAAAGGCTTACAAGGTCGGTATTGGAGGAAGAGGCTTGAGATATTCCTCCTCAAGTGGAGGCTGAGGAGGATGATTCCTTCGACGAGCCAACTTAGGTGCCTTTTGTCTCCTTTGAGATCCTTGAGAGGGTGTCTGGACCGCCCTATAAGGTTGGTGAGTAGCCTTTGCTTAGTAGACCGCCTCACGTTTCAAGGATTTGAGCCTACTCCACCCATGGTAGACTTTCCATGGCTGAGAGGTTCAAGGCTCTGAAGGGTCTAGTGGATACTCAGAAGGGGTTGGTGGTGTGGCTGTCTTTGGAATGGGAGCGATAGCCTGGATGCATTCCGAGAGAACTGCACAAACGATGTGACCCTACTGGACTTTCTCTGCGATTATAGCTTCGAACCTAGAGCATTCATTGAGTTCATGGCCCCATACTTGATGGTATGGGCACTAGAGCGTTTCCGTTCCCTAAGTAAGACACCTCAGCTGCCTGACAGGTTTGGGAGTGACAAGGCCTTGTTGGAGCATTGCCTTGAAGAGGGCGTGCAGAGGGTCTAACTCAGTGCTTCCTCGAGCTGGCGTCAGGAGGTCTTCTTGCTCATACGGAAGAGGGACTCGAGGGTGTCCTTATGGGTTACCTTGAACTTCCTGACACTGCAACATCTTTTCTGCCATGAACTTATGGAAGCCAGTGCATTTGCTGACATCATGGCTTGGTATCTAGTAATACGTGTACCAGAGATTCTCGATTCCTGGAGACGGGAACTTGGGATGCCTGGGAAGTGACGAGCCATTCTTCGAACATTATGGAGAAACATGCACAAAGGACAGCAGGTGCCTCGTCTTCCTCTTGAATCGTGACTATGTGAGAAACCTCAGTTCCCCCAAACTCTATTCAAATCTTCAAGCTCTATCTGACCCTTGTTGATAAGGGCTTCGATCATGCCATTGAGCTTATAGTAGTTGTAAGTGGGGTGACATGCACGAAGGACAGCGGGTGCCTCATCGTCCTCTTGGATCGTGGCTATGTGAGAAACCTCAGTTCCCCTAAACTCTATTCAAATCTTCAAGCTATATCTGACCCTTGTTGAAAAAGGCTTCGATCATGCCATTGAGCTTATAGAAGTTGTAAGTGGGGTGGCATATCCTCCTATGATAGGCGTAATACTTCTCATTTGCCTCCTGCCCAGCCGACTCTGCAATATTGGACGTCGACAACTGTATCATGTTTTCTTCTAGTAGCAGTCGAAGTAGTGCAGGTGTCCACCTTGTGTCAAAGGGGTAAACCTTATTCTGGTGCTGGACCCAGCAGTCATTTCGCCTAGAATTTTTAGTAGGAGGGACGCTGTTGTAGGATTGCTGCTTGCCCCAGGTCGGAAACGCTTGTGCCTTGGAAAGGTCCAGGGTTTGAGGAACCACGCCTTTGGTGTCAGCCACGCTGATTATTGCCTTAAGGCTGCCCCAACTATTAGAACGAGAGTTAGAGCTGGGAGGTTGCTAACGAGGGTTGCCGTGATGCTTGAATAATCCCTCATTACGAAATGCCATGGAGATGAGCTCTGACATGGACGTTGAATTGGATGCCTCTACGTGTAGAGCAAACTCGGGAGGCATGTTCCGTATGCAGGTTTAGACCAGTTCCTTCTTGGTCATGGGAGTGGCATGGAAGGTTGCCAACTCTCTCCAGCGAGTGATGAACTTGTCAACCGGCTCACTAGGGTCTTGCATTAGGGTGAGGAGTTTGATGGTCTCCACATTGCATTGGACTTGGTAGAAGTGTTGGTAGAACAACTGCTCCATCTCTTGCCATGTATGTACCAAGTTAGGAGGAAGCAAAGCATATCACTAGAAGGCTGGCCCTTCAAGAGTTTTGATGAACTGACAGAGAAGGAGTTGTCCGTCTCTCTACAGGCTGCTTGGAAGTGAGCAGTATGCTGGTGCAGAGACGTCGTACCATTGAATAGGAGGAGCTTCCCCTTTTGATAATTCGGAGGGAAGGGTACTTGGTCTATGTACGAAGGGTACAACTTTTGATAGAGAGGTGTCTTCTGCATGCATGGGACTTTGTTCTTGAGGCTATGGGCCACCATAGCATCTATGTCGGTTTGGGAGACCCCGTGAGAGGTAGAACTGTCTTGGGAGGTTGATGGATGATTTTTCTTAGGAATTGTGTCCTCACCAGTTAGGGACTCAATCGAAGAAGGGGACCTGGAAGCATCTAGGAGTTCCATCTTTCCAAGGATGGAATGCATCATTTCCTCAAATTTGTTCATCCGCTCTTCCTGAGCATCGTCCGAGTCATTGATCACCATGACACTGACCATCTCTTTTGGAGGGTCAGGACTTGGCGGGACAACATATTGCCGAGGTTGGCAAGTGGTGCATGGCAAGTCAGTCAAGAGGGATTCAGCCTACCTTAACTTGACTTGAGCCTTGTATATCGAACTCATGAGGATTGGGTCTTGACGGTCTTGGGACTGTGGCTTCTGAGTACTGAAGACCCAACAATACCCTTAGACTCGGCCAGGCTCTGGAGTTTGGAGAGGGAAGAAGGGGCTATAAGAAAGGAGGTCATCAAAGGTGGTGGCCTCGACTGCCTTAGAGGCTTCTTTGGTCAGGATCTGAACACCCCTTTCCTGCTTAATCCTGAGCCGACTGTGGACTTCACTCTAGAATTAGTGCAGAGACCTAGACTGCCCCGCGTTCTTCGAACATGCAAGGGTCATGTCTATGAACTGGAGCAGAGACTGGGGTCCAAGGATAGAAGGCAGCCTGGGTTTGCCTTGGATGCTAGAGACGTCAGTCTGACATCAGGTCGTTTTCCCGAGTTCATTTGTGGGGCCCATGCGCAGGGCTGACCTGAGGCTGGCTCAAGATGTTACTCTTAGGGTAGACCTTGGAGTATCAGAGCTCGAGGTGTTTACCAGGTGTCGAGAGAGCGATAGCTGAAGGAGCTGGCTCACGACTCTGTCTGAGTTGAGGTCGGAAAGGAACCTACCAAGACGGTGCATGTGGACCTTTAGAGTTAGTCGTCCGGGTGACTTGGGGGTCGACTTGAGCTCGGTCAATGAGTCTAACCTGAGGAGGTCGAGACTCAGGAGCTTGTGTCTGTGAAGGGTAAGGCAGAAGCCTACCTCTCACAGAGTCAAGCTGTGTGTGCTGGGTGGGAGGACGGAGAGGTTGACCATCATGTGCTTGAGGTGACGTGGAGCTAGTGTTGCCCCGAATTGATGAAAGCAAATGAATGGCGCATGCAGGGTTTGGCCCGAGAACGCCTAGCCCTGGATGGGAGCTCAAGGCAACGTGAGGGTTTCCCCGAGGTGCGGCTCGAGTGGATCAACCATGAGTCCTTAAGTGTCTGCGAGGGGTGGAGATCTCAGGACCTCTGCCTTCGTGTGCCGAATCTTTAGGTGTGGAGGTTCGAGGTGATGAAGGAGCTTAAGGGGTTGCCTTTCAACGAACTTCAGGAGCAATGACAACTTGCTTGCCTTTTGAGAGAGTGATGGGGGCAGCCTTCCGGTGTGCCACAGCAATATGACTGGCAGTAGACTTGCCAGTAGCAGGGTGCACGGTAGCAGGTGTGCTACCCATGCAAGGGGCCTTAGTGGAGAGTCCACCAAGGCGAGAAAGCAGGGAGGCAAGGACCTTTAAGTCCCCTCTCACACCTATCCAGGTGAGAACCTTGGAGCTGAACTGTGAGTCCCAACTCAGGAGGAGGGTGGGGAAGGACACTTGAGCAGCTCACTTCCCCAAAACAGCCACGAGTACAGGGATAAGGAAATACCTGACCCGGATAAACGGGTTTAACAACCCTGATGCCATAGAAATAAGTGCAAAAAGTAAAAGAAGATATTGGTCAAACAAGAGAGAACTGACAAACGGGTAATAAGTCCCCAGTGGAGTCGCCCAGCTGGTTTGGTGCCTCGATCTCACCTTTCGGATCTAGATGATCTGGCGGCATGTACCTCATGTTTCTGGTGAACCAAGGGTTTGAGATCGCTCTCTCATAACCTTGCTCGATAGTAAGGGCAGGTATATCAACCGATAAGAGAAAAATTTTAGGTGGGATCAGGACTTACTCAGGCTGGCTCACAAGGGCACCCTCTTAGATCACGAAGAAAGCCCCCCAGCTACTTTAGCTGGTTCGGAATCACCTCCCTAGACCAACAATCCTCTTGTTTTCTGCACAACACTTCTATGTTTAATTTGTAAGGCAAGTGGGTCATGGAGACCCACCGTTGTCTTAAGGCAATGTATGTTCATGTGAGGGCATGATGAAACATAAAGTTTTAGATAAAGATAGAAAAGCGAGGAAAAACTCGACGGAGAGGCGAAGCTAGCATGACATCTAGACAATTATCGACTCGGTGTGGTAGCAAGATGAGCATGGTCCTCAGGACCAGCACGGTGGCAATACTACTCAAAACCAAGACCGAGATGGCGGTGATAAGCTAGATCTACCCTCAGACAAGTTAGAAGAGAAAATGATTAAGAGAAGAGAGAAAGACGGCAAAGGGAGGAAGAATCCATATGGCAATGGGCATCGTCATTGGCAGCACGAGGAGGCGACATGTCCCTAGCGAACAGTGATGGCTCCTAACAAGACGCATGACGATAAATTCTCATAGATCTTGCGGTAATTACTTATCGTAGGGCACATGATGATGAGCAAAGGGAAGCACGGAAGAAGCCAGCACATGACGACGAGTATTGCCTTGACCCTTTGCGGATGATGACGGGTAGTGCCGTCTACAACGGTCACACGATAGGGTGAATCCCCTACAGGTAGTGATAGGCTTCGTTACTTGTGTCTGTCACTGAGGCGCTTAGGATACATTTGCAAATGGCGATGAGCAGTGCCATCTGAAGGCCTCGCAAAACAGATAGAACAGAGGGAGAAAGAGACATGCACATGGAATTGCTATCGCCACGAGCGACCTGTGAGGCTACCAGAGAGGCATGCATGGCACTACCATTGCCGTGCATGGACTTTGAGGAGAGCTCAGACGGGGAAGAGGAGGAAGAAAGAGAAGAAGAGAGAAAATAGGAGAGAGAGAAGAAAAGAAAAAGAAGAGAGAGAAGGTTTACCTCGAACCTAAGTGAACCGATCAAAAGTTTCTCTCACCTCACTCTCTCTCTCAAGCGTGACACAACAGTGGGAAGAAAGAGAAACTATAATCAGTAAAAACTCTCTTTTGCTAGGAGATGGATCTTATGTGTGTGTCCTTTTTTTTTTTCTGTGTACAATGTTGGTATGTATATATAGAATTTGCCCCAAACATGGGTGGATGATCAAAAGTAACCCTAATTACTGAAAATTAAGATTAAATTGAATGAAAAGAAATTAGAAAATAGGGTGAAAAATGATAGATTTGCCCCTTCTTAACAATTCGTGGAACTCTAGAACTGTCCCTGTGTTGCTCTAGAACTTGCGTGATCTTGCATGGATGATCCGGGGTCGTTCTGATTCCAAGTTAATCGTAAGATGATTGTTTTCTTGTAGAGCTCAGCTTGGCGATCGATTTGATACCAACTTTGAGCCATGGATCGTGTTTTTAGTGCACGATCATGTGACTTGAATTTCAGTGGATCTTGAAACTTCGAATCAATAGTGTACTCATTCCTTGATGTTTTTCGATGATTTCTTTGCTAAACTATACTGACATGCCATCACAGGGCAACAAACGCAGCTCGATTTCGTTCCTGAACGTAGATTTCACAACTTTGGAATTTTGATCAGAATCTGAAATTCCAGTGAAAGAATTTGCAGTTGCTTCATCGGCGTCGTGTGTAGGATCCGACCGTTCACCATGTACGGGGTTGTGGTCAATGATAGCCCGAGACCATATGCTCATAATGGAATTGGTCTAGGTCGATTAGGTTTGCGAGCCACGTGATCCTGCCGCTTGAGAGAGACACGAAGCTGCTGAATTTCCTGCACTTTCTTCATGGATCAACAACTTCTTTCTAGCTTTTCTTCACGCTCGGTTGTCATCACGAGGCGTGCCTAATATCAAATCGCTCATCTTGACTAGGTGAACATGCTCACCAAATTTGAGCATGATCCGACTAAGGACAGGTGATATGAGTGTCAAAAGTCACTGATCATGATTGTTCTTCTATGGTGTTGAGTTGTAGTGTGGCCACACGGGAATAGCGTGTGGCTCCTCTTGTTTCACTCTTTTGTCTATAACTTCTTCTTGGAGTGTCTGTTGGACCTAAAATTTGGCCCCTAAGAGTTTTCAACTGTGTCAGTTCCAATGTTGGTAGTTCCATAATAAATTTAGACACCAAAAATGTAACTCAAGTCATAGGGTCCGTTTCAGGGTGCTAGAGGTCGATTTTACCAGAACTATTTCTCAGTTTGCACTATCTTAGACATGTTGAAATATGTAGAAACTTGGCAGGAGTCTTTTGAGAGGCTTCATGAAGATATTGGCCAGTTTCAAGGCTATTCTGAGACTGTAGAAATTTCCACTGTTTGCTAAGCCTTTATTAAGTGGGGGCCCCATATTGATGAAAAATACCTTTTAGCACCGGTTTCCATAACAACGTGGAATAGCAGGCCCCTATAATTGGGTTGGAGATAGCCTTTGACTTAGAATTGGAGAAGCTCAAGATCCATAGTGTCTCTGAGTTGGTGATACGACAGCTTAAAGGAATCTATGACATGAGAAAAGACACTCTCAAGCCTTATCATGCTACTGCAAAATCGTATATGACTCAGTTTGAAAAAGTATCCATGAGTCACATCCCTAGGAGGTTAAATTCATAGGCCAATGCACTCGCAAAACCCGGGGCTACAATTTAGTGATCCTCATCTGGGCCCATGCCTGTTTGGGTGATAGAATGGACACACATTGAATTGAGAACCACGGTAGATGCAGATGATGAGAGAAATCTCTTCCCCGAGTTCCCATCTTATCCATTCGAAATGCTTCTATCAATCAAATAAGTTATCAATATTGAACAAGAAATGGCACGGAGTCAAGCAGCTAAGGTTCAAAAATGGGATTCGGAATTCTTCGACCCAATGTGTACGAAAGTCTAGCGGGTAGAAGATTGGAGAGAGCCCATCATTAATTTTATAAAGTACGGTAGATTCCTTGAAGATTGTGCTGAATGCAATAGTATGCGTCGAATGCCTACCAAATAAACCCTCCTTGAAGGAGATGCTCTCTTCAAATGGTCTTTTGACGGTATTCTTCTTAGATTAGTCGATGTGCAAGAGGAAAATAAGGTGTTGAAAGAGATACACTCAAGCGTCTGTGGATTGCATCAGTCCGTCGCTAACCTCTGTGAACGGATACGCATATTGGCGTATTATTGGCCTTTGATGATTACCGACTCCTTAAACTATGCCAAGAAGTGCCAGGTGTGCCAAATACACTCAAGCCATGTTCAATACACTCCAGAGCCCTTACACTCTACAGTGGCATCATGGCCCTTCTCATAATGCGGTATGGACATTGTAGGGCCTATTGACCCTCCTTCGACAATAAGTCATGTCTTTATTCTAACTATAACAGATTATTTCTCCAAGTGGGCTGAAGCAGTCCCCCTCAAGCAAGTTCCTGGGACTATGCGACATCACATCATATACTGATTTAGAGTGCCTGATCGGATTATATCTGACAACGGCCCTCATTTCAAAAGTCATCATATTGATCTCTTGGATAATCAGTTCAATTTCAAGTGGAAGTACTCAACTATATACCATTGTAACAACCAAAATTTCTTGAGCATGGTGAGCACGTGAGGCGACGAGAAGGAGAGACAAACGTCGTGTGTGTAAGACCTATCACCGGTTGTGAAGTGTGCTATTGACGGCTGTGTTGTTGTCGCCTATGCTATCGCCAGCTATGAAGTGTGATATCGCTAGTTGTGTTGTTACCGTCTATGTTATCGCCGGCTGTGATGTTGCCGCCTATGCTACTGCCGGCTATGAAGTGTGCTATCAACGACTGTGTTGTTTCCTCTTATGCTATCACCTGCTGTGAAGTGTGCTATCGCCAGTTGTGTTGTTGCCACCTATGCTATCACCGGCTGTGTTGAGTGTGTGGTGCCGACGATGTTTAGAGAGATGGACCAACACCGGCTGTGTAACTCCAGCTGTGTTTTGTCGTGTGTGTGAGCTTTCGTGTATGATGTGGGCCATCAGGCGCAGCTGTAAAGAGTAGTCTGGGGGACTTCCTCTTCTTTACACACCACTTGTCCCTTGCTTGTTGTTTAGTGTGCCTTGAGTTTGCCACTTGTTGACCATGCAAGCCCATGTTTGCCACATATGAACTCTTGCACACCACTTGTCACTTGCTGCCCTTTCCTCTTTTATAAATAAAGCCCATCTCATCTCTACCACACATAGAGCCTCAAGCTTAGAGAGCTTGACCTTTGAGGGGGAGCTTGTTGGGGGTAACTTGGAGTTCTTGTGAGGTAAGTAGATCATGATAGTGTAGTATGAAGCATGAATGATGTATGAATTATGTATGAATCAAGTATGAATCTAAGCATGTATGAAGCATGATTTTAGACATGAATGATAGCTTGAATTTAAGCATGATATTAGACATTATATTATATAGAGATTGGGTACAAGAATAGTATAGCATGAATGTCTGTGTGCTCTATTTTTCCAAAAACTTTTTTTTCTTTGTATGAATTGTTAGGACCTGTTATCATTCTTGTTGAGAATATAATTTGGTGGATTGATACTCTTGTGAGTCTATTTTATGCTTGAATTTCTTTCATGTTGTTATCTTGTATAGTTTAGAAGTTATGATGTGATCTTAGATGTGTGTTATGGCTGAACTATGAAATTCCAGGAAGCATTGAGGTTCTTATGACCTCTGTTAACCCATCAAATGATCTTAGCATTACCTCAAATTACCACCATTGGATATATCTCTGAGTCTAATTTTATTTTTATGTTTATGTCCAGTTGAGATTCTTGATAGTTTGGAGATGTATTTCATTTTGTGCTTGTTTGTCACTGTTAGCTTATTGTGAAAATTTCCAGGAACATTGCTTCTATTTCACTGAGACGTTTCCTGATATATTGAAGTCCAAATTACACAAAATCACAACCATTTGAGAGATACATGAGTATACTATGATTTTTATGCTTTAACCTGGTTCTAATTCTGCATAATTGTGAAGTTATGTTCCGAAGTGCAAAGGTATGTCACTGTTAGCAGATTCACTAAAATGCTGAATTGTTGCCTCTATTCCCATGGGTTTCGACTGATCAAATGGAGTCCTATTTCTCCCAAACCTCAGTTGTTGGGATTATTTCTGAGTGTGCTTTAATTTGCATGAGAAAGTATTCTAGAATTTCATGTAGATTTAAAGTTATGCTTCGATTTGTGAATGTATGTCACTGATGGCAGGATTCGGCATAATTAAGAATTGATCTATGTTGATATGAGCTTTTGCCTAACCAATTGAGATCAAAATTATTTCCAATTGCAGTTGTTGGATAGATGGGTGTTTATAATTGAACATTTCTTTTGGAATCATCCCGGGATTCCTAATGAATTGGGAGTTATGCCTTTGTTAAGAGGGACATGTCACTGTTAGTAAGTGCGGAATTCTAGAATTGTCGTTTAGGTTGTGCCAAGTGTTGACTAATCAACCGGTGGTCTTTTTATTACAAAAGAGATAATGGTGTCTATTTCAATTGTCATGTTGTGACTGAGTTGAGATTCTTTATTTAACCAAAAGTACTTTTAAATCTGTAGGATTTTGTTGACCTATTGAGTTTTGGGTAGAAGGTTAGTGCATATGATTTTCTTTGATATTTGATATCTAATCATGCTTGCTTCACCATGAAAATAACCATTATGTAATTGTGATATGATTAAAATACACGACTCTTGTTTTATGAGAATGGTATAGAACTTTGACCTTTGTTGTTAGTTATTATTCTTTAAGAAGGGAAGCAAGATACTGTGATCTACCTACTGAGCTTTTTAACTCATCCCTTTGCTTACTTCATTGTAGATTAACTGCTGTAGGTCGAGGACGGCAGGAGGTGATCATGTTTGGTGGACTAAAAGCACGCGCTCGAAGAGTGGATCTCTGTTTATGTGTAGGAGTTTGTTTGTCATCGACCATGCAGTTGTTGTTTTCTGAAGTTATGTATTTTGTGGTTAGGCTTGTAGTGCGTTGGATGAGTTGTAATAGTTTGGATACTTCTTATGACCTTGGAGACTATATATGGATATGAAATGGTTTTATCTTATCCAGCTTTTGTTATGTTTCTGGTGGGACTTTTTGCTTTCTTTTGTAGTTTGCACTGATCACCGTTTTATAAAGCATTGAGCCACTATGACCTGAGTGGTGTTTGCTACCTCTGTGTTCGCAATCTTGCACTCTATCGCCCTCTAGTTGAGAACGGTAGGGGTCAAAGGGGTGGGGTCGTGATAGTTATGGTATCAGAGCAATCAAGATAGGATTCTTGGCCTAGAGAGTGTAGAAGTGTCCCTATAGTAGTTTGAGTCAGCTGGTAATAGAGTGCTTGTGTCTTTGATTGAAGATGTCGAGGACACAGGCTAATAATGCGAGCTCCAGTGATGAGAATACCGAGGCCCTTGGTGAATTCTTCAAGACCTTAAGAGCCATGACTCAGATAATGAAGGACCATATGTTGTCCATAGTTGTCCCTAGCCTATGCCATAATGATAGTGGTCTAATAGAGAAGTTTAAGAAGTTAAAGCCACCAACCTTTATGGGACATGGAGGAGTGGAGAAAGCTGAAAGGTGGCTGATGCAAGTTTAGAAAATCTTCAGAGTCTTACAGTGCTCAGATGGGCAGAAGTTAAGGCTGGATACCTTCATGCTAGAAGGCGACGCCGAGCATTGGTGGCATTCTGTTCGGCAGGCCTAGAAACAAATGGGGACAATACCTACTTGGGTAGAATTTTTAGGGGCCTTTAAATAAAATTACTTCCTTGACTCGGTAAAAAAAAGAAAGGAAGTAGAGGTCATAGGATTGCAACAAGGTAAATTGACTGTGGAATGTTATGCGGCTAAGTTCTCAGAGTTGTCTCGATATGCGCCGTACATTATCAATACGGAGGCTCGTAAAGCAAATAAGTTTGAGAGGGGCCTTAGACTAGATATTCGAGGAAGGGTAGTGGCAGCCAATATTAAGACTTTCTCCCCATTGGTGGATTTGGCTAGAAAGATAGAAGGAGAGTGCGATGAATACCGGCTAAGGAAGGAGAAGGGAAAGGCAAGGCCCCGAGAGACTTCCAAGAAAGAGGAGACTGGAGAAATGGTAAGAACCATAAGGTCTTTCAGGACAATATCAAGTTCAACTAGCCAGTGCAGTGTGGTTGTTGTGGGAAGCTCGGTCATGCAACTCCCGAGTGCTGGTTAAAGGCGAAGGCATGCTTCCGGTGTGGCAAGTCAGGCCACTTGATTAGAGACTGCTCGACATTGAAGGATGAACCCAAATTCGGTTCTTTGCATTTGAAGGGGAAGGAGCTAAGGCCTCAATTTCGAGGAACTAAGAGTGTGTTTTGGTTGGAATGTAAATCTAAAAAGGGCCTTTCGTTGGGGTCCATCTACGTAATGCACCAGATTGTACTCGGTGGGCAGGGTACCTCAGTTTATCAAGGTGACCAGCTATGGGGATAACCCCTGCCTACTGCTTGTAGTTGTGTTTACATAACAGGTCCAATTTCTAGCTGACTTGGCTTTTCTTGGGGCATCTTTAGCATTTTGGAGTGCGTTAGTGACCTCGTGAGAATAGTGCTCTTCCTCATGAGACTTGTCTTTCCTTCTTAGCGAGTCTTCTGTCCTTAAAGTCCTTTTTATAAATGGACTCAAGCTGTCAGAATCTTGCTTGATGCTCGTATTTTTGGGTCCTAGTATTGTGACACCAGGGATTTTCTCCTTAGAATGTGGGCTGAAGCCGCCTATAGAGGCGAACGCTGCATCAACCTGCTTATTGGTCCAAACACCCTTTGTGGGTTTTTGCTTGGATTAGAGAAGCGGCACCGTAAAGACGGTTTTCACCAAATTCCTTTTATTCGGGGCTCTTTTACCCATGACCTTTCGGCCATGTCCACCCTTATTTTTCATTTTTACTCACAGTGCCCTTTCGGGCTTTCATCGTGCCAAGGTTTTTATTCACAGAACTCTCTTATTCATAGTTTTGTGACCATGCTCATCCGTCATTTTTACTCATGACATTCCCTTGTTCAAGTATACACCATGCCCGTTATATTTTTTTTCCTTTTTTTATGAGGGCATGTTTAAGGTCATGCCTCCGGGACCTGTGCAAAGCAGTTTAATGTCATGTGACTAAAACATGCACTATGGTTTAAGGTCATATAGTTAGACCGTGGTGGTGATGAATGACATTCTGTGGAGGCCATGGGAGTGAGTATAGTGGTGGTTTGGCTCACTTTGGTGAGATGACACGAGGCTACTTATGAAAAGTGGATGATGTATGAATGGTGGGTAAAAAGTGGTGACCCACAAGCTGACGGTGAGTATGGGTAGTAGGATGGCTCATCATTTTGTGAGCACTAGTGAGACTCATTAGGGAATGATAAATGGTAATGGAGGAAGATGTATTTACTGGGGAGGTGATGAGATGACCCAAACTTTTCCCAACTGAGTTGTGACCAGCGCCGATTGTGAAGAGGAAGAAGTGTTAATGTCGGCTGAGTTATGACCAGTGCCGGTTGTGAAGAGGAAGAAGTGCTAGCGCCGGCTGAGTTGTGACCAACGCCAGGTGTGAAGAGGAAGAAGTGTCAGCGTCGACTGAATTTTGACAAGCGCCAGTAATGAAGAGGAAGAAGTGATAGCGCCGACTGGGTTATGACCAACACCAGTTGTGAAGAGGTAGAAGTGTCAGCGTCGGCTGAGTTGTAACCAACGCCGGCTGTGATGAGGAAGAAGTGTCAGCACCAACTGAGTTGTGACCAGCGCCAGCTGTGAAGAGGAAGAAGTGTCAGCGCCGGCTGAGTTGTGACCAACACTGGCTGTGAAGAGGAAGGAGTGCTAGCACTGATTGAGTTGAGACCAATGCCAGCTAAGTTACTGATATGCATGAATTATGAATGCCACTTGTTAGATGCATGCTGATGTGAGTGCCACTTGTCCAGAGTTTAAGTCTTTTGATGACACTTGGACCACCACCCAAAAAATAAGACTACTTAAGCTTCTTTTCTCACCCACGCCACTCACTCTCCCCTCATTTCTCCTCTCTCTAAGGCACAAGGGTTGAAGAAGTGAGGGTAGGAGGGCATCCATTATTGGGCGAGTGAGAGCTGAGAGCAGAGGATTGGAGAGGGCACCTTTGTATTCATGTAAGTAGATCCATTGCCATTGCTTTGTAGTCATAAGGATGCATGGGAACTTATGCATGTGAAATGAGCAATAGAAGTATATGTGTCGTAGAATTTGGGGTTTTTATTCTATGATAAGGATGGATGTGAAAATGAATGTATGATTCTTAGATTATGTAAGAAATTCATATTATGTATATACATTGTGAGAGAATTGTTATTATCATGTTCTTTATGGAATGTGTTCTTGAACATGTCATATGCTATTCTGAAATTCCAGGAATATGTGTGTTTTCTTAAAGTGGCTTTTGAATAGTCAAACGGGGTTTGATTAACCTCAAATTACTGCCATTGGAAATATGTATGAGTTGAGTAAAACGCTTGCTTTTTCCCACTGTTTAAATTCCTTATAAAAATGGAGTTATGCTTCAAAATGAGGAGGTATATCTCTGTTGACTGTTTTCCTGGATTTTTCACTAATACCACTGTGGTCACTAATTTTAACTGAATAAATAGAATAAATTTTCGGCCAAACCACAGCCATTTGAAAAATATTTGAATGGGCTAAAATTTGTATGTAGATATTATTTTGAAATTATTTTTAGATTGAAATTTATACTTCAAACTATGAAGGTATATCACTGTGGGCAGTATTGATAAAATTCAGAAAGATCACATTGTTTGGCACATATCTTTGAAACAATAAATGGAATCCAAATGCTTTCAAATTTAGCTTATTAGAAGATACACGTTTTGACTTACACTTTTATTTTGAAGCCGTCATCAATTGCCTCATGGTTTGAAAGTTATAGTGATATGAAGCAGGGTATGAGACTGTCCACTGTACACAGCAGGGTCCAGCTGGTTAACCCTCACCTCTTGGAAACTTTGAGGGGTCAAATGGGGCCCAATTGTCTTCAAACTACTCCCATTTGAAGGGTAGGGGTGTCGAGTGAAAGATTTGTTCTGGAACCGTCTTTAGCTTCAAAAAGAATTGGGAGTTATGTCTATGTTTTGATTAGATGTCACTACTTGAGATTTCAGGAAATGTGACAACGACACTAAAATTGTATGACTTTGATAATGTGATCAAATAATGTTGATACTGATATAATATGAATCTGATATTGTTAAAAAGGTGATGCTAATCCTGGCATTCCATGAGATTTAAATTGTCATCCCGTGATATTGATACTATCATTCTATGATATTGATACTGTTAATCCACAACGTTAACACGACCATTATGTGATATTGATACTGTCTTATTATGTTATATGTATACTGATTTGTGGCAATTACATAATGGGTCCTCCATTGGTAGTGGATATTTTGATTCTGCTATTTGAATTTTGTTATTCTGTGATTCTGGCCACTACGCAATGGATCCTCCATTGGTAGTCGATATTCTGATTCTGTTATATGAATTCTGTTATTCTGATTTCTGGCCACTACGCAATGGATCCTCCATTGGTACTGGATATTCTGATTATGTTATTCTGTGATTTTGGCCACTACATAATGGGTCCTCCATTGTTAGTGGATATTCTGATTCTATTATGTGAATTCTGTTATTCTGTGATTCTAGCCACTACACAATGGGTCCTCCATTGGTAGAGGGTATTCTGATTCTGTTATATGAATGATGTTATTCTGTAATTTCTGACTGCTACGTAATGGGTCCTCCATTGGTAGAAGATGCTCTGATTCTTTGACCGCTACGCAATGGGTCCTCCATTGCTAGTCGGGTATTTATGTACCTCGACTCCTATGATAGGACTGGAGTCAAGATGTATTTTTGTATATAACTGGGAGGGTCGCACCCCCCGATTTTTCATGGGCACTATGTATTGGATCCTCCAATTGTAGTGTAACACCCTCTCCCCTAAGGCACAAGTGAAGGTCGGGTCTTGCAAGGCCTCAGCTTATCGAAACCCAAAACCACACTAGTGTTTTTGTGCGTGGGTTAGAGCTTGATGAAGTGGGGCCCCCACTTGTCATTGTCCTCCCTCCCGAATGGGGGTAGAAGTCCCAAGCTCATGATTGGCTTAGCCTGATCGATGTGGCTTCTACTTCGAGAGTAACTTATCTGTTCTGCTTGTCTGAATTCTATATTCTGTAAGACTATCTATTTAGCTTGTCGGAATTCTATAAGGAGATCTGACTATAACTGTGATACGCTCAAAGGTAGATATCATCTTGAGAACAAGTAATGCTCTGTTAACTGATCCTTACCCTTTTCTTTTTAATATAGTATTCATGTGTACTCTGATATGTGACTTACTTTGTAAGACAAATGAGATATCTGATAAGATATGAGCATGTTACTATGTATATACTATTAGTCAGAAAAGCAAGGGTAGTGATCTACTTACTAGGCTTTTAGCTCATTCCATGTTAATCTCATAACTGTAGAGTGAAGGGTGGTAGCAGCTGTGCAAAAGGTGGGTGGCAGTTTGGGGGTTTGAAGCCCGAAATTAAGAAGTTTGAGAAGCTGTCTTCCGAAGACCTCCACAATATGTTATAATGATTTTAGTAATATAATGTACACTTCATTTTGTGTATTTAGGCCAGTAGTGCCTCAAAGAAATTGTAAAGACTTTTGATATCGAACTACCTTTTGGAATGAGGTTTGTTTGATGAATGGATTTATTCTAATTCTCTTCGTGGTTTGCTCTCAATTCTATTTTTTTATGTATTGATTGCACTCCCACCTGAGTGACGTTCGCGACCTCCGGTCGCGCACTCTGTCGCCCTCCGGTGAGGGTCAAGGGGCGGGGTCGTGACAGGTGATAAAGGTGATGCTTACACATGGACAGGTCGGTTAGGGAAGACATGCCTGAAGATGCATGTAATGGGCGTGTGCGCATGTGTCGGGGGGTGTTTAAGGTCATGCCTCTGGGACCTATGAAAAGTAGTTGAACGTCAGGCGGCTAAGACGTGCACTATAGTTTAGGGTCATATAGCTTGGACCGTGGTTATGCAGTTTAAAGTCATGCAACTAGGACCATGCAGTTTAAGGTCGTGCAACTAGACCTCCGCTACAGTTTAAGGTCAAATAGTTTGGACCATGGTGCTAAGCCTTTTAACGCCATGTGACCAGGACGTGCACCATGGTTTTGGGTCATATATTTCAAACCATGGCTGTGCAATTTAAGGTCATGCATCACAGACCGTGCAGTTTAAGGTCGTGCAACTAGGCCTCTGCTATAGTTTAAGGTCATATAGGTTGGACTATGGAGTTTAGGATCATGCACCTGGACCAAGGTTGTGTAGTTTAAGGTCATGCAGCTCGGACGATGGCTATACAGTTTAAGGTCATGCAGCATGGACCGTGGCTGTGCAGCTTAAGGTCATGCAACATGGACCATGGCGTAGGTGAAGTTCCATAGGGGATAGGTCTGTGGATAGCAATCGGACTCCCTGGGGATAAAATAGTTATGGAGGCTATACTCAGGCAGAGGGCTTAGACAAAGAAATGGAAAACAGAAGCAGACTTTACTAGGGATTACGGGGCAAGTGTGACTCCTTGGGATGAAAGATGAGACTCTATGGGGAATAGGCTTATAAAAGGTAATCTGACTCCTTGGGGATAAGATAGCTTAGTGCGAGGCTAACCCACTAGGATTGAAGGGGTAAGCATGACCTTTTTGAATTGCCGCTAACTCCACTAGCGATGATGGCCTGCAGCACAGGTGTAACTCCTACTGGGGATGTTGGTGTGACACCAGTGCAACTCCACTAGGGATAGTGGTAGAATACACACGGTGGTAACATGGTCTAGCATAAGGGCACACATGACAAGAAGTGGGGTCATGGGCAGTTAGGTTGCATGATGGAGGCTTAAGAGAGCTACAAATGGTGTGACTCAACTGGAAAAATGGAGGCAAGGAGAGTCTTGAGGTAATGATGATGCATGGAATGGGTACAATGGGTGTTGAAAGCACCCTATCAGTTGTAGGGGTATACGGTTGAAACTGTGGTACACCTCTTTGAGATATTGATTTGTAGACGGGGGTGCATGCCTTCCATGCTTTGCTTTGAAGCCTCATAGTCGAAATTGTGGTACACCTCTTTAATAAATGGTTTTGTAGAGGTGGTCGCATGCCTTGATGGTTTCATGCTTTGCTTCAAAGCCTTATAACTGGAACTATGGCACACCTCTTTAATATATGGTTTTGTAGAGGCCGTTGCATGCCTTGACGGTTGCATGCACTACTTTGAAGCCTCACAGTCGGAACTGTGGTACACCTCTTGAATATATGGCCTTATAGAGGCCATCGTATGACTTGATGGTTGCATGCTCTGCTTCGAAGCCTCACAGTCAGAACTGTGGTACACCTCTTTGTATTATGGCTTTGTAGAGGTGATCACATGCCTTGACTGTTGCATGCTCTGCTTCGAAACATCACAATCGGAACTGTGGTACATCTCTTTAATATATGGCTTTATAGAGGTGGTTGCATGCCTTGATGATTGCATGCTCTACTTTGAAGCCTCACAGCTGGAACTGTGGTACACCTCTTTGAGATATATCATTGTAGAGGTGGTCACATGCCTTGATGGTTACATGCTCTGCTTCGAAGCCTCACAGCTGGAACTGTGGTGCACCTGTTTGATATATGGCTTTGTAGAGATGGTCACATGCTTTGGAATCTTACAGTTAGAACTACGATACCCCTCTTTGTTTGTGACGCCGTTACATGCTCTTGCTTCAAAGCCTCAAAATTGAAACTTTGGTACACCTCTTTGGGATATAGCTTTGTAGAGGCGATCACAAGCCTT
Source organism: Amborella trichopoda (assembly GCF_000471905.2). The sequence goes on along the minus strand of NW_006499207.1, from coordinate 761,774 downwards.
GACGGTTGCATGCTCTACTTCGAAACCTCACAATCGGAACTGTGATACACCTCTTTGATACATGGCTTTGTAGAGGCGGGTGCATGCTTTGAAATCTTATAGTTGTAACTATTGTATGCCTCTTTATCGATGAGGCAGTTACATGTTTTCTCTTCGAAGCCTCAAAGTCAAAACTATGGTACACCTCTTTGGGATATAGCTTTGTAGAGGTGATTGCATGCCTTAACGGTTGCATGCTCTGCTTCGAAGCCTCACAATCGGAACTATGGTACACCTCTTTGATACATGGCTTTGTAGAGGTGATCGCATGCATTGACGGTTGCATGCATTACTTCGAAGCCTCACAGTAGGAGCTGTGGTACACCTCTTTGATACATGGCTTTGCAGAGACGGGCGCATGCTTTGCTTCGAAGCCTCACAGTCGCGACCGAGGTACACCTTGATTAGGGGGAACACGTCAAAAAGGAGGGTGTCAAGCGGTAACCCCATGGAGACATGTAGGAACAAAAAGCATTTTATAGTCGTGAAAATGGACAATATGTCGTGCAGTTTAATGCCTTGCTACATGGACGTTTGACATTTTAACTCATGATGACCCATAGGGAAGGATCAACACGCCCGTCATTTGAGAGTGAGTGACCCGAAGGGTTTTTACCACACCCCCTTTATTTTGACAATCTTGCCCATAGTGCCCTTGCGGGTTTTCATTATGCCCGTCTTTTTTTCTTTTTGACATAGTTTGCCCATGGTGGCCTTTGGGGATGCACACCATGTCCATCATTCATTGTTTTTTTTTTTGTTTTTTTTTTTTTTTTTTTTTTTTTTTTTCTTGATATTTGTTTCATCATGTCCGTCTTCTTCTCTCTTTTTTTTTCAAAAGTGTGTTTAAGGTCATGCCACCATGGCCATTAATTTGGCGTGTTTTAAGGTCATCCGTAAGACCTGAGGGTATGTTTAAGGTTTTTCCTTCGAGACCAAATGTTGTGTAGTTTAACATTGTGCAACTAGGACGTGTGCTATAGTTTAGGGTTGTATAGTTTGGACTATGTGTGGCACTGAATCAAGCATAGAATCAGGTCCGAAGTTCAATTTTCCCATGTCTATGAAGTTCTAGATGATGTCCTTGGCGGCATGACAGTCCTTAGTGCTATGACCAAGTTTTCTATGATATTGGCAATAATTGGGCTTGCTTTCTCTTACAAGTTCCCTCTATCTTTTAAGCACGGGTAGCACGATCATCCCCTCTGATAAGACAGTCTCAAGTAACTTGGGGATCATACACTTGTCAAAGGAGTAATCCTCGTGCCAACCTTGACTTGAGGGGTGCATGGTATTTCTTATGGCAGCTGATAATTGATCATCGTCTTTGACTGATGCAAAGGGTCCAGATATACTTCCGTGGTGCTTGAGCGAACCTTCAATTTGAACTGCCTTGTCGACCATCTTGGCGAATGTAGTGGGCCATAATGAAGTGACATAACGAGCCAATTCTGGGTGCGTGCCACCTATGCAGTATTCTATTTCTTGAGGCTCACCTATTGGTATGGCTAGATTGATGGTCAGGTTGCCCCACCTTTTGATGTATGTGATCATTGGCTAGTGTGGCTTTTGCTTCACCTCAAAGAGTTGCACTTTCTTTTCATGTCCCAAAAGAGCTTAAGGAACTCTTCCTCCATTTGTGCCCATGATGAGATTGACCTTGGTAGTAACCGAGAGTACCATTTGAATGCTGCCCCTATAAGGGTTCCCACAAATTCCCGAAGTAGTAGGTGCTCATTGTTCGTTGTATTGCCACATGCTGCAATGAAATGGGCTATATGTTGCTGTGATGAGCCAGTACCGACAAATTTGGGGAACTTAGTCTTTGATAGCTTGGTGGAAATGGAGTTTGGTCAACATATGCTGGGTAAAGTTTTTTGTAAAGATTTGGCTCTTCCATCACTAGGATATTGTACTTTTTCAATGCTTCAGCTACCATGCCTTTCACTAATTCCTCATTCCCAACCTGAGCTAATGAGGAGGGGACCGGCAATGAGGGAGGAGAGGGTGGGTGTGGCCCTTCTTTCGGTGTTGACGTTTCGATGACCAGGCGAGGTGCTTGAAATACGGTAAAGAGGGCTTGGTGCCTCAAGGGGGTATGAGACATCAATACCTCTTGGCACAAAATTTCCATCATTTCATTATTTGACATCATCTCCGCTTATAATCACCTTAATGCGGCATTGAGCAGCGTAATCTTGTCTCCATAGGATTTTAGTACTTTGTCGATCACTATAGCTTCAATAGCATCCATACTTGAGGACTCTTCTTCTATTGCCCATTACATGCCCGGAAGCTTACAATCTTGGATTCAACTACGACTGCTTTAACAACATCATTGGTGAGGGCCACCGGGCCTTCCCTCCGGCCTACTTCATTTTCCAAGGCTTGGGTATCCTCATCATTTAATGAGAATGTGAAACTCTCATAAGACGATGAGGTCATATCATCATCATTGAGGAACATTTTTCAAGATATCAGAAGAACATGAGATTGTCCTCATAAGGAACCATAATATTTTCAGGACATGGAGCCCATATGTGGTCAGTCTCATAAAGAATCGTGGTGTCTTCGGGAGCTAGAGGCACTATTTCATCCGGGTGGTCAGCGAAGGGAATGCTAACTAACTCATCCTCTATTAGGGAATGATTTTCCTCAAATGAGAGTGACAAACTCTCATCAGAGGTAGGAGTCATTGGGTGGATGCTGGCGAGGGATGTCGTTCCATTAGAATTGAGCTCTTCATCACCTAACGGGAATGTGAAACCCTCATAGGACGAGGGCTTACTGTCATCGTCAAGAGCGCACATGCAGCACGCATGACATGGGGGAAGCATGCAGCTGGCTTTGTGGAGAATTATGATGCCTTCAGGGCATGGAGGAGCCATTTAGGTGGGGCTGCAAGCAAGGGAAGCACAACTCATCCCATCCAGTACTGGGGAGTGGCTTTCCTCGAATGAGAGTGAGGAATTCTCATCAAAGGCAAGAATATATAGATGAGAGAGGGTGAGGGAGGCCATATCATTAAAACCATCTAGAGGGGATAGGAGTCCAGCACTTCTCCAAGATTCTAGGGCAAATCCCAATGAAGGCCGGGAGAGGGTGAACGACGGCAAAGTCCCATTCTTTTTATGAGATCGATCTTAACAATGAGCTTTTCAACCCTTTGAAGAAGCTCAAGAGTATCGGTTCTCTTTTCAATTTCATCTCGGGGAGCTGGGATGTTGAGGCAAACTTTGGGAGGAGCTGGTGGACAACTTTCTTAAATCATGGGAGGAAGACTAATCCCTTCATCTTTTGAACTTTCCACCACCAAGGGGTCATGGGAAATTCCCTCGGTGGTTTTGGCTTCTGTCTCATTCGAGTCACCGGGACTGCCCCGCAGCAGTGTCTTCCAGCTCATCAAGAGTATAAGGGAAATTGATTCAGGTCTATGAGCTGCCCTGAGTGAGTCTGCTTGAAGACGACTTTGCTCTCGGTGCCCCGACTTGAGAGGTACTCGGGAGTTTGATTGGGTAATGCCTCAACTGGCTCAGGATTGATGGGGTCACTAGGGTTAGAGTGGCTCTTTGCCCCATCTGGAGGCTTGCTTTCACCCATAATCAAGCTTGGATCTTCATAGATAACCGGCTCGATCATGCCCCGATCAGTCCTTTTAGTGTTCACCTCATGGCATGCTTTTTCAGCATCATCCGCCTCAACGGAAATGAGATGGGGGAAAGGGCTCTCATCTTTGAGAGGGAATTCTTCAATCACTTTTTCTTCCTTGCCCTTGAGCTGGGCTTTAAATGTCTTGGACTCCCAGCACCATTTCGGGATTGACCATGATTTCCTTTCTTCATTGCCTGGTAGTACTGGCTTTGAGTGAAGGGGAACTGTTCTTCCAATCCATTCACGTGATTACCCTTGGAACCGGGTGGACTGCTAGATCCATGCATGTATGCACAGTGCAAAGATATGCTCCGTGCCGGCGGGGGTATTAGCGTGTGTGCCCCCCATGCAAAAGAACTTCAGGGGACCTGGGGGGTCAACCCGAGCTCGAGTACCATGTCTTGCCTTGAGAGGCTCAGTGCCATGAGCCTCTGTGTGTGATGGAATACCAATGTGACCAGCCCTCACAGAGTGAGTGCTGGGAGGGGGTACTAGGAGGTTCCCCCTCATGTGCTCGGGCAAACGCAACAACAAGGCTGCCCCTAGCGATGCAGTGCACATGCAAGGGGTGTGCAAGGCCTAGTCCCAGAAGAGTCGAACATGTTGCCTCAAGTGGTACGATGTAAGGCTAGGTTCAAGAAGACCCGAACCCTGATAGTGTCCCGAGATAACCTGAAGGTTGCCCTGAAGTGTAGCTAGATTGGATGATCCAATAGCTTGGGTGGGTGTGTGTGAGGTGGTGGCTTCAGAGCCACCTCCTCTTGGTGTCGAGCATCCTGTTTCAGGGGTCCGCAACGATATAGAATGGGGGGTAGCCTCGCGGCAACCCGCAGGAGCAACGACAAATGAACTGCCAGTCGCAGAAGTGGAAGGGGCGGCCTCCGGGCTGCCCCGAGCTGTGAGACCGGCAAGTGAGTTGCCGGTAGCAGGGTGCCTGCTATGTGTGGTGGCATATGTGCCACCAATGCAGGGTGCGTTGACAGAGGGTCCACCATTGCAAGGAGATAGGGAGCGATGGACTTTTAAGTTCATCACCTCTTTCCAGGTGATGACTTGAGAGCGTGACACAGGGTCAACGCTCAAGAGAAAGGTCGGGAACGAGGTTCGTGGAACCTGTTCCCGATGAAGACTCACAAGTACGGGGATTATGAAAGCCCCGACTCGGATGAAGGGGTTAAGCAACCCCGAAGACAGGTGTGTATATAGTGAGCAGGAGTGAAAGGAAAGGAAGGTCAAACAAGAGCGATCCAACAATGGGGTAGCGTGTCCCTAGTTGAGTCGTCAAGCTGGTTAGGTGCTTCGATCTCGTCCTCTGGATCAGGTTATGGTTCCGGGTTCGAAATGGACTCGGGACCTGAGATCGCTCTCTCGGGAACCACATAAACAAGACGTGGGCAGAAGTACCAACCGGTAAGAGAGGAATTAGGGTCTTGAGATGGGACTTACCTCACGTGGGTCTATGAGAGACCTGGGCTGGCTCACGTGGGCGCCCTCTGAGATCACATTGGAAAGAACCTCTAGCCTATGGCTGGTTTGGAATTGCCTCTCTTGACCTGTTTATCCTTTCCTGCAAACACACACACACACACACATTAAAAGTATTGACGAGTGGGGCATAAGCCCCCACCTTATTATAGGGCGAGCACACACGTGTGTGTGTACTCAAGGAAGAAATGGAAAAATAACACACGAGAATTCGTGTCAATTCGACAGCCTCACAGCATCTTCTAGACAAGGGACCTCGGTATATATTTTACCGTAAAGAATGAGAGAAGCAAAGAGATAGCTAGGCTGGCACAGTGGCTAGACCAGTACGGTGATTGGCTTGACGGGCCAGTAAGACGGGCATGGTAACTCAGACTGGCACGGTGGCAATACTACTCCACGACAGAATCAACACCGACCAGCTTCGCATAATGTCTAGTCTGATGTGGCAGCAAGACGAGCACGGTAACTTAGACCGGCACGGCGGTAATACTGCCCGATGACAGAACTAGCACGATGGCTACTCTGGCGCAATGGCTAGTCTGACGTGGCAGCAACACGGGCACAGTAACTCAAACCAACACGGCGGCAATGCTGCTCGACGACGAGAAAAGCGCGAGCACAAGACTCAGCCTGCCATCTGGTCAAACAAGCGATGGAGAGAAAGAGAAGAGGTGAAGACTAGCGTGACTCTCGCTAGGTCTTCAAAATAAAAAGAGACGAAAGTGAAAATAAAAGTGATGGTGGAATGAAATTAATAGAGAATGAGATGAAATGAAAATGAAAGAGATGAATTAAATAAAATGGAATTAGAAGATGGAATGAAAATAAAATGAAGTAAAGGATAACAAAATAAAAGGGGTAAAAGAAAATGAAATAAAATACGATGGAATAAATAAAATAAAAGAGGTAAATGAAATAAAGAAAATAAATAATTAAAATGGAATTAGATAAAATTGGATAAGATAATAAAATCAATAAGGTAAATAAAATAAAATAGGATTGGAAAGATTAAGCTGAAATGAATGAAGTAGAAGAAATAGAATGAACGTAAGTTAGTATAATATAAATGGATTAGGTTAAGCAAAAATGAAATAATAAAAAAAAAACAGTAAATCGGTAGAGGGGGAAGGTTTACCATTAGACTATTGGGTATGATGTGAATAGAAGAGGATAACAATGAATAAGAAAAAGGAATAGATTTAGTTTACAGAGAGAGTTTTTGTTGGGTTACTTGGACGAAAGTTTGGATGAAAACGAAGCTAATGAGTACTCCAAACGAAAAGAAAGAAGCGAAAGGGATAAGTAGATTTCGTTTGGACGTTTAGAGAGAGAAAGAAGCGTGAGGAGCTAGCTCACTATTGGGTTTTACGTGAGAGGATGAGACAAAATGAAAGTCACGAAAACTTGACGCGAAAAGAAAACAACGAAAAAAAAGGGGTGGGAGTAACAGAGAGTTCATGAGTGGTGGCTGCGATGAAGGAGATGGTGATCGCGGACTGCGATGGACTTCGGTCGCGCACGGCGATGGGAAGAGGTTGGGTTGCAAACGGCGATGGGAAGAGGTTGGTCGCACACGGCGATGCGTGGAGGTCGGTCACACACGGTGTTGGGTGGTGGTTGGTCGCACACGGCGCTGGGTAAAGGTTCAAGCGCGGATAGATAGAGGTTCACGTGTGACGACAGGTTATGTTCACGTGCGACGATGGAATTATATTCATGGGCGGCGTTAGGGGGAATGGTCGTCGCGTGGGACCACAAAAAGTGAGAAGGAAAAAAGAACACGAGGGTGCACAAAGGGGGGTAATGTGAAGGTGCACAGAAAAAGAAGAGAAAGGGAACGGAGGGACGACTAGAGAAAGAAAGAGGAGGTGGACCCGAGGGTGTATAGGAAGCAGATGGACGTGTAGGGGATAAAAGAATAATAAAAGAGAGAAATTATGGTCATGCTAAACTACAAGGAGAAAGTGGGGAAGGTTATGGTCATGAGTGATCACACAGAAGAGGGAAGAGGAGAGTTGTGGTCATATGAGACCACAAGCGAAGGAAAGAGGGAAGAAGAGAAAAAGAGTGAAACACAGACAGCGATGGAGTTATGTCGTCTGTGAAAGAGGAGAGACAAAGAGAGAGAAGAGAGAGAAGAGAGATAAAGAGATGAAAAGAGTGAGAAAGAAATTTACCTTAAGCCCTGGGGTACCAACCCAAAAGTTTCTCTCTCCCTCCTCGCTCTCTCAAAACCTGATCGAAGAATGAAAAAGATGGAAAATTTATTAAGCAAAGGGGGTCCCTTGTATAATGATATCACGTGATACATTAAACTTTTTGCCCAAACATCGGTGGAATTATCAAAATTTACCATAATTGCTAAAAATTAAGATTTAACTGAATTAAAAGAAATTCTCAAAATGGGTGCAAAATGATTGTTTTGCCCCTGCCTAACAATACATGGAATTTCAAAACAGTCCCCACTGCTGCCCTAGAACGTGCGTGATCTTCCATGACCGATTTCGGGTTGCTCCGACACCCATTTCATCAAAAGATAATTACTTTCTTGTACGGCTCGTCATGATGGTCGATTTGATGCCAATTTCGAGCCACATATTATATTTTTAAGCCACGATCATGCGACTTGAAATTCGAGTGAATCTTGAAAACTTCCGATTGATAGTATGCTCGTTTCTTGATGTTTTTCCATGATTTCTTCATTGTATTGCATTGAGTATACCATCACGATCGCGTGGCAAAAAATGTAGCTTGATTCGTGCCCGGACGAAGATTTTGCATCGTTTGGGTTTTAACCGGAATCTGAATTCTGGCGGCCAGAACTTACAGCAGCTTTGATGCCTTTGTGTGTGAAATCTGACCGTTCAGACCTAGGATAGCCCTAAACCTACGCACGTAGTGGAACTTCTCTCACATAGATCCGTTATGAGAGCGCCATGATATAGCCGCTCGAGCAAGGTGTATTGTTGCTAATTTTCCTGGAACTTTCTTCACGAATCCGCAATTTCTCTCTAGCTTTTCTCCATGCTCGGGCGTCATCACGGGGCATGCCACATATTGAAATGTTTGTCTTCACGAGACGAACACGCTCACAAATATTGAGCGCGATTCAACTCGAGACAGGTGAGATATGGCTTCTGAAAATCACTGCCCAAGACCGTAAAAACAGCCACCATTAATGGTGATTTGGTGCAGGGAGGGAGCACGGGAATAGTGTACGGCCTACCGCTTTTTAGTCTTTTACCCAAAACTTGCTCCTGGAGCTCCCGATTAAGCCGAAACTTGACCCATAAGGGTTTTCGACCGTGCCACATTCAATGACAGTCGTCCCACAACCATTTGACCCACTGAAATTAGAGTTCTAGTTACAGGGTCTGTTTCAAGATGTTAGAGACTGAGTTTTTTGAAATTTTTTCTTTTTCAACACTGCCTTAGACATGTCAGATTGGGACAAAACTTGGCAGGTGGTCTTTTTAATTCCTTATGAATATTTGCACTTGCTCTGGGGAATTTTGAGACTGTCGAGAATTCAACTGCAATTCAGGTTTTATTGACTGGCTTCTCTTTTTATTCCGCATCAAGGACCAAGGTGCTGAAAAATGTCTTCAAATAATGGCCCCCATCAGCAGTAGGCCACCAACAAAGTGCAGGTCTAGCAAAGAAATCCTTGCTTTTTCATAACTGAAGTGGCATGTGTTGCTAGCATGACTCCAAGTCTCCATTAATGCCTTCATGGTATTGGGACAGCGATCAAACTATCCTGTCGAGCATTGGACTGCTGCTGCCAAGGATGAAACCGTCAATATGCTCACATCTGAACACAACACATGTAAAGTCCAAGGGTTGTACCACTTTAAAAACTGATGCTCCCCCTGTATTTGAAGCCCTGCAAAAGACCATGTTAGTCCCTCAGTTTGGGCCATCCTCTTCCCAAGGGTAGGCAGGCTTTCACCCGATGCGATATCCCTGTGAAGGAAATGAAAGAGGGGGATCATGTTCTCTCCTGGACGAGGATTCTCATAAGCATCCTCCCGAACACAGAAACGAGCAGACTCGCTCGCATAAGTGATGTTGTGGGGCCATCGAGGCTTGCAAGAAGGCTCTGTGAGCCAAATTGGACTTCCTCTAGTTAAGATGACACCTGTAAAGTGGTCAGTCTTGAGCTCCCTTGGTCGAGGCAAAATCTTTCTTAACATCCCTGACATTGTGAGTGCCTATCTTGTAGAAGTCGCCATGCGTGTCGAGAAGGAAAACCGATGGGTGTGTCAATTCAAGCCTCCGGGCGTGTTAACTAAAGTTGCCGGGTGTGTTGATTGATGCCATCGGGCATGTTTATTTGAACTCACCGCGACTGTCATCACACAAGCCACCGCGCGTGACAAACACAGGTCATCGTCCATGTCAAATAGGAGCTACCATGAACGATAAGAAGGAGCAATTAACTGCGAGAGTGTGGTGCTTGAATGTAGCTACTGTGAGTATTTAGCTGCCGCATGTGTTTAGCTGCCACGGGTGTTTAAGCTGCTGAGGGTGCTACTGCCTCATGTGTCACCCCCGTACAAGTCCCATCTATACGTCTTTCACATGTGTGAGATATCACACATGCGACTTGTAACCACCGCCCCTTCAACCAACGTACACTACACGTCTTCCCCTTCACGCGTGTGGTCAGAAACCTAACAGCCACTTGCTTCCCGGCGACCCCTCGCCTAACTGCAACCCTTCTTCTCCTCTGCAAGATACCCTGCCAAAAAACTTCCAGCCAATGAAACAACCCTTGCGGACCCCGGATACCACTGCAACCAACAATGAGAAGCATCGAAACCCCTCGAAAAGCCACCCATAACCTCCCTGTGGTAGCCTAAAAACCCATTTGAAACATCTCTCTTTGCTGGAATAGCTCCGAATCTCATCGGTAAACCTTGCAAAGCCTCCTGCTTTTACCTTGCCGGATTCTTCTCATGGGTGCTTAAGTTTTGCTGGGGTATATAAGAAGAGGGTAAAAAGAGGTTTTCCCCTTTTTATAATCAAGGTGTCCCATAGATTGCCCCTCAAAAAATGAAAAAGACTCACGAGTCCACAAAGAACTCGTGCGTCATTTAAAAAACGTCCAGAGACATTTTAGGAAAAGAAAAGGCGACATGCATAAATAAGGCCAAGAGATAATGGGTCGGGTCGAGCTAAATGCCTGAACCACGAGGCCTCGACAAGCTGCCGTAACTGTCTTACACGTGGGCACCATAATTGTCAACATCCGCGGGTGTCTTCTATCGTGAGTGTTAACCGTCGCGTATGTCAAACCGCGAGTGTCTTTAGCCGTGGCGGGTGTCTTCCCCACCCTGTGTGTTTTGTCTTGCTCAGCCGCTGTGAGTGTGTTCCCTTCACCGCCGCGCGTGTTTTCTCTCTCAACTGACGCAGGTGGCATCCAACGCGAGTGTCTTCACCGTCACACGTGCGTCTCCACGTCGCGAGTGTCATCACCGCCGCACATCGTTTAACCGCCATGAATGTCCTCCCTTCATTGCCATGAGAGCCTCCTCACTCATTTTACCGATGCGTGTGTTCCATATAACCGTCGAGCATGTGTTTGAAGGTAATTTTCGTCACCTTGTATCCTCAGCATGAATAAACAGAAGCCAGGTCAATAAAATCCTGATTCACATGTGGAATTTTTTATAGTCTCAGAATAGTCTAAGAATGAGTAAAAATGTTTCCAAGGACCTCATAAGGTTGCCTGCCAACTTTCGGGTCTCCCCTAAAACCCAAGGCGTGTGCCGCCTGATCCTCTAGGTTCGGAGGCCAAGATTGAGGCACCTAACCAGCTTAGCAACTCCACTAGGGAATTACTACCTCTTAGTTGGATCGTTCTTGTTTGGCTAGTCTCTTATTTTATTATCTATTTTCATTCTATTTTCATATTCACTTATAGCTGCAGGGTTTTGTAACCCATTTATCCAGAGCGAAGATTTTTCTTATCCCCTTATTCGCGAGTGTCCCCAGGGAACAAGGTCCTTCAACTTCGTTCCTGACCATCCTCTTGAGCAACGACCCCTTGTCTAGCTCCCAGGTCTTAACTTGGACCGGTGTAAGGAGGGACTTGAAGGTCCATCACTCCCCATCTCTTCGCTCTGATGAAATCTACACCAAGGCACCTTACATTGGCAGTACTAATGTTGCCCCACACAGCACACACCTAGCCACCGGCAAGTCACGTGCCGATCGTGTTTCTGAGGTACACCAAAAGGCTGCCCAATGCCTTTTTGCAAAAGGCAAGCAATTTGCCATTGTTCATGTGGGTCGCCATAAGGTTACTCCCCACATTTCTACACCATTGGTCTCTATCCTTATATGCTCAACACATCGAGGCGGAAACCCCACGGTCTTCACCACTCACACACACCACAAGGCTCGTGGGTCATCCACTCAAGTGACACCTCGGGGCAACCCTTCCCTTGTCTCGAGACCGTGTTCAAGTTCAAACCTTCCAAGGCCAAATCCTGCGCACGCCACTCATGTGCTCCTCACTGCTCGGGGCAATGCCAATATTGGGCCAACCCGAGTACATAGGAGACGAGCTCTTCGTCCTTCTACTATACACACACGAGCACACCTGTAAGGGGCAAACCTGCACCTATTCTCTCACAGACACCTGCTCGTAGTTCTTGACCTCTTCAAGAGATGCACACGCATCGCCATCTCAGACGTCCCCTCGTCCCCAACTCAGGCCTCCTCATGAGTCGACCCTTCTCCTGCCTGCTCCTCCTTCATCAAGCAAGCACCTTCAACCTTAGTACTCGAAGGTTTTCCTCAAGAGTACCATCCAGAAGCAGCCTCAACAATTTCATCATGTCTCTGGAGCTCATAAGAGAGCTCAAGGCATGGACCTCAGGGAAGATCGAGTCCTCCATCCTCCCGGGCTCAAGAAGATTCCAGTTCCTGGCCCTCATCCATTGCCACACCTGATGGAGACAGCTCTCTCCTGTGCGAGAAGAGTTGACCAGTCACAACCTAGATCACAGTTTTGACGCGAGGTCCATCAAAACCTCAAGGTTAAATGCATTAGAGGTCTATGAATTTTGACTAGGGAGGTGACCAAGGCAGCCAAAACAGCTAATTTTGATGACCCTCTTCACCTGAATCCCTTCTACCCCCTTCAGCCGATGAAGCCTGAAGAAGAGCTCAATGAGCCCTGTATTGTGGTTACTGTCGCAGAAAAAGACCCAGCCACTCCTCAGCCACGATCCCATGACCGTCGTGAACTGCTCCTCAGCCACGGTCCCAAGACCATCGAGAACCGGTCCAAACGTGATCTACAGTACAAAAGTCGAGTTCAGTTAAGGCATGCTGACCCCTTAATGAACGACCTACCACATACAACCCGTCAAGCTCACAAACCCTCTGTTGCCACTAACGTCGACCCTTATAATGAAACGGTCAACGTAATGGTCGTAAGAGCCCAACAATGCGTTGGAGGATCGCATGAACAAGTTCGAGGATATGGTGCACGCAATGATGGAATAGATCGATCGTATTGATGTGGCATGCCAGTCGGCTAACCATGAGGTCAATTCCCATCACTCTGATGGTGTACCTCAACAGCAACCTCCTCTGTTTACCACACAGGACAATTCTATCCCTCATCCAGTTTCTCAGTCAGATATTGATGCTATGATCACCCATAGCCTAAAGAACCGACAAATTCTGGGCATACAGGGTGCGACACCTTATCAAAGACCATATCCTTCCTATATTGATTAGGTTCCGTTCCCCTCAAATTATAAGAAAGGAAAGTTTCCTCTATTCAGTGGAACCACCTCCCCAAACCAGCATATTGCTCCCTTTCATGGGGCATATTCCACTAATTTTTTAAGACCCTTGATGGCCCAAGATTCCAGTGGTATGCCCAAATTCCTCCAAACTCGATGCGTACATGGGAGGAGATGGAGAAGCTGTTCTATCAACGCTTCTATGAGGTCAAGAGAGAAGTTCAAACCATCAAGCTTCTCACCTTGACTCAAAACCCTGATGACCTCGTAGATCAATTCATATCAAGATGGAGAAACTTGGCTTCCCACCATCCTAATCCTATGCCCTAGAAGGAGGCTGTCCAAACTTGGGTGCGGAACATGTGACCTGAAATCACTCTACATGTCGAGGCCTCTAATCCGACCTCCATGTTAGACTTGATCTCTAAATCAGTTCACATAGAAAGTTTGTCACGCCATCATGGTGGGGCACGACAACCATCTACAAGTTCAGTGAACAACAGGGGCAATGGTGGCTCTCAGAAAAACACATGGAGTAGCCAACAGAAAGTGGTAATTAGTGCAGCTATTATGGTCACTGATTAAAAGAAGGCTCCCTCCCAAACTTTGAACTTTTCTAAAGAGTTAAGCACGACAAAGATAACACCCCAGGCTGGCAAACAGCAACAGTTGTACAATCGGGTACCTCCAGACAGGAGTGATTATTTCACCAGGCATAGGAATAAGGTCTATCCCTTCATGAAGGAATGGGTCCCTTCGTTGTTCCAGTTATTATTGGAGCAGAATATGATCCAACTTCTGAAAACCAAGTTCCCTAAGCAATCTAGCCTTGACACTCAGGCAAATTATTGTGCCTACCATCGGAGGATCAATCATCCCACAAATGATTGCTGCACGCTGAAGGATATCATTGAAGCCCTGATTCTAAAAGGTTAGAAAAGCTTGAAGATTTAAAGAAGGCCTTCAGAGTAGCTGAGGCCTCCCATGTCGTAACCATTCAAGAGGAGGACGAAATGCTGGGTATCCTTTACACCCTCGTCATTATAAAGCTTCAGGAAGGCATATTCGCACAAAAGTAGGCAAGACAACCCCTTCGCCTTGTTTTGGGGACTGATGATCGTTGGCGTCAATATCATCTGATAAGAGGTCATTACTTGTCAGAATGCACAGCTTTCCTTATCATATTCGCAAAGAAGATGCAAGAGTGTCAAGAATTTTATAACCTCCCCGTAAGTGATCCCCAAATCACTTCCTCATTGGGGCAAGAAGATCTCACAAGGCAAGAGCTTCCGATCAAGGACTCAGACTCTGCAGAACCCTCGATTTCCTAGCCATTGATGATCTACCATGGCCGAAGCATACTCAAGTCTTTGAGGCGAGAAGCGGTTCTCCAAGCCAACGCTAATCACGAACCCAGTAAGCCAAATCAAATAGCACTTCAAAAAGCTAGAAAAAGATGGGCACGAAGGGCTGCTCGCCGAAGAAACATGACCGCTCAACCCACAGTCGCACAAGAATTTTTCAGGCCCCTTTCTCCATTGCCAACTTTGCTGAACTTCATCTCCGACGTGATCCTTTTTCCTTCTTCATCCAGCCAAGGAGACATCCCTCTGCCATCTTCCACTCAGCAAATATTCGATGAGGGTGACGACATTAAAAGCACTCTCTAGTGGTCCAAGCAAGGGAAAGACGTAAAGGACCCCCTGCACCCGTCCAATTCTGGTGATGACGTAAAACACTGCCCAGATCGGTTTGATGAGGGAATGACCTTAAAATTCCCCCACTTTTTACCCCTTCTACATCTTCCTCTCCTGCTACTCATTCTTTTTTTCTTATGTCTTCATCAGGTACGACCTTGAAATGGCCAGAGTTCAAGGCTCTCGACCGAGAATTCGAAGGAATCAATATAAGAAGGAGGCAGTCGAAGCAATTGAGAAAGATCCTAGCACAGGCATCAGGATTCTTAACAGCTGCCGATGCCCTAGCAGCTAAAGCTAAGGCAGAGCCACCTTCATCAAAGAAGCGCAAGAAATCGAAGCCAAAGAACCAGTGGCCACTTGATACTGACTTTGAGCAGAGATTTAGAGAGTCAAGGAGGCAAAGTTTCTACTCTCAGGAAACTTGCCACATGAAAGCACCAACCCTTATGGACCAAACACTACATATAGTTGCTCAAAAGCCTAGTGATTCGCATCGGCATACTTCTTGCACTGCAATCATTAAATCCCAAATTCCTTGCGATCTCCAAGACGAACTCCGGCAGTCCAAGAAACAACCGCTGTTTATGGAAGACCCTTCCCTTCCTCAAAATAGGAAAGACGCAAAAATTATAATCCCCTCTGGGCCTCTTTCGGAGGCTGAGATGTCAGGATCATGGGTCTTTACATTTGAGGTCAATCGAAATATCCCTG
Source organism: Amborella trichopoda (assembly GCF_000471905.2). Next base: position 746,419 of record NW_006499207.1, on the reverse strand, counting down.
AAAACAACGACGAAGAGTTGCAAGAGGCTCCATAAGAATTAGAAGAAGGTGGTCAGGCCACAGCTGATGAGCTTGAAAAAATAAATCTTGAAGATGAAGCGGGCCCTAGACCTACCTTCATTTCAGCGAGAATGTCTATAGATGAGAAAGAGGAGTTCATTGTCTTCTTAAAAAAGAACTGGGACGTCTTTGCTTGACATTACCATGAGATGCCCCGTTTAGACTGTTAAGTCGTCGTTCACCGTCTCGGCATTGATCCAACTGTCAAACCTATCAAACAGAAATTAAGAAGATTCAAGCCTAATCTTGAAATGGAGATAGATGCCGAGGAAACCAAACTTAGACAACTAGGTTTCATCTGTGAAGTCAAGTACCCAAAATGGCTAGCAAATGTCATTCCGATCAAGAAGAAGAATGGTCAAATCAGGGTCTGTATTGACTTTTACGATTTGAATACAGCTTGTCCCAAGGATGACTTCTAGTTGCTATTCATCGAGATTCTTATCGACTCCACAGCACATTGTCAAATCTTTTCCTTCATGGATGGATACTCCGGGTATTATCAGATAAGGATGGTGCCTGAAGATGAAGAGGCCACAACATTCTTAACTCTGAAGGGGTCTTCTGTTACAGAATGATGCTTTTTGGATAAAAGAATGCCGGCACCACATACCAGAGAGCAATGACAACCATTTGTCGAGACATGATGCACAAAGAGGTGGAGTGTTATGTGGATGACTTGGTGGTAAAATCAGAAGAGAAGGATGCTCATATGAGATATCTCGAAAAGGTGTTCAAATGCTTGCGTCTCCATCTAGTAAAAATGGACCCGTTAAAATGCACTTTTGGAGTGCGTTCGGGAAAACTCTTAGAGTTCATCGTTAGACATCGAGGGCTTGATGTTGGGCCTGTTAAGATCAAGGACATCCAAGAAATGCCACCACCGACTTCACTTCGAGAATTGCACTCCCTCCAAGGTCCACTGACATACATTCGCAGGTTCATCTCAAACCTCTCAGGTCATTGTAAACCCTTTACACACCTACTAAAGAAAGATACACCATTCATCTAGGATGAAACATGTTAGGCAGCCCTTGACGACATCAAGCATTATTTACTCAACCCTCCAGTACTCTCTACACCAGTATTGGGATAGCCCTTCATTCTATATGTGACTGCTTTAGAAGAGTCACTTTGAGCATTGTTGGCACAAAACATTAAAGAGGGGAAAGAGACTAAGTTATATTACCTCTGCTGCAGGATGCAGGGGGCTGAGAAGAATTATCCCCTGATAGAAAAGATGTGTCTAGTCTTGATTTTCGTAGTACAGAAACTCTGCCATTACTTGCTTGGTCATGAAGTAAAATTTATATCAAAAGTTGATCCTGTAAAGTTTCTCATGACACGCCCATGCTTGTTGGGACACATTGCCAAGTGGGCATTATTGCGATGGAGTTTGATATCATGTATGTCCCATAGAAGGCCATCAAGGATCAAGCCTTGACTGACTTTCTCGGGGCACACCCTGTACCATCAGAAACTCCTTTATCAAGTGACCTCCTCGATGAAGAAGTATTCTGTGTTGATCTTTTTCTTATGTGGAAATTATACTTCGATGGAGCCTTCCAATCAGATCGAGGAGGTGTTGGAGTAGAATTCCTGACTCCGAGAGGAGGAATATTGCCACTTTTGTTCTCTCTTGCTCAAACCGACTCTCATAATGAGGCAGAATATCAGGCCCTTATAATCGGACTCGAGATAGCCTTCAATCTCAACTTGGAGTAGCTTAAGATCTATGGTGACTCTGAGTTGGTTATCGAGCAACTCAAAGGGATCTATGATGTGAGAAAAGACACTCTCAAGCCTTATCACGATACTGCAAAATCGTTTATTGCCCAATTTGAAGGCTTATCCTTGAGTCATATCCCCAGGAGGCTAAATTTTTGGTTAATTTAGCCTCCTTGAGTCATATCCCAAGGAGGCTAACGCTTGTTTAGGTGGCAGAATAGAGACACATCGAACTAAGAACCGAGATCGATGCAGATGACGAGAGAACTATCTTCCCCGAGTGTCCCCCTTATCCATTCGGAGCACTTCTATCGGCCAAAGAAGTAATCAAAATTGTACAAGCAATAGTACATAGTCAAGAAGCTAAGGGTCAAAATCAAGGACCAGAATTCTTTGACCCAATGTGTGCAGAAATTGAGCAGGTAGAAGATTGGAGAGAGCCCAACACGAGTTTCCTAAAACATGGCAAGGTCCCAAAAGATCATACCGAATGCAACAGCATATGACGAATGTCTACCAAGTATACCCTCCTTGAGAGAGATGCTCTCTTCAGACAGTCGTTTGACAGCATTCTTCTTAGATGCGTCAACATTCAAGGAGCAAATAAAATGCTAGAAGAAGTCCACTTAGGCATCTGTAGACTACACCAGTTGGGTACTGAACTCTACGAACGAATACGTAGGTTGGGATAATATTCGCCTTCCTTGATAGTTGATTCCTTAAGTTATGCTAAAAAGTGTCAAGTATGCTAAATACACTCCAGCCTGGTTCACTAGCCTACAGAGCCCTTACACCCGACGGTTGCATCATGGCCCTTCTCACAATGGGGTATGGACATCGTAGGGCCTATTGACCCCCCTTCCGCAATGGGCCATGTTTTTATCCTAGCTGCAACAAGTTATTTCTCTAAGTGGGCTGAAGCATCCCCCTTAAGTAGGTTCTTGGGTCAACAATGGCCTACTTCATTCGACATCATATCATATACTGATTCGGAGTGCCTGACCAGATTATATTTCACAATGGTCCTCAATTAGGAGTCATCACATCGATCACTTAGTTAAACCAATTCAGATTCGAGTGGAAGTACTCAACTATGTACCACCCTAGGGTGAATGAATTAGTTGAGGCTTTCAATAAGACTCTATACAATGTTATAAGAAAGTCAGTATCGAAAACAAGGAAGAACTGGCATGAGAAGCTTCCTGAAGCACTGTGGGCTTATCGTACTACTACATGAAATGCTACTAATTCCACTCCTCATTCTCTGGTCTATGGGGGTGAAGCAGTTTTACTTCTTGAAAAACAAATCCGTTCATTGTGAGTCGTTATTCACTAAGGAATAACCAAAGATGAGAGAGTCGAGCTCCGGTATCAAGAATTGGATGCACTCGACGAAAAGAGGCTAGAAGCTCAGCAGAACCTTGAACTCAACCAAGGGAGAATGAAGAGGGCTCTGGACAAGTCTGTCAAGATCCTCTCATTCGCCCGTGGTGATCAAGTGTTAGCTGTCAGGAGGCCTATTGTCATGCATGGCCGGTGCAAAGGGAAGTTTGAGCCTAAGTGGGAAGGTCCCTTTACAGTCAAAAAGGTCTCGTCTAACGGAGCCTACATATTGGCACATCCTGATGGAGAAAAGGCAATGCCCCCTGTCAATGGGTGATACCTAAAGAAGTACTATGCATGATGTGTGGGACTCAATGTGAAAACAAGCAAGATAGTCCAAACAAAAGGCTAACTTTTTATTACAATAAAAATAAGTTACCAGTTACAAAAACCCATTGATAGGGAGGTGACAAGTCGCTTGCATCTGAGGATAAGAGGACAGTAACAAACCAAAACTTGTGCTTTTGCTCTTGCATCTGAGAGTAAGAAGATGGTTACAGGCCAAAACAAATGTCTATCCCATGAGGAAGAAGCAAACCCACGAAAGGAAGGACCTCCGCATGAAGAAGAAGCCGAACCACTTGGAGAATTAACTTAATTCATCTGACGAGTAAGAGGATGGTTACAGGCCAGAAGACAAAGTAGAGCCACTCCAAGAAGTTAGCCTCAGTCCATCCGACGCGTATGTCAAACATACAAGCCAGATACCTCATCTGACATGTATGTCAAACATACGACGTAGGATCCATTCAACGTGTATATCAAACATACAAGAGGGGCTGCCCAGGCAAGGAGCTGGCCTATGAAGGAAAGCATGCCCTGTTACAGTGGATGCCCTTCCATAGAACAACATGGACCTCACTATTATCGTGGTGGATTTGGCTTCCAACAGGTACCACAAGCCACAACCCATCCTTCGCCACTTTTTGCCAACCCATGAACGTCACCGTACGTAGCTCATCGTCGAGCGCCGTGAACCCTGCATATGATGCGAACACCTCTCTTCGCATAGTGATAAGACACATGTGCGAACGAGTGCCGACTGAAGTCAGTGTCGGTTGTGCTCTCCAAAGACCAGCGTCGATTGTGCTCCTTGCACTTAGCACCGGTTGCCTGTCTTGAGGTTCAGCGCCAGTTGGCTCGAAACTCCAAACCATCAGCGCCGGTTGCCTCAGCGCCAGTTGCACTTCTGTTAACGTCGGCTCCGTTGCGACTGTTCACCTCTCGAGACTCCTCGTTTTTCAAAACTTAAGTTTTCATACCTCCTTAATAGTCACACACTTTCCAAGGATGATGGTTCACCTCCAGCAACTGTATGCCTTCCTCGCGATGGTACGCCGCCGGCAACTGTACACCCCACCTCATGTGATGGTTCAATTTCCATTGGAATTACTCCCACACAGTTGGAAACTCACAGGAAAACTTTCCCGCCTACATCTTTTGGCCTGGACTTCACCAAAACCTCATCGGGAAACTTTTGCAACACCACGAGCAGTGCCGAAAAACTTTCACAACCGTCGGGAAACCCCTTAAAAATCCCAAGAAAGCTCTCAAGAAGTGAGGAAATACTCATTGATGTGTTTCCCGCCTCTTCCAGAAAGAAAAACGACAGCTGGAGACTCCTCTGCTTCCCGAAAAGCTCTCCTTTCCCCATCGCTTTGTTTGCAAACTCACCGAATCCTTGGGGAAGCTTGTGTGTCGAATGGTCTTCTCTACAAAACCTTCGCCGAAATCCTGCTGTCTGCTGAAGGTTTTTCCTTGAAGAGACTATTGTAGAGGTCCCATTGCTCGTCGAAACTTCAACCGGGCACACCCTCTCGTCACTGTTGAAGAAAAATGTTGCTGAAAGCTTTTACCCTTGGTGAAAAATGATAGAAAACGAGATTTTACCCCCTTATATAGACTACGATGCCCTCAAAAGCCCTTCATAAACTCAAAATATCAGTTGCATCCAAGGGAAGCCAAGCAACAATGAGCCAGGTCGGGCTTCGACACAAGGCCGGAGGTAACTCTCATCAATCCATCCCCAGCGCCGGTTGATGTAGCGCCGAGTGAATTCCAAATTACCCTAGCACCGATTGACTTAGCGCTCAGTGTATCTCTAGACATCCCTAGCACCGGTTAACTTAGCCCTAGGTGTGTTTCCAAATACGACCCTAGCGCTGGTTCACTTAGCACCGGGTGCGTTTCCAAATACAACCCTATCGCTGATTGACTTAGCACCGGGTGTGTTTCCATAAATGACCCTAGCACCAGTTGACTTAGTGTCGGGTGTGTTTCCAAATACAACCTTAGCACAGGTTGACTTAGCGTCGGATGTGCCTCCAAAAAACCCTAGCTTCGGCTGACTTAGTGTTGGGTGTGTATCCAAATACAACCTTAGCTCCGGTTGACCTAGCACCTGGTGTGTTTCCAAATACAACCTTAGCGTCGGTTCACTTAGCTCGAGGTGTGTCTCCAAACAACCCTAGGCCCAGTTGACTTAGTGTCGAGTGTGGTTCCAAATACGACCCTCGCACTCATTGACTTAGCACCATGTGTGTTACCAAATACGACCCTTGTGTCGATTTTCTTAGCGTCGGGTGTGTCTCCAAAATTACCCCAGCACCGGTTAACTCAGTGTCTGTAGCCTTCAGATAATACCACGGGTCATTCACAATGACAGCTGAACAGCGCCGGTTGTGTTGTGAAAACCCAATGCTGGTTGAATATTCTTAAAAAACCATCAATGCTACACATGGTGCCGGCAATATTTTCAAGCAGTGTATGCCCTACCACTATCCCTAGTGGAGTTGTGTACCCAATATAGGACATGTCATCTCTAGTGGACTTACACTCATGCTGTTGCACCTAAACTATGACTCCCCCAATGAAGTTAGGAGCTGTCCCTCATCCCCCACTAGGATTCACACCCATACTGTGGCCCATCATCCCCAGTGAAGTTAGGGTAATTCTTAGTTGTCCAATCCCCAGTGGGTTAGCTTCACACTAAGCTACCTTATCCCCAGGGGTCCGTTTACCTCTCAAAAGTCAATTCTCCATAAAGTTTCATCTTTCACCAGGGAGTCACAGTTGCCCCCCCAATCCCCAGTGAAGTTCGCTTCTGTTAGCCATACTTCGTCAAGTTACCATTTCCATCTGAGCACTTTGCTTGTGTATGGTCTTGACTGTTTTATCCCTAGAAAGATGTACGTCTTAGCTCAAACTTTTGTTTTGAAACCGTCGCAAGTTGCTTCACGGTTTGGTGGTTATAGTGATATGAAACAGGGTAGGCCGCTGCCCCCTGTGCACCGTAGGGTGCAGCTAGTAAACCCTTACCTCTTTGAACCTTTAAGAGGCCAAACGGGGTCCAATTGTCTTTGAACCAATCCCATTTGAAGGATAAGTGTGTTTAGTACAAAATTGGTTTTGGAATTATCTTCAAACTTTAAACGAACTAAATGTTACAACCCTAATAGTGAGCGTATATCATCACTCTTGATGGCAAGAAATCGAGTTGTAAGGCTTAACTGGAATAATGTCATTATTATTATGGTAATGTCATCATGAGATTGCTTAAATGTGATATGCCACTATCTAATTTGATATTGCTACTATCGTGATGAAATATTGATATCGTCATAATGTGATACTATGTTGCTCATGCAATAGGTGAATAGATACCTACTATGTGAATGATGGTTTCTTGCTGCTCATGAGATATGTGAATAGATCCCTACTGTGTGAATGATGGTATCATGCTGCTCATGCGATATATGAATAGATACCTACTGTGTGAATGATGGTATCACGCTGCTTATACGATATGAGAAAGGAGTACATACTGTGTGAATGATGGTATCATGATGCTCATGCGATATGTGAAGAGATACCTATTGTGTGAATGATGGTATCATGTTGCTTGTGTGATATGAGAAAGGGGTACCTACTGTGTGAATGTTGGTACCGTGCTGCTTATGTGTTGTGTGAATGAGCACCTACTATGTGAATGATGGTATTGGCAGCTGCCTGATGAGAAGGGTACCTACTCTGTGTATGATGGTGCCGGCAGTTGTGATCTTTCCTTGTCTCCCCATGATAAGATGGGAGTCAGGATATAAATAATTGGGAGGGTCGTGCCCCCCATATTTTTATGGGCACTACGCATTAGGTCACCCAATGGTAGTGTAACACCCTCTCGCCATAAGGGCATAAGGAGAGGGTCGTGTCTTGTAAGGCCACTGCCTATCGAAAACTCCAAAGCGCTCTGGAGATATGTGTGTGTGTGTGTGAGGGCATTACGAAGTGGGACACCCACTTGTCATTGTCCTCCCTCCTAAACGAGGGTAGAGGTTATAAGCAGAAAGATTGGCTTAACCTGAGCAATAAAACTTCTACTTCAAGAGTAGGGCCTTACGAATTTTATGACTGTGATCTGTTCTCCTTACTATTCTACTTTAAGTAAGATGATTGTGAATTATGCATTATATATTAAACTGCTTTTATCATATAAATGTTAGAATGATGAGAAGTATATTGGAGGATTCACTTGATACCTGGTGATTTTATTTGCATTGCATTTTGTTATCACGATTATGTTAGTTGGGATGCATTGGTGTGGATCCGCTTACTGGGCTTTTAGCTCATTTTATCTTAATTTCATAATTGTAGAGTGAAGAGTATTGACATCTATGCTAAAGGTGGGTGGACGTTGGAGGTTTGAAGCATACTTGGGGGGAAATAGAGAAACTCTTCCATTAGCGCTTCTACAAGGTCGAGAGAGAGGTTCAAACCATTGAGCTTCTCACCCTAACCCTAGACCCTGATGAACCCGTGGACCAGTTCATATCAAGATAGAGCAAATTAGCTGCTCGCCATCTCAATCCCATGCCTGAGAAGGAAGCAGTTCAAACTTGTGTATGGAACATGCGACCCGAAATTGCTCTACATGTCGAGGCCCCCAATCCAACTTCCATGTTAGAGTTGATCTCTAAATCGATCCGCATAGAAAGCCTATCACGCCACCATGGTGGGTCGCGACAACTATCTGCAAGCTCGGGAAACAATCGGGGCAATGGTAGCTCTCTGACTAACACCCGGGGCAACCAACAAAAAGGAGTGATCAGTGCAGTTGTCACGGTCATTGATTCAAAGAAGGCTCTCTCCTATACTTTGGACCTCTCAAAGGGCGTGAGCACAATAATGACAATGCCTCAGGTAGGCAAGCAACAATAGTGACACAACCGAGTAGCCCCACATGCGAATCTTAATCGGGATGACTATTAGACCAGGCATAGGAACAAGGTCTACCCCTTTGAAAAGGAATGGATCCCTATGCTATTCCAATTATTATTGAAATAGAACATGATCGAGCTTCAGGAGGCAAAGATCCCTGATCAAGTTGGACTCGATACCTCGGAAAATTACTGTGCTTACCATTGAAGGGTCAGCCACCCCACAGATGACTGCTTCACGCTGAAAGTCATTATCAAGTTTCTGATTCAGAAGGGTCAGATCAAACTTGAAGAACTAAAAAAGTCATTCTGGGCAGCAGAAGCCTCCTAAACAGTTACGATCCAAGAGGAAGACGAAGCCCTTGGTCTCCTTCACGCCTTTTTCGTTATAATGCTTCAAGAAGGTCTTATCACACCGAAATAGGCAAGGCAGCCCCTACGCCTTGCCCAGGGAACTGAGGGCCGTTGGTGCCCGTATCACCAGATATGGGGGCACTACTTATGGGAATGTACCAATTTCCATGATATATCACAAAGAAAATACAGGAATGTCAGGATTCTTGCAATGTTCCAGTAAGTGATCCTCAACTATTACTCCACTGGTGTAAGAGGGCCTCCTGACACAAGACCTTCATTATAATGATTCAGGTCCTACTAAAACCTCAACTTCCTAGCCATGGATAGTTCACCATGGGTGAAGTAGACTCAAGTCTTTAAGACGAGAACCAGTTCGCCAAGCTATGGTGTTTGCAAGCTGAGCGAGACGAATCATGAGCACTACATAAAACCAGAAGGAGACGGGCACCAAGGGCTGCTTGCCAGAGAAACAAGATGGCTCAAATGTCAGTCGAGCAGGAATTTCTCAGGCCCCTTCCCCCACTGTCAACTTTACTGAGCTTTATCCCTGGCACGATCCTCCTTCCTTCCCCATCCCATCAAGAGGACGTCTCTGAGTCATCTTCTCCTCAGATCATGTCTAATGAGGATGACGATGTTAGAAGCACCCCCCAATGGTCTAAGCAGGGGAAAGATCTAAAAGATCCCTGTACACGTCCAACCCTAGTGATGACGTAAAAAGCTGCCCAAATCGGTACGATGAGGGGAACGACCTTAAATGTGCCCCACCTTCCTTCTTCTTCCTCCTCTTCTGATTCTCATGCTTCTTCTCAAATGTATCCTGCAGGTGCAACATTTAAATGTCCAGACTTCGAGGCTCTCAACAGAGAACTCGAAGGAATCAACATAAGCAAGACGCAACATAAGCAGTTGAAAAACGCCCTGGCTTAGGCAACTGGATTCTTAACATTTGCTGACGCCCTGACAGCTCAAGCTAAAGCAGAGCTCCCTTCTTCAAAGAAGCAAAAAAAGTCGAAGCCAAAGAAACCCCAGTGGCCCCCTGAGATCGAATTTGAATAGAGATTGAGATAATCGAGAGGGCAAAGCTTCTATTCTTAGGAATCTTGCCATATGGTACAAGTCTATGAAGTACTAGCCAGCGTGGGGCAAATGCTACCAATACCCATGTAAAGATCATATGATTTGTAAAAGGATGCTCCTTGCCCCACAATCGTCGAATCTCAACTTCCCTTTGACTTCCAAATCGAACCCTAATGGCTTGATAAGTGGTTCACGTTGGACGTTCACCCTTTTGTCCCTTGGTTCAACAAAGGTGCAGAAATCATAGCACCCTAGAAACCTCTTTGAAGCAAAGATGTTAGGATTGTCGATGTCTGCACTTGAGATTAATAAGAAGACCACATCAGCTGATGATGAGGAGTTGTAAGAGGCCCCGGAAGAATGGGAAGAAGGCTGTCAAGCCACAACTGACAAGCTCACGGAAATAAATTTTGGTGACGAAGTCGACCCCAGGCCCACTGTCATTTAAGCAAATATGTCTCCAGAAGAGAAAGGAGATATCACTACTTTCTTGCGAGCAAACCGAGACATCTTTGCCTGGCATTATCATGAGATGCCTAGTTTGGACCCTCAGGTCACCGTTCATCATCTTGGCATCTATCCAACTGTCAAACCTGTTAAACAGAAATCAAGAAGGTTTAGGCCTGACCTAATACAGATAGATGTCGAGGTGACCAAACTCAAACAAGCAGGATTCATTCACGAAGCCAAGTACCTGAAATGGCTAGCAAATGTTGTTCCAGTCAAGAAGAAGAATGGCCAGATTAGGTTTGCATTGACTTCCGTGACTTGAATACAGCCTGTCCCAAGGATGACTTCCCGCTGTGAATCACCGAAACGCTCATCGATTCTACGGCTCACTGTCAAATCTTTTCCTTCATGGACGAGTACTCTAGGTATAATCAGATACGAATGGCACCCAAAGATGAGGAAGCCATTGCGTTCTTAACTCCAAAAGGGGTCTTTTATTACACAATGATGCCTTTTGGATTAAAGAACGCTGGTGCCACATATCAGAGAGCAACGACGACCATCTTCAGAGATATGATGCACAAAGAAGTGGAGTGTTACGTAGATGACTTGGTGGTAAAATCCAAAGAGAAGGATGCTCACATGAGAGATATTGAAAAGGTATTCGAGCGACTACGCCTTCATCAGCTTAAAATGAACCCATTGAAATGCGTTTTTGGCGTGCGTTCGGGAAAGTTCATGGTTCATTTTTAAACACCAAGGGCTTGAAGTTGAGCTAGTCAAGATCAAGGCAATCCAAGAAATGCCGTCGCCAACCACATTGTGGGAGCTACGCTCTCTTCAAGGGCAGCTGGCTCATATCCGCAGGTTCATCTCAAATCTCTCAGGTCATTGTAAACCCTTTACACACCTGTTAAAGAAGGATACTCCATTCATTTGGGATGAAGCATGTCAGGCAGCCCTTGATGACATCACGCTATATTTACTCAACCATCCAGTGCTCTCTACACCAGTATTGGGGAAACCTCTCATCCTATATGTGACCACTCTGTATGAGTCACTCGGGGCATTGTTGGCACAAAACAATGACGAGGGAAAAGAAACGGCACTGTATTATCTCAGCCGTAGGTTGCAAAGGGTTGAGAAGAATTATCCCCCTATAGAGAAGATGCGCTTGGCCCTAATATTTGTAGTATAAAAACTTCATCACCACTTGCTTGGTCATGAAGTGAAACTCATATCAAAAGCAGATCCTGTTAAATTTCTCATGACACGCCCATGCTTGTCAAGACACCTTGCTAAGTGGGCATTATTGTTGATGGAATTCGACATTACGTATGTACCACAAAAGGCCATCAAGGGCCAAGCCCTAGCCGATTTTCTTGCAGCACACCCCATACCGGTTGAATCTCCTTTATCAAGTGATCTCCCTGATGAAGAAGTATTATGTACAGAGCTTCCTCATGTGTGGGCATTGTACTTTAATGGAGCCTTCCAATCAGACTGTGGAGGCACTGAAGTGGTATTCCTAACCCCGAAAGGAGGAGTATTGCCACTTTCTTTCTCTCTCATAGAGGCCAGTTCTCATAACGAAGCAGAATATCAGGCCCTTATAATTCGGTTGGAGATAGCCTTCGATCTAGACTTGGAGCACCTAGAGATCTTTGGAGTCTGAGTTGCTTATTAGACAACTCAAAGGAATATATGACATAAGAAAGGACATTCTCAAGCCCTATCACGATACTGCAAAATAGCATATGGCCCAGTTTGAGGACGTATCCTTGAATCACATCCCCAGGATACTAAACTCATAAGCAGATGCACTTGCAAAACTCGGGGCTACAATTCAATTATCCTCATCAGGGCCCACACTTGTCTGGGTGGTAGAGTGTGAATTAAGAACCGAGGTAGATGCGGATGATGAGAGAAATATCTTCCCCGAGTGCCCTCCTTATCCATTCAGAGCACTTTTTTCAGCTAAAGAAGTTATTAAAATGAAACACGAAACGGCAAGGAGTCTGGGAGCTAAGGTTCAAAGCCAGGAACTAGATTTCTTCGACCCAATATGCACAGAAATTGAACAGGTAGAAGATTGGAGAGAGCCCATCACTAATTTTCTAAGACATGGTAGACTTTCGGAGGACAGTGGCGAGTGCAACAGTGTGCGTCGAATGTCTACCAAGTATACCCTCCTTGAAGGAGAGGCTCTCTTCAGGCAGTCATTTGATGGCATTCTTCTTAGATGTGTGGACGCACAAGAAGCAAATAAGGTCATGGAAGAAGGACACTCAGGAATCTGTGGATTGCATTAGTCTGATCCCAAGCTCTATGAACGGATACGCAGGTTGGGGTACTATTGGCCTTCGATGATTGTTGATTCCTTAAACTATGCTAAGAAGTGCCAGGTGTGCTAGATCCATTCAAGCTTTGTTCACTAGCCTCCAAAGCCCTTACACCCTACAGTGGCGTCATGGCCCTTCTCACAATGGGGTATGGACATTATAGGGCCTATTGACCCTCCATCGGCAATGGGTCACGTCTTAATTCTAGCTGTAATAGATTATTTCTCTATATGGGCTGAAGTGATTCCCCTTAAGCAAGTTCCTCGGACAATAGTGGCCAACTTCGTTTGACATCACATTATATACTGATTTGGGGTGCCTGATCCGATTATCTCAGACGATGGCCCTCAATTTTGGAGTCATCACAATGATCGGTTGGTTAATCAGTTCGGCTTCGAATGGAAGTACTAGACTATGTATCACCCTCGAGCCAACAAATTAGATGAGGCTTTCAATAAAACCCTGTGTAATATTTAACGAAAATCTGTATCAAAGATCAAGAGGAACTGGCACGAGAAGCTTCCCGAAGCCTTGTGGGCCTATCGCACTACCACAAGAAATGCTACTAATTCCACTCCTTATTCTTTGGTGTATGGAGGTGAAGAAGTTTTACCTCTCGAAATTCAAATCCCTTCACTGTGTGTCGCTATACATCAAGGACTAATTGAAGATGAGAGAGTCAAACTCCGATATCAAGAATGGGATGCACTCGACAAAAAAAGGTTTGAGGATCAGCAGAACCTTGAACTCAACCAAGGGAGGATGAAGAGGGCTTTTGGCAACTCAGTTAAGATCTGCTCATTTGCCCGTGGGGATCTAGTTCTGGCCATCAAGAGGCTGATCGTTATGCATGGTCGGTGTAAAGGGAAATTTGAACCCAAGTGGGAAGGTCCCATTATACTCAAGAAAGTCGAGCCAAATGGAGCCTACATATTGGCACATCAGGGTGGAGAGGAGGCAATGCCCCCTATCAATGGGTGATATTTAAAGAAATACTACCCATGATGCATACTCAAGAAAAAGAGACTAAATGCACAGAAGTAAAAATGTTAAGAGGATGATAAAGAAAAAGCAAGTCAGAAAGTCCAAGCAAAGCTTAATCCTTTTTATTGCATTAAAAGGAGTTACAAGTTACAATAAAAAAGACCCATTATTAGGAAAGTTACAAAACTCTTGCATCAAAGGATAAAAGGATGGTTACAAACTGAAACTCACAGTGTTGCTCTTGCATCTGAGGATAAGAGGACGGTTACAGACCAAAAAGAAATGCTCTCTTCATCAAGAAGGAGAGAACCCACTAAATAAATGCTCTCTTCATGAAGAAGAAGCAAACCCACCAAAGAAACACCCTCATCATGAAGAAGAAGCAAAACCACTTGGAGAGTCAGCTTCAATGTATCTGACGAGTATATCAAACATACCAAGCAGACTTCTTTGGCAAGGAACTGGCCTACGCTGGAGAGCATACCCTGTTCATAGTGGAAACCCTTCCATAGAACAACATGGACTTCACTATTGTCTTGGAGGACTTGGCTTCCAACGGGCGTCATAAGACAAGCTTTACTACTCGTCACCACCCTCTGCCTACCCAAGACAACGCCGTGCTTGAACATCGTCGCACATGGCTCATCGCCGTGTGAAACAATTACCACATGTGACTCACTGCCACATGCGAGCAACACCATGCACGTCATGACGCCGACCATGCACTGGTAAAGCACCATCAGAAGCTAGCATCGGCTGTATTCTCCAAAGGCTAGCATCGGCTGTGTCGCTAACTCTCAGCGTCGGCTGTGTCTTCTAAAGGCTAAGTGTTGGCTGTGCTTCTATCCCCCAGCACCGGCTGCCTTTTATGAGGGTCTGTGTCGACTGTGTTTGCGTTGGTTATGCTTTTAAAAAATCCAGCGCTGGCTCTGTATTCAAAGTCAACACCGGTTGTGCTGTGACTGATCGCCTCCTGGTTACTCTTCTTTTTTGTGCTTCCTCGGTTCCCGAGACCCCTCGTTTTCTGACCTAAGATGCTTTGTCTCCGAGATGATTGCACGATTTGTCTCCTCGATGATTCCAATGGCAATTGTTCGCCTTCCCGCAACCGTCCGCCTTCAATGACAGGTCGTTTCCTCGCACCCTTCGATTCCTGTCGAAAATGCCCTTATGGAGCTGGAAACCCTCTTCGACTTCCTCCAAGTTGCTGGGAAACCGCAAGCACCGGTCGAAAAACTACCAATCACTATTGGAAAGCCCTGAGCAGCCCTCTTTTGTAATTTCTACCTCTCTTCCCTTCGTCAGAACTCACAAAACCATGCTCGGAGTTCCCCTGTTCCTCGAAAAAACCCCTGTACTGGCCGAGAAACTCCTGTAACTCTGATGAAATCTTACCTCCTTTCCGCAAACATCTCCTTGCTCGACCAGAACCTCCCCTGCTTGCTGGAAAACCTCCCGTCAACCCTTTTCGGAACACCCTATGTTTGTCGAAGCTCGTTGCTGGAAATCTCTTTCTCACTGCTAAAACAAAATTCACCTTAAGTCTTTTTACCCTTCTGTGAAAAACAGTGAAAATGGAGTTTACCCCTTTTGATAGCCGATGCTTTCCTCAAATACCCCTCGCAAACTTAAAATCCCAGTTACGTCGAAGAAGGCCAAACATCAATGAGCCAGACCGGGTCGGGTTCTGACCCAAGGTCCAAGGCAAGTATTAACATCGCCCATGAAATCCCATGCGACAAAGGCAAAAACTGGATCGGGCTCGGGTCAAAGACCGAACATTAACCCACACCCAACGCCGGCTATGTTGTCAAAACTACCTAACGTCGGTTGTGTTCTCAGTGACTCAGTGCCGGCTATATTCAAAAGACGGCGCGAGCTGTCCTCAGCGTCTGCAGTGTTCTCAACAACCCAACGCCGACTGTGTGTCCAAGAAATAACGTTCGTTGTGCTTAGTGTTGATTGTGTTCTAAACAGTGCATTGTCACAGGCCCCATGCAAAAAGCCGTGCGTGTCTTATTACTGTCATCCCCAATGAATTTTCACCTTGACCATGACTTATGATCCCCAACGGAGTGGTACCTAGGTTGTTCTACCCAGGCCATGACTTCTCATTACTAGTAGGAGTCATAATTGTACTGCAGCTCATTATCCCCAGTGGAGTTAGGATCATTTTTACTACTGCAGCCCCTAGTGGGTCTACCTTACATCTAGGACTGGGGTACGATTTTTCACCTGAGGGACCCACACCTGTTCCCATTACCACTAATGAAGTCGGTCTTCCCATCTGAACCCCGTGTTGGCCTTAACAATTTTAACCCCAAGGAGTCAAATTCCCATCTATAGATTAATTCCCCATGCAGTTTCACGCACATGGCAACCCACGCGTTGGTCCTGGCTACATGACCTTAAACTGGACAGCTTTGGTTCAGGTGCACGACCCAAAACTGCATGGTCCAATGTATATGACCGTAAAATATAGCAGAGGTCTAGCCGCACGACATTAAACTGCATGGTTCTAGTTGTATGACTTTAAATTGCAGAACCACGGTCCAAGCTATATGACCTTAAACTATAGTGCTCGTCATGGCCGCATGACATTAAACGGCTTTGCACAGGTCTAAGAGGCATGACCTTAAACTTGCCCCTCATAAACACACACACCTTTTACGTGTATTTTCACACACGTCTTCCCTAACCGACCCATTCTGTGCGCGCACCACCGTCATTACCTCCCCAGTGAATCCATTCATTTCATCATCTTTCATCATTCCCCAGTGAGTCTCACCTATGCTCAAAAAACGGTGAACCATTCCACCACCCATACTCGTCGTAAGCTAGTGGGTCACCATTTTTCACCCACCTTTCGTACATCATCCAACTTTCACAGGAAATCTCGTGCCCTCTCCCCAAAGTGAGCTAAAACCATCACCATACTCACTCCATGGCCTCAACAAACTGTTATCCATCTCCATTATGGTCCAATTGTATGACCTTAAACCATAGTACACGTCCTGGCCGCATGATGATAAACTGCTTAGCACAAATCCTGGAGGCATGACCCTAAACATGCCTTCATAATAAGAAAAGAAAAAATAAAAAAAGGGCACGGTGTATACCTAGATAAGGAAACGCCATGAGTTAAAATGACAGACGGGCATGGTCATGAAACTATGAGTAAAAGAATTCTGCTAAAATAAAAACAGGGGCACGATGAAAACTTGAAAGGGCATTGTGAGTAAAAAACAGATAGAAAGGGTGGACATGGCCTAAAGGTCATGGGTAAAAAAAAAAAACCTCAAATAAAAGGAAGTTGATGAAAACCGTCTCTAAGGCGCTGCTTCCCAAGTTCAAGTAAGAATCCACGAAGGACGCTTGGACCAATAAACATGTTGATGCAGTGCTCGCCTCAACAGGCGACTTCAGCCCACACTCAAAAAGAAGAAAATCCCTGGTGTCACAATATCAGGACTAAAAAATATGAGCTTCAAGGAAACGATTCTGACAGCTTGAGTTCACTTGCAAAAGGACTCGAAAGACAGAAGACTCGCCAAGAAGACAAGTCTCATGAAGAAGAGCATCATTCTCAAGAGGCCACTAAATGCACTCCAAGATGCCAGAGACGCCCCAAGAAGGCTAAGTCAGTCATGACTTGGGACCTTTTACATGAGATTGCTAATAGTGGGTAGGGATTACACTCAAAGCCGGTCACCTCGATAAACTGAGGTACCCTACCCGCCAAGGAATATCTGATGCACAACGCAGACGAACACCGGAAAAAGGCCCTTCAGCTAACCATCCAGAACAAACAAATATGAAAGTCATTCCAACAAACAAAAGACGCCACGAAGGTAAGAAACTGACAAATCCAGGGTGGAGCCTGCCAGAGACTTCAGGGTGACACCTCACCAAAATCCCTCCCTCACTGACAGGCCTAGACTTTTGGGACAGGCCAACAAAAAACCCTCGACTGGACTCGGTAGAAGAGGGACCATAGAGGTACCCTGCTTGTCAAAAGCAAACATGGTGTACCAGCAAACAAGGCCGACCAAAGGCTCTTTGGATGTCAATAAAAAAAAATGAAACTCAGACCAAATGGGAACAAATCCCTTCACCAAGGTGCCAGACGGACCTGATTCTGACTATAGAGGTCCATACAAAATCCTCAGCTTCAGAATCACAAATAGTCCGTGTGAGGGTGAGGACTTCGACAAGATCCCCGAAAAAAATGTCTTTTCTCCCCCTAAAGTCTCCACGAATAGACATGTAGATTGCATCCAAACGTCTGAGCATTCTAATTGCAGCATTGCATGAATCTCCTCGGTGTTCACGTGGTCTTATGGTTAAGAAGAAAAAAGTAATAAAGCCGAAGAAAATTTTCGAATGTTCACCTTCTCACTTCTATCGAAGTACAACATTCGGTGGGGCAAGCTGTTTGAACACATTTTTCAGAACCTTCGTCCTTGATATAGAATAAAGAGGAAGCATGTCAATAAAGCGTCAACATACAGTGGAAATTTCAAAAGTCTCAGAATCCCTAGAACTGATCAAGATTTTCATAAGAACTTCAAAAGGCCACCTCCCAAGTTACAATGCAATGAAACATATCTAAGGCAGTGAACACAAAGAAACAATTTCGACAAAATAGGCCTCTAGCACCTTGAAATGAACTCTGTAACTAGAACTACATTTTTTGTGTGTCAAATAGCAATGGGACCACTTCCATTGGATCCGGCACAGTCGAAAACCCCTATGGATGATGTTTAGGCTTAAACGGGCACTCCAGGACAAAGTTATGAGTAAAATACCGAAAAGGGGTAGGTCGCATAATATCCCCGTGCGGCCACTCTGCACAACATTAAAGGTGGGTATTTTCACAATCACGGGCAGTGAGTTTCGGGGCCTATATCTCACTCATTCCAAGTCATATCGTGCTTAAATTTTATGAGCATATTCACTCATCGAGACAAGCGTTTCGATAGGCGGTGCACCTCACGAAGATGCCCGAGCAAAGAGAAAAACTAGAAAAAAGTTGCTGATCCGGCCTTTTGAGGAATCCAGCCGTTCATCATGCACAGAGTTCGGGTCAAACATAGCCCGAGACCTTACGTACGCGATGGAATTGGTCTCACATCGATCGGGCTCGTGAGCAGTGTGATTTGGCTACTCGAGAGAGGCATAATGCTGCTGATTTTCCTGCACTTTCTTCACAGATCAATAACTTCTCTCTAGCTTTTCTTCGCGCTCCACATATCAAAACACTCATCTTGATGAGACGAATGCATTCACAAAGTTTGGGCTTGATCTGACCTTAGACGAGTGATATGTGAGAGTCGAAAGTCACTAGTCATGAATGTCCCTTCAATGGTGTGGAGTTGCAGGGTGGCTGTACAGGAATAGCGTGCGACTCCTCTTGTTTCACTCTTTTGCCTATAACGTCTTATTGGAATGCCCGTTCGAGCTAAAATTTGACCCTTGGGGTTTTTCAACCATGTCGAATCCAATGGTGGTGGTCTTATATCAATTTGAAATTCCAAAAATGTAGCTCTAGTTATAGACCGTTTTTAGGTGCTAGAGCTGACTCTGTCGGAACTGTTTCTCAGTTTGCACTACCTTAGACATGTCGGAATGCGACAAAACTTGGCAGTAGGCTTCTGAGAGACCGCATGAAGATCTTTGCCTGTTCTGGGGCTATTATGAGACTGTTGGGATTTCCACTGTTTACTAAGATTTTATTAAGCAGGGGCCCCATGATGAAGAAAAATATCTTCCAACAGTGAACTCTCGATGTTTCATGCATACTTGGGGTAAAAGAATCTGGACTCTATTTCGCAAGATACCAAGATTTCAATCTCTTAATCGCTCCCACTAAATGAGAAACTACTGAAATTTAGGCCTTCATAGACCATATTTCCAACATTCTCCAACTTAGCCTTTTGAGGCCTAAATTCGTATATCTCTCTATCATTATCGTTCACAATAAATCAAAGCATGCATACTTATCCATGCATTTATCATTCACAACCAATAGACAAAGTAAGAACAACTTTTGTCAACCTCCTTAAACCCATCTCATGCACGTGCCTCACAAAATCATTTACCCCGAAGCCTTTAGTTAATGGATCTGCATGCATAACCTCAGATGGAATGTAACCAACTTCTACTTCACCAGCTGTTATCTATTCTCTTACTCTATGATATTAAGCTTTAATGTGCTCTGACTTGTTGTGGAACCTTGGTTAAACCGCCATTGCTATTGCAGCTTGATTATCACACATGATTCTAATAGTTCCATGTTTTAGAATGTTGAAGTTAAGATGATTCAAGAATTTCTTAATCTAAATGGCTTCTAAAGTTATGGAACTTAAATTCATATACTCGGATTCGATGATAGATAGGGCTACAGTGTCTTTCTTTCTGGTGAGCCGAGAAATGGCACCACCCTCATAAAGAAACAGATAACCCAAAGTGGATCTCGAGTCATTCGGGTCTCCTTGATAGTCGGATTTTGTGTATCCCAAAATTTTAAGTTTACTCACATTGCCATAAGTTACTCTATAATCAATGTTCTTTTCAAATAGCTCATGATTCTTTTCACGGCTTTCCAATGTTCAAATCAAGGATCACTTTGGAATCGACCAATCAAGCTTTGAGAAAAAGCTAGATCGGGTCTAGTTCCCATGGTTAAATACATTAGTGATCCTATGGCACTCCGATACGGGATCATTTCCATCTCATTTCTCTCAAGATCATTGTTTGGTTTCATATTGACATTTAATTTTTTCTCTCCTTTCTATAAGTGTATCTATAAGCTTGGATTCACTCATACCAAATCTCTCAAGAACTTTCTTGCAATATGTAGATTGAGATAATTGAATAGTGTGGGCTGCTCTATCTCTTATAATATGAATGCCTAACACATACGAAGCCTCTCCCATATCTTTCATATCAAAATTACTTGATAGCATTGCTTTTGTGTCCCTTATATGATCTAGAGTGCTACTAGCTATTAGAATGTCATCCACATATAAAGTAATGAAAGTAATGACAGTCCCACTGATCTTATGGTATACACAATGGTCATCCTCATTTGGTTTGAATCCACATCTAATCAGGGTTTGGTGGAACTTGAGGAACCATCTTCTTGAAGCTTTTTTCAGACCATAAAGTGATTTGTTAAGTTTGTATATGAACTTTTCCTTTCCTTTTGCAACAAAATGCTCGTGTTGGTTCATGTATATATCCTCTTCTAGGTCACCATTTAAGAAGGCGGTTTTCACATCCATTTGATGCAATTCTAGGTCAAGGTAGGCTGCTATGAATATGATCATCCTATTTGAAGGCATTTTGGCAATAGGTGAATAGGTGTCAAAATAATCTACCCTTTCTTTTTTAGTAAAACCTTTTGCTACAAGTCTTGCCTTGTATTTTTCAATACGTCCTTCGGAGTTAAGTTTCTATTTGAATATCCACTTATATCCAATGAATCTAAGGTTAGATGGTAATCAGACTAACACCCATACATGGTTCTTTATGATTGAATTTATCTCATCTTGCATGGCTTCCTTCTATAACTTAGGATGCGAACAAGACATAGCATGTAGATAAGAACAAGGTTCATCATCGGGTTCTTCACTAATCCTCTCATAATCCTCCCCAAGGTAAGAGAAAAAGGTAGGAAAGGTAGGTGGTCTCCTTATTCTCTCACTTCGCCTAAATGGGATGGTTTCAATTTCTTTGTTAGGCTGAAGCTCATGGAAGCTTACTCTCTTTTGGGTTGATTCTCTCTCAAGGAATTCATATTCAAGGAAATGGACATCAAGGCTTTCAATCACATTACGATTCAAGAGGTTATAAAACCTAAATCCCTGCCCATAACGGGTATCTTATGAAAACACATTTATGGTTTTAAGATCAAGTTTGGACCTATTTTGGGATGGTATGAGAACATGGGCTGAACATCCCCAAACCTTGAGGTGCTTTATTGAGGGAGATTGCCCCATGAAGAGTTGGTAAAGAGTTGATTGCATTCATTTGGTGGGAGTGCAATTAAGGACATATGTGGCGGTTAGAATCGCCTCCCCCCAAAACTCTAGTCCAAGATTAACGGTCTCATTATTCTTCGCACCATCTCAACTAGGGTCCTATTCCTTCTCTCGGCAACCCCATTTTTTTTGGGTGAGTAAGGCATGGTGGTTTGTTGGACAATTCTATATTGGACACAAAGATCTTGGAAGGCTTGAGACGTGTAATCCCCACCCCTATCTGATCTAAAGGTTTTGATGGTGCGACTTAGTTGGTTTTCTACTTCCATTTTATATTGTTGGAATTTAGTTATGGCTTCACTTTTTGTTTCTCATGAGATAGATGTGACCAAAACGGGAATGGTCATCAATGAACATTATGAAGTACCTCATGTGCCCCATGGTAGGCACACTCATAGATCCAGACACATCCGAGTGGATTAGTTCTAAAAGACTATGGACCCTTTCGACCTTTTGGTGGGACTTCTTTATCATCTTTCCTTTAAGGCATGCCTCGCATCTGTTATGAGAATCGATATTCATTTTATCAAGCAATTATTTTTTCATCATAACATGCATTCTAGATGGATTAATGTTACCTAACCTTAAATGCCGTAAAGTAAAATTTTGTAAATCATCACCCAAGTAAGCAAACTCCTTTTCATTTTAATTTCTTAAAGCCCTTGAACCAAGTGGCCTACAAAAACAAGGTCACCATTGATAGAGCCATCATGCACATAAACCTTTTCCTCCTTGAACAAGAGTACAAATCCGGCTTTACTCATCTTGGAGACCGAGATGAGATTCTTCCTCATCCCGGGTGCATAGAGGGTGTCCTTAAGCATGAGAGTCTCACCATTAGTGAGATCCAACACATAGTCCCTGTTTTCTAAGATCTTTTCTATTTGATTTCCACCCACACAAAGATTATGGGTGCCGAGTTTGACATCATAAAACCTTCTAAAGCCCTTAATAGAATTTGTCACATGGACAGTAGTCCCCCGAGTTAAGAACCCACACATCTGCCTCCTTATTGGTAATCAAAGTCTCATGAACCACACATACTCTCTCTTTCTTTGGTCCTCCATGGATATTAGCAGGAGGCTTACTGGTATTGAGCTTAGGAGCAAAATGAGGGTTTTGTGGAGGAGGAGGATACCTATAACACTTTTAGGTATGCCTGTATTTTTTGCATCTAATTTTGCACCTTCGAATAATCTTGGCTTGAGGGCCAAATCAACCTCCCACCTACCATCATGGATGTGGGTGGTGGTTTAGGCCTAAAAGGCATGGGGCTAGCATGGTTTAGTCGGTAGGAATGGGCTTTAGGAGGGTAAGGGCTAAATGGATAAGGGGAGTAGGATTTTTCCTTTTGCTTCCCCTTCCCTTTCCATTTACGTTTTCCCTTTTTCTTTCTTGTTCTTAGCATTATCACTCCCACTCACTCGCACATTACATGTAATCAACATAGAAGAGTTAGGAAGAGAAGCAGAGATAGGAGTAAGGTTGGTGAGATTTTACCATATGGACTATGGAAGATAGTCCATCCATTGTTATCCTCTTTACTCTTCCCCTTCCATGAAAAATGCAATTTCTTCCACTGTTGTAGGCACAAATTTGGCCATCAAATTGGCCACAAAGGTCTCCCATGAGGGTGAGATCGAAAGAACAAACATCGTCTTTTGTGTCACCTCATCACATGAGTAACCGGCTCTCTCACTCTCTCTTATACAACTCTCGAACTCTCTTAGATGATCACCCACTTTGGTGTGATCATCCATTTTTGTAACACATGAGATTCATCATTCTAATGATCCTTTGAGTTTCATTCGGTGTTTCGTATTTCTTTTCCATGCTCTCCATAATATCTTTGACACATACGGAATTCTCATACTCCTTAACAAAGGAATCATGGTTGCAAAAATAATATTCATGACACTTTGGTTTTTGTTATGCCATGTCTCATATGCATCTTAACAACTTGAAGAGTATTGATTGTGGGTGGATTAGGTCGTATAGAAGTAAAAAATGACAATAGACCACCTTCATGAAACACATAACCAATTTTCCTTCTCCATTCGGAGAAGTTGGTTCCATTGGACCTTTCCTCCTTAAGCAATTCGGTGAGTATCGAACGAGACGCCATGGGTTCCTAGTTGGAAATCTATAATACCTCTAAAGACCCTAAAAGATGTTGTAAATGAGCCTAGCTCTGATTCCAATTAATAGTGGATACAAAGACTAGAGCAAATTTTCAAGCCAAAAAACAAGGCAAATGGACACCTTCAATAAGCCACTTGCTAAAAACCAAGCTAAGTGAATAAGTTACAATCCTTTAAATAAAAATTATAACCATTTCTAGCCTTGTATAACCACTGTAAATAAACTCAAATACCATCCCCTTATGGGGTAATTACATATAAAGCAAGACTAGCTTATGAATTACACTTTCATCATGCAACTAATCTAAAAAAATATGTAATGAATAAAATCCTCTAAACAGAGAATTAGAATGTCAAATTAAAATAGGGAATCAATGTTTCAAACCCCTTGTGCTGGGGCCATGCAATCGGGCCCTATAAGGACTTAATTTTGTCCCTTCGGATTGTACAAAAGTGGTTCAATCTCACAAGAGTGTCTAATCCAAATGGGAAGCAATTAAATAACTTCTTAAGATCTCAAAATACTGGAATTATTATCCAAAACATAGTGCAAAAGGTTTGAATCGAATCGGATAAAGAATAAGAGAGTTATGGCCAAACTACACACGGTAGTCCCTCGGACCACCAAAACCGTCTTATATGGAAAGATTATGAACCCCCATAGGTAAAAACGTGATGAAAAATTTCTGAAAATTGAGTGACACTCTGGGACTAAATTATTTGATGGATTTGAAGCAAAGTAATCAATGGATACTATGCATGAATTATCATGCATATAGGCTATAACTTATGAAAGACCACACTATAAGTATGATGAAAAAGATGATCAAATGGGCCTTCTACGATCAATGAAACTTTTCTAAATTCAAAACTCCAGAAACTATAGATTCCAAGAATATGATCTTATGAGAAAAAAAAATTCAATGGAGTTTATCTAGATAAATGCACACTATGGACTTAAGCATAAGAAAGGAGGACCACCATCAAGATCACCATTAATGAAACTCGAAACTCTCTCTCTTCAATTTTCTCTCACAAAACCATAGAAGAAGGTGGGGAGCAACAATTTTCCAAAATGGTTCAAGAGTTGAGATAGTTAGCGTTTGAGATCTCATGATGTGCTTTAATAACATGGGTGTAACCTTGGACTCAATCAACACCCTTGATGCACTGATCCAAAGGCACATGAGAGGCTAATGTACCTAACCACCCATCCCCATCCAACTACTAGGATGAAGGGATGGGATTTCACACCATTATCACTTACCCTAACCCTAAGTTATGTCACTTTACCATTTTGTCCTTAGCCCATGTTTTTGTTCCAATTGTATCCAATATGGCCTTACAAATGTACCCTTAATTTTTTTTAATATTGTATTAGAGTAGATAACCACAAAGGCTAAAGGGCAAAGAAGTAATTGGTAAAGCTCACACATGTGGATATAATCTACTTTATCAAAGCTAATTATTTTGTAGATCCAAAATTTCAAACCAATTAAATTATAGATAATGTCCCCTTCACACAAGTGTGTGAAGATATTTTTCAACTCAAATTTAAAAATGCATTTTCTCTTTAATATAAAATAAATTAATTAATTAAACTTCACACATGCCATGAAAGACCCATGTGTGAGTTAATTAGGACATGAGATAAAAAGGGGGCCTTAATTTATAACATTATATAGCAAAATATAACAATATATAACAAGACACCATAACACAACCCCTTATAAAACAAGCAACCAAATGCCAATCTAGTCCCCCACCTAGGGATCAGCACCCAGCTGGGATAATGCCTTTGAAAGAGTGGCTTTTTGTACGAAATGAAAATGTACATGCCATGCAATGGTCTTGTGTCAGGATATGGACTTATGTCCCATAAGTCTTGACCATTCCATACAGAGCAAATACTCAATAAGTACTCGGGCTCTATTTTTCTCGTTTGGATTCTCCAAGCCCTGACCAATTGCAGCTAAACATGAGGCTAACCTATAAAATCTTGACTAGGAGGTGACCCTCACACCTCCTTGAAGAATTTATTTCTCAACACGTGAACTCTCGATGCCTCATGTGTGCTCGAAGTACAAGAACATGGGCTCTATTTCTCAAGACGCCAAGATTTCAATCTCTCAATCGCCCCCACTGAATGAGAGACTACTGAAATTTAGGCCTTGATAGGCCATATTTCCAACAGTGACAAGGTGGGGTCTTCAGACTCACTTGTTTGTACTCTAATGTGTGTGTGTGTTTTGCAGGTAAGAAGAAAAACAAGTCAAGGGAGATGATTCCAAACCGGTCACATGCCAGTGGGCTTTCTTTGTGATCTAATAGAGCCTTCACGAGAGTTAGCCCGAGCGCGTTACGGATCCACTAGAGCTGAGTCCCTCCTTGCGACCCTAATTCCTCTCGCATCAGTTGGTATCCCTGCCCGCGCCCTCTTCACACGGTTCTCAAGAGAGCGATCTTAGGTCCCGAGTCCATCTCGAACCCGAAACCATGCCACCAGGTCAACCCGACCCGGAGGGCAAGATTGAGGCACCTAACTAAAGTGTAGTAGGGTCTTTAATATATCCCATATCAGGAACAAGACATACTTTTCCTTTGCAATGAGCATGATTTGTCGGTTCTAATGCAATCCTGGGATTAAGCATTAGAGGGCAATTAAGAGAAGGGATTCAAAATTATGCGTTCACATATGGGGAGGATCAGAAATTATTATCCAAGGATATTTCGATGCGAATTACCGAAGAGATATAGATGACGTGAAATCTACGTCAAGATATGTGTTTATGCTTGGAGAAGGGGTTGTTTCTTGGAAGTCAAAGACACAGGATGTGGTAGCATCATCCACCATAAAGTAAGAGTATGTGGCATGTTGCATGGCAGCCAAGGAGACAGTATGGATTACGAAGTTTCTTAATCAGCTTGAATTTGAGCTCAAACGGTGTGAGTGCGTAAGAATCTTCTGCAACAACGTAACCGTAATATGGACAACGTAACCGCAATATGCATGTCTAAAGAACCACCACTCCATAAGAAGTACAAGCACATAAACATTGCTTTTATCATCAGCATAATGAGATGCAGTGTGGGGAGATCGAGATCACTAACATACCTACAGAGGAAATGGTTGCAAACCCGCTTACAAAGGGGTTAGTTACAAATATTTTTGTAAAACATGGGTCCCAAAGAATAAGGAGGTCAATCTGGATAACGGTTTTGCTAAATTGAATTGTTTGAAAAATGTTGACTTTCAAAGTTATGAGGTAGGGTCCACTAGCAACAAGGAAGATTTAAGGAATGATATTATTTATGAAAGACAAATCGTTGGTATCTAAGAATGACACAGGGAATGAGTTATATCTTCCTAAGAACGACAATGAAACTTGCGTGGCGCATTTGGCTATCCCTACCAATCAAGTTTCCCCTTGGGATGCGTGCAAGCTTTTTGATAGGTATGGGTGACTGGTGTAATTTTCATGCCTTTAAGTTTAGAAAGAAGGAGGAGTTTAGCTTTGGGAAGGTTGATAAAAAGGGTGTTTTGGTAAGGGGAGAGAGAAAGCTTCATCTTAGTGGAGATCTTGGTATCTCTTTTCTTCATGTTCAGGTTGCATAAGTCTATTGCTCTTGTCCTCACAGCTATGCAATGGAGAGGCATGGAGCATCGTTACCTACCTTTCCAAAGGGCTATTCATAGACGAGTGTTGTTAGGTGCCTCGATCTCATCCTCCGGGTTGGGATGACTTGGTGGCGTGGTTTCGGGTTTGAGATGGACCCAGGACCTAAGATCGCTCTCTCTAGAACCGTGTAAGGAGGACGCGAGTAGAAATACTAACCGGTGAGAGAGGAATTGGGTCGTGCGGCGAGACTTACCTCACATGGATCTGTGACACACTCGGGCTAGCTAGTATGAGCGCCCTCTTAGATCACGTGGAATGTCCCCCTGGCCTTTGACCGGTTCAAAATCGTTTCCCTTCACCTGTACATTAGAGGGGATAATGAGGGAACAATACCATTAGAAACCTGTCAGTTGGACAACCTTCTGGAGTCTTCTTAACACGAGATTCACAACATTATTTCTTAATGAAAAATGAAAGCAAAAGGGGGTGAGATGAAGAAAATGAGGGAGAGATAGAAAGACATAGAAAGAAAAGAGTAGAATGGAGGAACGAATATCTGTTTGGCTTTCACCTGATTCTTCAGAGAGAGAGAGAGAAGAAAGTAGAGATAGAAACGAGAAACATAGGGCCAGTATGTCTTTCAACTAGTCATTCAGAGAGAAAGTAAAGAGAAAATTTTTTAAAGAAGAGGGAAATGAAGGGCTAGTATGCCTTTCAACTAGTCCTTCATAATACAAATGAATAAAGAGAAAATAAAGAGAGAAGGCTGGTTTGGTTTTTACCCAGATCCTTTAAAGAAGAAAATAATAAAAGGAGCAAGAAAGTTAAGAGAGAAGAGAAAAAGAGAAGAGAGAAAAAGAAGAAAGACACAGACGGCGACTTAACTACCGTCTATGAAGAGAGAGGAGAGAAAGAGAGAACATAGATGACAGCTTAGCTGCCATCTGTGAAGAGAGAGAAGAGAGAAAGAGAAAACACAGACGACGGCTTAGCGCCATCTGTGAAGAGGGAGAAGTGAAAAAGAGTGACGGCATAGCTACCGTCTAGGAAGAGAGAGAAGTGAGAAAGAAAGAGTACAAACGATGGTTTAGCTGTCATCTGTGAAGAGAAAGAAGTGAGAAAGAGAGAACATTGACGGTGGCTTAGCTGCTATCTATGAAAAGAGGGAAGGAAGAGAGAGAGTACACAGACCGTGGCTTATCTGTCTTCTGTGGAAGGAGCGAAGGAAGAGAGAGAGTACACAGATGGCGACTTAGCTACTGTCTGTGAAAAGAGAGAAGGAAGAGAGAAAATGCACAGACGGCGGCTTAACTGCCATATGTGAAATGAGAGAAGGAAGAAAGCGAATACACAAATGGCGGCTTAACTGCCATCTATGAAAGGCAAGAAGGAAGAGAGAGAATACACAGATGACGACTTAGTTGTCGTCTATGAAAGGAGAGAATGAAGACAGAGAATACACATATGGTGGCTTAGCTACCGTCTATGAAAAGAGGGAAGAAAGAGAGAGACTTAGTTGTCTGTGAAAGGAGAGAAGGAAGAGAGAGTACACACAAACGGTGATTTAGCTGCCATTTGTAAAAAGAGAGAAGGAAGCGAGGGAAAGATGGGAAGAGCGCACAGATGGCGGGTTAGCTGCCTTCTATGAAGAAAGAAAAAGAAGAGAGAGGAAAGAGAGAGAGAAAGAGAAGAGAGAGAATACAGAGATTACATCGAAGCCCACCAAAAGGGTAGTCCCACGTCGCTCCCCTGTGAGAAGAAAGAGACAGACAGATAATACAGAGACCGTAGTGAGGCCCGTCAAAATGGGTAGGCCCACGTCGCTGTCCCTATGAAGAGGGTGACAGAAAGAGAGAGAAAACAAAAACAAAGCGAAAGAAGATGTGAGGGAGGGAAGAAGAGAGGGAAGAAAGAAGAGAAAAGAGAAAGGAATGAAGAAGAGAGAGAAAGGAAAGAAGAGAGGGAAAGGGAAGAAGCAGAGAGAAAAAGGAAAGAAGCAAGGAGAGAAAAGGAAGAAGAAGAGAGAAAAAGAAGAGAGAGAAAGAAGAGAGAGGAAGGAGAGAGGAAGAAGAAAGATAAAGAAGAGAGAAAGAAGAAAGGAGAGAGAGTTACCTAGATGACTGAGGGGTACTGATAAAATCTTCTCAATCCTCTCTCTCTCTCTAAACTGTGACCCAAAACTCAAGCAAAATCCAAATTTTTAATTGATCAAGATCGGGTCATTTACATGTAAGCATCACGTGCTTATATGGATTTTAAATCCAAACGTGGGTAGTGCCCAATTTTTAACCAAATTGTAGAAAAATTGGAATTAAATGAATTAAAGAAAATTAAGAATTTAGAGGCAAAATGATGATTTTGCCCCTCACCCACAAATCCTGAAATTCCAATTAAGTTCCTTTCATGGCCATGCAACCTTCGTGATCCTTCGATGTCCATTCGGTCCTTCCGGTCTTCATCTAGCCAAAAAATTATTCTTTTGATGATCGGCTCCAGAAGACGGTCGTTTTGATACCCATTTCGAGCCATGGATCGAACTTTTGGGCCACGATCACGATATGTGAATATCATGAGGAACATGTGATCTTTGATTCAAGATCACGCACTTTTCTCTGTGTTTTTCCATTATTTATGCACTGTATTTTGATGAGCATGCCATCATGATCGTTTGGCGACGAATGTGGCTCGATTTGGTGTCCGAACGACCGTTATCAAAATTTGGCATTTTGGTCAGAATTTTGTTTCCAGTGGCCAAAAATTGCAGCAACTTCGACTCCATCGTGCGGCGAATCTGACCGTCCATCAAGTCTCGATCCAATGCGTGAGCACCGTGATGGGGGCGTTCGATCGAGGGGACGTGCCGCTCGAAATTTCTTGGTACTTTTGGAACTTTCCAACAAACTTCTCCCTTCGATTTCTCTCGACTCAGCCCGTGTCATCATGCGTGCCTCATATCAAGTCAACGTGCTTAATTGAACGTGATAAACGAGATAAACGTGCTCCCAAAATTTGGGCTCAATCTGGCTCGAGATGATGAAGATACAGCCATGTGGAGTTTTCCCTCGAAATTGAGAACCACAGCTCCCATTAATGGAAATTGGCTCGCCGAGGATGCATCGTAATAGTGTACGACCAACCCATTTTGGGAAATTTGGTCAAACTTGCTATAGAAGCTTTCAAATGCACCGAAAATTGGTACTCGTGGGTTTTCGAACGTTCTGAATCCATTGGTGATGGTCTGGAGACCATTTGATGCTCCGATTATGGTGCTATAGTTTTGGGTCCATTTTCATTATGATAGAGGCAGAATTTCCCAAAACTATTTCTGCATCTGCATTATCTTAAACTTGTCGGATCACAACGAAACTTAGCAGGTGTTCTTAGGAGACCCTTAGACATGATCTTGAACCTTCTTGGGTCATCAGACTTTTGGAAATTTCACTTCTAGATCAGAGTTTGTTGACCTATGGCTTTCGTAGTCCACAAGCATTTTGGTCCCTATGGATTTGGGTCGCGAACTTCTTTCTCCTTATTCGCATCAGGGATACAAGTGTTGAAAAATACCTTCAAACAGCTTGCCCCACCGAATTTTGTGCTTCGAGAGAAACGAGAAGGACTACTGTTTGAATACATTTTTCGGCACCTTCGTCCCTGATGCGGAATAAGAGGAAGCCGGTCAATAAAACCTGATAAAACAGTGGAAATTTTGATAGTCTCATAATAGAACTGATCAAGATCTTCGTAAGCACTCCAAAAGGCCACCTGCTAAGTTTCGTAGCATTCTGACATGTTTAAGGCAATAAATACAAAAGAAACAATTTTAGAAAAATCGGCCTCTAGCACCCTGAAACGGACCCCGTAACTAGAACTCTATTTTTGGTGCTTCAAACAACTGTGGGAGCACCTCCATTAGATCCAACATAGTTGAAAACCCTTATGGGTCAAGTTTCGGCTTAATCGAACATTCCAGGACAAAGTTATGGGTAAAAGACGAAAAAGGGGTAGGCTGCACGCTATTCCCATGCGGCTCCCCTACACCAATCTCCATTAAAGGAGGCTAGTGCATAGTCCTGAGAAGAAACTTCAAAGGCTTGAATCTCACACTCCCTAAGTCAGATCGCTCTCAAATTTGGTGAGAGGGTTCGTCTCATCAAGATGAGCGTTTTGATATGTTGCACACCTCGTGATGATACCCTAGTAGGGAGAAAAAGTAGGGAGAAGTTGTCGATCCATGAAGAAGGTTGCATAAAATTCAGCAGCAGCACGCCTCTCTCGAGCAACCAAATCATGACGTTCGCATACCCGATCGACGCGAAACCAATTGCATTTGTGCGTAAGGTTTGAGGCTATCTCTGGTCCGAACCCCGTGTATGATGAACAATTGGATTGCCCGCACAAAGCTGATAAAGTTACTGTAAATTCTGGCCGTTGGATTCTATATTCCAGTCAAAACCCAAAAGTTGTGAAATCTTCATTTGGGCTCCAAATCACGTTGCGTTTGTTGCCACGAGATCATGACGGCATGCTCAATGCATTACGACAAAGAAATCACGAAAAAATATCAAGGAATGAGCACACTATGGATCCGAAGTTTTCAAGATTCATCAAAAGTTCATGTCTCATGATCATGGATTAAAAATATGATTCATGGCTCGAAATTGGTATCAAATTGATCGTCATTCCGATCCCTATAAGAAAACAATCATCTTTCAACCAAACAAACATCAGAGCAACCCTGGATCAATCATGGAAGATCACGCAAGTTCTAGGGCAGCAGCGTGGACTGTTTTGAAATATCATGAATTGTTAGGCAGGGGCAAAACAGTCATTCTACACCCGATTTTCTTAATTTTTTTTAACTCATAATAATTGTAATTATCATCAATTTAGGTTTTTTTTTGGGTATACACCCATGTTTGGGCCCAATTCCATATAAACATGATAAACCTAATTGTAACGGACCCTTCGTTCATTCTTGAGATTGATCAATAAAGTTTCAATTCTTGCTTAAGTTCGTGGGTGCATCTTGGAGAGAGAGAGGAGAGAGAAGAAAGGGCTAATACCCTACGTTAAGGTAACTTTTTCTCTCCTCCTCTTTTCTCTCTCATCTCTATCTCTCTTTTATCTCTCATCTCTATCTCTCTTTCTCTCTCCTCTTTTCTCTCTCATCTTTATCTCACTTTCTCTCTCGTCTCTTTCTCTCTCTTCTTGTCACGACCCCGTGCCTGACCACCGTACCTTACACGGTGATGGGTGATCTAGAGCAGGTTCATGTTCCAATGTAACATCTGTCACTCAGGAAGGAGTGGACTCAACGCCTTTTATATTTTGGAATCGAGTAGACCATGGAAAAGAGCTAAAACAATAACTCAACTAGCAAATGAACATAGAAAATCCCAAACCCAAAAATTTCCATCGTATAAAATCTTCCAAAATATTACATTCAGTTCGGGGCATCTGGGCCCAGTTTTACACATATCAACAAAGAACAAAAACCTAGAGCCAAACAGCCCAGACACAAACAATATCTAAGCACTTTCTTTGAGAAATCTAGCTTCGACTTTCCGCATCAAAACACGAACTCTAAGCCCTGAACCTGCTGCTATCAATCTACAAGAAGAGGAGAAATGATGGAATGAGCTACACAGCCCAGTAAGTAAGTCTAGTGTTATGCATGTACAGAAATTTATCAATGTGTGACAATCATTCAATTCATCAATATTGTCACGCCCCAAGAATTTACAATACTGATATTCCTGAGATGTGACAGTCAAAACATATATACATCTCTTGATAGGACAAATTTACAGTGGCGAATTCTTACAAAGTAACGAACGGAATTTTAAGCACAACTACAATATCTACCAGAGTTGATCCTTATGAGCACTCAAAATGAAACCGCAGTTATTCTGAAAAAAGTGTTTACCATAATTTGATGAGTTTGGCTACTTAGTAAGTGATCATCATAATCCTAAAAATAATCATGGTTGAAAGATATCAATATTTTCAAAACGGAGATCTACTAACAGAAATGCATTAACAGTTTCACTTTCAAAAATGCATAATTAAGTATAATCTGAATAATTGAAATGCATATAATATTTTAACGGCAGTGCATAATATCAAAGGATTTCACAAAATACCCTACTGGTGTCCCAAGTAGGTCACCTATATACCCCATCAGCATCCCGATGGTCCACTTAATCCCTATCGGCGTTCCAGATAGGTCCACTTAATCCATGCAGGTCCACTTATACCTCACTGGCGTACCGGATGAGTCCACTTAATCCCTACCGGCGTACCGGATAGGTCAACTTATACCTCACCAGCGAACCGGATGAGTCCACTTGCATACTTAAAGTATTTCTAAATCTCTTTAAACACTTGAAAGCAGCAATATCATGTACTCAACATATCACTGAAATTATTAATATGAATTTCACTTAAACCATTAATAACAGTAACTTTCAATAACATTTAAAAAATAACCAGTCAAATATTTTGGGCTCAAATTTAAAAAGGTAGCAGTTCGTGAAGACATTCTAGCATAATTGCGAATCTAATATATATGAAAAACTCTTATAAAAATTCAAGAATGCGGAATTATCACAACATTTCACAAACAATGTTATAATCAATTGTAAAAATATCAGTTTTCAAATAATAAGGCAGGCATTTGCACATGAAATTTACAATGTCTATATATTCAAAAATAGTAGAGAGAAATTTCACAATTTTACTAAAAACAAAAATATCACATTTATTTTTAATAATTTTATAGTGTCTAAAGTTTTCTAACAATAGACAAGAAAAATAAATAAATTTATTTTTTTAATAATTTACAGCATTTAAGATTTCTAACATAGATAAAATATCACAATTTTACTAAAAAGATTATTTTTCA
Source organism: Amborella trichopoda (assembly GCF_000471905.2). The sequence continues at coordinate 712,112 of NW_006499207.1, read as the reverse complement.
AAATAATGAGATCGCTTGCGCATAAAATTTATCGCGCCTAAAATTCATGATAATTAGCAGAAGTAATTATTTTATTTCATTTTTAAAAAGAACGGATTATTTTTCGAGATAATGAAGTCACTTACCTAAAATATTTGAGAAGGAGCTTCCAATAAAAATTCGGCTAGAGGGAGGAGCTCGCTGTATTTCGACTAGAGAGAGAAGATCTTAAAAAGTTTCTAGGGTGGGAGTCCTCGCCTCTCTTATTTAAATTCTTAAGATACCTTATTATTTTATTTTATTAAGTTACACCTCGTACATGAGGTGTAACAATTATATTACACCTGAACGTTTAAAGCCCACGTCCACTAAAGGACGTGGCAGGGCAGCAAAAAAACTTAAACCAAAAGCTTTTGAAAGTAGTGATGGTCCCTAAAGACCATCATGCTCATATGGCCAATCACTTATTAAAAGTTTTTTTTTTTTTTTTTTTTATTTTTAAGGTTTAGGATTGTTACATTCTTCCCCCCTTATAGAAATTTAGTCCTCTAAATTTTTGTACCTGATTATTGAAAAAAATAGGGATATTTTCTCTGTAATCTCGTCTTCTCGTTCCCTAAGTCGTCTCTCTCTTGAATGGTACTGTCATATATAAAGACCTAAAGAACTCTCCTATTGCGCAATCTAGTCAGCGTT
>NW_006499207.1:683074-706666 GCF_000471905.2 Amborella trichopoda | reverse complement strand
GTGGCGAATTCTTATAAAGTAACAAAATAAAGTTTAAGCACAACTACAATATCTTCCAGAGTTGATCCTGGTGAGCACTAAAAATGAAACCGCAGTTATCCTGAAAAAAATGTTTACCATAATTTGAGGAGTTTGGCTACTCAGTAAGTGATCATAATAATCCTAAAAATAATCATGGTTGAAAGATATCAATATTTTCAAAAAAGAGATCTATTAACAGAAATTCATTAACAGTTTCACTTTCAAAAATCCATAATTAAGTATAATCCGAATAATTGAAATGCATAAAACATTTTAACGGCAGTGCATAATTCAAAGGATTTCACAAAATACCCTACTGGCGTCCCAAGTAGGTCACCTATATACCCCTTCAGCATCCTGATGGGTCCACCTAATCCCGATCGGCATCCCAGATAGGTCCACTTAATCCATGCAGGTCTACTTATACCTCACTGATGTACCGGATGAGTCTACTTAATCCCTACCGGCGTACTGGATAGGTCAACTTATACCTCACCAGCGAACCGAATGAGTCCACTTGCATACTTAAAGTATTTCTAAATCTCTTTGAACATTCGAAAGCAGCAATATCATGTACTCAATATATCACTGAAATTATTAATATGAATTTCACTTAAACCATTAATAACAGTCACTTTCAATAACATTTCAAAAATAACCAGTCAAATATTTTGGGCTCAAATTTAGAAAGGTAGCAGTTCGTGAAGACATTCTAGCATAATTTCCAATCTAATATATATGAAAAACTCTTATAAAAATTCAAGAATACAGAATTATCACAATTTATGGGATGTCAATTCGCAAATAAACATTTCACAGACAATGCTATGATCAATTGCAAAAATATCAGTTTTCAAATAATAAGGCAGTCATTTGCACATGAAATTTACAATGTCTAAATATTCAAAAATAGTAGAGAGAAATTTCACAATTTTAGTAAAAACAGTAGTATCACATTTATTTTTAGTAATTTTATAGTATCTAAAGTTTTCTAACAATAGACAAGAAAAATAAATAAATTTATTTTTCTAAGGTGGGAGTCCTCGCCTCTCCTATTTAAATTCTTAAGATACCTTATTATTTTATTTTATTAAGTTACACCTCATACGTGAGGTGTAACAATTATATTACACCTGAACATTTAAAGCCCACGTCCACTAAAGGACGTGGCAGGGCAGCAAAAAAAACTTAAACTGAAAGCTTTTGAAAGTAGTGTTGGTCCCTAAAGACCATCATGCTCATATGGACCATCACTTATTAAAAGTTTTTTTTTTTTTGAAAGTTTAGGATTGTTACAAATATAAAGTAATAGTTTTGAATATCAGGTTAAGACTGCGAGTGTGAACATTATATTCAAACGACAATTATCATTACATCAGTGTGATCATAAGCATTCAATCAATGAAATCATTAATCATTTAATCAGTGCAATTCTGAACATTCCTTATTCAGAAACTCAACTATTACCCACTCACTCCCTAAATCACCTACACCCGCAGTAGAGGCCCCATCCATCGGGCTAAGGCAATCCCATTGCTTAGAATCTAGCCCTTATCTCTTAAGGCATCAACGTCTCATTTGTTTCATGAATCTAGGGTGCAACCCTCTATCCTTTCCCTTCACCTGTTCTTATCATTATACATGTTAGGGAATTCGTCGTCATTACTTTCCTTACTACCGATGAGTCTTATCGCGTAGTTGGTGATATTATAACAATATCCACTACCGGTGAGTGTCCTATCACGTAGTGGCCAATATCAATATAAATAGTGATCATTCATCACAGTATCATAACAATATCTACTGCCAGTGAGTGTCCCACCACGTAGCAACCAATATCAAGATAAACAGTGGTCATTCATCATCGTATCATGACACTATCCACTACCGGTGAGTGTCCCACCGCGTAGTGGCCAATATCACATAAACAGTGGTCATTCATCACAATATCATAAGAGTATCCACTACCGGTGAGTGTCCCACCGCGTAGTGGTCAATATCAATAATAGTGGCCATTAATCATGTTCAAATATTCAATTCATTCACATCAGTCAATGTCTCATATAGATGAATGGGGCATTTACACATAAGTCTTCGCAGTAGTATTTGGCATTAATTATGAATTCATTTCATCAATATTGCACTTGAAGCCCCTTTTTCTCACATATCTTTATGTCATACACCTGAAATTTATCATATGGTGTTCACATTTATTACATATCAAAAAAACTTAGTGTCACATGGATATAAAACTAGTGCAGTGACATGTAACAGTGACATGCCCCTCTTAGCGAGGGCGTAGCTCCCAATCTATGGAAAGTTTCAAAATGTCTCAAACATGAAACTTTGAGCTTATCTGTAGATCATTACAAAGACAATAATTTGAAATAATTTGGATGTCAATTGATGTGTCTATAGCTCAGTGCAATGTGAGCATTGGGTGCTGGAAATTTTCCCTGCAACAGTGCGCGGTGATAGGTTCGCACATTTCGGGGCATAATTCAAAATCCGTGGGAAATATCAAGAATCTCAAAAAATGAAACTTTGAGTACACTCACAGGCCATTCCAATGGTGGAAATTTGAAGGTTTTTGGATGCCGTTTACTGGGTCAAAAGTACGGCCCAAAGAGGGCCACAGTTGCTGGAATTAGCAGCAACTATGAGCAGTATTATGTCTCGACATCTTGGGTCATACCTTTCAATCCGTGCATAATTTTATCATGACATAAAAGTAAATTTGGAGTAGACATACATGTATTTCATTTGGGACCGATTTGGCCCCATTTGGATGTCATTTGGCTATCAAACAATTTGATACAAAAACAATCATAGTTCTGTAAATTCTTATTCTAAAGTTAACATACCTTTAAAGAATACTTAGTATATTATGACCAAGATACACTTCAGGCATGGAACCTTGTACACATTAACAAGTTTCACAGTTAGCAATTTCATGAGTTTCCATAAATAACAGGTGGTTAAAACAGTCATGGGATTTAAAAGTACAAATCTGAAATCCATTCATACATCACATTTTTCATTCTCACTCTATCATCATACCTATCTGCGTATTTGATCTTTACAAAAACCATGGATGCATAGAAGCTAAACCCCCTTACCTTAACTCTCACAATTTCTTCGATCCCCACTCACGACCTTCACGGGCTTTCCTTGGCTCCACCAGTTCTTCAAGGAGCAACAGTGAACCTCAAGAGAAAGAGAAAAGTTGAGAAAAAAAAATGAGAGAGACCCGTGTTGTCCAAGGCTTAAAAAGGAGATGGTGGTTGAAAAACACGGCGATGGGTCTCTTTACATAGTCGGCATTACGTCTTCTCTTACACAGCTAGCGCTGTGCCTTCCTTTCATAGTCGACGCTGCATCTTCTCTAACACAGCCGGCACTGCATCTTCCTTACATAGCCGCACTACCTCTTTTCTTACACAGCTGGTGCTAGGCTCTTAAACACATGTGGCGATGCTCCAAACGGCGCTAGGCCTCTGCCTCACTCTCCCCCGCCATGCACGTCACTGGATTTGGGAGAAAATTGTGGCCCTTACACTTCTCTTTCTATCCTCTTCCACAGACGGCGGAAGCCTATCGTCGTCTGTTTTTCACACTTTCTCCTTCTCTTCTTCTCTCCCTCCCTCTCTGTGGTCCCTCATGACCACTCTTCCCTTCTATCTCCTGGTGGTCCCTCAAGTCTACCTATCTTCTTTTTTTTGCTGTGCTACTTGCACATCCACCTGTTTCCTGTGCACCCTCTGGTCTACCTCTTTTATCTTTTTTTGGTGGTCCTTCATACATACCTCTCTTTCTCTTCTTTTTATGTGATCCCTCCCATTGCTCTTTTGGTGCACCACTGACGCCCCTTCTTTCCCTCTCATATTCCATTGTACCGTACGACCACCATTCCCCAAACTTTCATAACTTAGTGCCATTTGTGAAATTTTCCACTTAGTGTCGTCTGTTCAACTTCCCTACCTAGCGCCGTCATTGCAACTTTTCTACCTAGCGTCGCTTGTGCAACCTTCCTGCCCGCTGGTGAAATCTTCCTGCCCATCGTTGGCCGTGTACCCCTCGCCATACCATTTCTTGCCGTCTGTGTAACTCATCTTACTGCCGGCTGTGCATCCCTTCTTTCCTTTCCTCGTCTCCACATGTTACTACCACTCACCTTCTGCCATCAACCCCACTATCTCCCATATTCTCCTCCACTACCTGTGGCAATCCAGCCACCACTTCCGCCACCTTGCTGCCCTTTTCTCTCGGTAAATTCAATGGCGAACACTCACTGATGCCCTCTTTTCCCACCTTGGCTGCACCCACCTGTGTCTCTCTTAACCTCACGAAGCAACCCCCCCTCTCTCTCTAAAATCAGCTGTGCAACCAGCCACCATCGTCTCTCCATTCCGACCACCTCGTCTGCCCAATTCACCACTTCCAATCTCTGCGGCCAACCTTTCTCTCCGCCTTCCCTGCTCTCTGTCACTGGGGAATAATGTAGGATGATGAAAGGAATGAACACATTGGGGAGGTAATGAAGGTGGTACATGAAAACTAATAGGTAGGTTAGGGAAGGCGTGCGTGAAAGTGCACATAAAGACGTGTGGGCATATGTGGGGGCGAGTTTATGATCATGCCTCCTGGACCTGTGCAAAGAAGTTTATTGTCATCCGACCAAAACGTGTACTATGGTTTAAGGTCATACAGTTAGACCGTGGTGATGCAGTTTAAAGTCATACAACTAGGACTGTGCAGTTTAAGGTCATGGAACTAGACCTTTGATGCAGTTTAAGGTCATATAGTTTCGATAGTGGTTATGCAGTTTAAAGTCATACAACTAGGACCAAAGTTGTGCAGTTTAAGGTCATGCAGTTAGACTTGGGCTATAGTTTTAGGTCATAATTTGGACCATGTAGTTTTAAGGTCATGCAACTAGACTGAGGCTGTGCAGTTTAGGGTCGTGCAGCACGGACCGAGGCTGTGCAGTTGTAGCAGGGACCGAGCCTATGCCATTTAGGGTCGTGCAGCACGGACAGAGGCTGTGCAGTTCAAGGTCGTGCAGCACGAACCGAGGCTATGCAGTTTAGGGTCGTGCAACACGGACCGAGGCAGTGTAGTTTAGGGTCGTGCAGCAAGGATCGAGGTTGTGCAGTTTAGGGTCGTGCAACAAGGATCGAGACTGTGCACTTTAGGGTCGTGCAGCACGGATCAAGGCTGTGCAGTTTAGGGTCATGCAGCATAGACCAAGGCTGTGCAGTTTAAGTTCATGCATCACGGACCGTGACTAGGTCGCCATGTAAGTGGAGCTCCATGGGGATTATGTCTTTGGGCAGCAGTCTGACTCCCTGGGGATAAGATAGTGAGGTCGTACACAAGCAAAGGGCTCAGATGGAGATGGTGGTCCAACGAGGAATGGTAAATGGAAGCAAACTTCACTAGGGCTTAAAGGGGCAAGCGTGTCTCCCTAAGGTGAAAGATGAGATTATGGAGAATTGGCTTATGACAAGTAACCTGACTCGTTGGGGATAAGATAGCTTGGTGTGAAACAGACCCACCGGGAATTAAAGAGATAAGAATGACCCTAACTCCACTGGGGATAATGGGTTGCAGTATGGGCGTGACTTCTCTGGGAATGAGGAATAATGGCCTGCTCTTGACTCTATTAGGGATGATAGGTCATAGCTTGGGTGCAACGTTCTGGGTGCAACTGCACTGGGGATGACAAGTCACGGCTTCAACTGGAAATGGGCGACAATAGACGGTTTGAAATACAGTCAGCTCCAGGTGTAGCAATAATTATTTCTTGCGAGTGTTCAACTGGTGCTGAGTTCTCGAAAACACATCCAGCGCTGGATTGTTAAAACTCATCTGGCGCGGTGAACGAGTCGTGACATTGTTTGAACACAGCTGTCGCTAAGTAAACCGGCACTAAGGTCATTTGAAATTCATTCGGCACCAAGTCAACAGGTGCTAGGGTTGTTTGGAACTGACATCAAGCCAACTGATGCTAGGCATGGATTGATAATTCAGTCATGACCCAAGTCTAACCCGTTCTGGCCAATCATCGTTTAGCTTCCCTTGGACGCGACTGGGATTCCCAGTTTGTGAGGGGTGTTCAATGGTAGTGCAGGCTACATATGGGGGGCAAGATCATGTTTTCTTCACTTTTCACCAAGGGTAAAAACAACTTAAACAAAAGTTTTCTTTAACAGTGAGGAGAGGATGCCCCGTTGAAGTTTCGAGAAACAGTAGGATTCCCAGCGAGTAGACTTTGCCAAGAATTTGGTGAAAGTTGCAGAGGAATTTTTTAGCACAGAGGACTTTCTGGTGGAGGGATGAGCTCCGACCGTGATATTTTGAAGGTGGAAAAGGCAAGAAGTGCAGGGTTAGGCATTTCTGCAAGTTTTGAAAGTTTTTTTCAATGGCTTTAAGGGTTTCCCTAGGACTTAGGGAAAGTTTGCAGAAGTTTTCGTTGAGGTTCCGGTGATGTCCTGGCCAAAACACAGGTAGGAAAGTTTTTCAGTGGGTTTTTCCAGCCATGTAGAGAAAGTTTTGACAAGAAACCGAAGGGACAAAACGGTTACAGGGAAGGTGAACCATTGCAAGGAAAGTGTACGGTAACCTCTTTCATGTGTCAGGCAAAGCAGTGAGATGTGGTGACGGTTGGCATTTGCTCGTGTGTCAGACGGTGTCGAAGGATGTGGAGATGGTTGTCAGTCGACACAAATGAGTTCAAGGTGTCACGACTAGATTACGTGGCAAGTGCGAGAGATCCAATCATAGTCGGCACTGGCCTTTGGAGGACACAACCGACGTTGGGCATTGACAATCTCAGCTGGTGCTGAGTGTTGATAGACTCAGCCGGCGTTCGCCGTTGGCACACAATCGACGCTTTGCATTGACAACCTCAACCAGCGCTGAGCATTGGCAGACACAGCTGGCGCTAAGGGTTAGCAGACACAGTCGGTGCTAAGTATTAGCAGACATAATCGGTGCTAAGTATTAAGAAACATAACCGGCGCTAAGTGTTGGCAAACACAGCCACCGCTAAGGGTTAGCAAACGTGGTCGGCGCTAAGTATTAGCGAACACAGCCGGTGCTAAGTATTTGGAAACATAACCGAAGCTAAGTGTTTGCAAACTTAGTCGGCGCTAAGGGTTAGAAAACGCAGCCAGTGCTAAGTATTAGTGGACACAATCGGTGCTAAGTATTATGAAACATAACTGGTGCTAAGTGTTAACAAACTCAGCCGGCACTAATCTAGTGTCTTAGCAACTTTTGGGAGTAAAACCACTAAGCCCTTTATAATGGTTGGTTCTTCTTACAAAATTCTTGATGTGAAGAGGCTTCCAAGGGAGGGAGAAATCGGTGCCTGTGATTTTACAGGTGAGGTTTTATCAAAGGGTGAGCCCCTTTGGCTGACCCAGCCAGTATGTGAACCAAAGTTGCCCCTCAGTGTCACTTTCATTACTGACCCCATTTGTTTCTAAGTATATGAGGGCAATGACGGCAACATCAGTACTGAAGAAGGGGTGGCACTTCTTCACTGTATGCATTAGAACATAGCTTTCGGAGAGAACTTTCCTACCTTAGGGAAACGAATGGTACAAGCAAAGGGACTACTAATGTGGTTAGCAAAAGGCTTCCGAATTCAAGGGGAGCACCAATACTTGAAGGGATACTCTTCCTGGACTACTAAGGTGTTGGGGTCGTACAGAAGTACTCTTGAACGTACTTCACTATTAGCAACGGTTCAGTGTTCGAGCAGCTACTATGACCATTGCTCCAACATAGTAAGGGTGTTACTGGACACGTGGAGCCATGTTAGTAATACCTTGCTTCTTGGATATGGAGAAGCAGGAATCTCTTTACTAGGTCTTCATTTTATTGGAGGTCTCCCGATGATGGGGTTATGTCTGACGAGTTTGTGCCCCCGAACTCGGTCATCTTCAGTGGTGCTAACTTAGGGGATGAAGAGCCGCCTGCCAGTCTTCAAAAGATCTTCGAGGCCTACCAGTCGATTGCCTCCCAATCTGGTAACGGCAAGGTTACCTTCATGGAATGGGTGAAATTCTTTTATGGGGATTATCCCGAGGGTGGTCAAGGCACTCCGAAGGGAAAAGGGAAGGCAGTTGCAAAGGAGACACCTCATGTATATCAACTTGAGACCGATGATGATCGTGTCTTCTTGGCCACATATTTAGCCTTATTTTTGTGCAAATTAGTGCTCCTTGGCTGGGGGGATGACATCCATCCAGGCATACTATATGTGGCATGAGATATGGCCAGAGGGCGTGAGTATGCCCTTGCTAAGCCAGTCTTGTGCAACATATACCATAGCTTGGGGGCCATCTCCCGTGGAAAGGCCTACAGGGGCAAAGAGGGAGGGAATGACATTGTAGAAGGAGAGCCATTTCCTGAGGATTTCAAAACTCCATTCCCTATGCATTACGTGTACAGGTGGTTAGGGCCTATTTCCCTAACACCTATGTCAAGCATCAGTGCTTAGGAAATAAATTGTGGCCCTTCTTGACGAGGATTTCCAACTAGAGGGCTATCTTTCATACTCCAGAGGAGGCTCGAGGTCTATTTGGGAATGACTTTTTGAACATGAGGCAGGTCCCCTTCCCGGTCGAGAGCTTCACCGACCGTGCTTTCATTGATGAGTTAGGGAAGGAGCTAGACAATGCTCCAACAACCACTAAGGAGCTCATGTACATCCTAAGTATCAGAGGGGGAGAACTACCTTATCGGACTCTGCACCGTGCCAGGTTAGAGGGGTATTTCCCCCACTGCTTCACCCGTCAACACAGGCTTGATCAAGGCTGCCCCTTCTCAATGTTTTTCGAAAAGCGTCGGAGTAAGGTGAACAAGGGGAAGAAGGAAGAGTTTGGAGCTTTCCGTGAGTGCTGGCTGCAAAAGCATATACGGACCGCTTGGTCTATGTGGCTAGAGATGAAAAAGACCAGCAAATATGTATTACCTCACTTTAGCAGGAGGGTCCGAACGACCAAGGCCTATGTGAACTGGTGGAGAATCACCATCAGGGGATATTAGGATAAAGATCACCCTTGGAAAAGGGCGAATAGTAACTAGCGTCAGGATACCAGGAAAAAGAGATTGGCGGATGCTCCTGCTTCTGATGCGGTATTTGTCTTAGATTATCCCTCTAACTGACGAGCTTTAGAGCTTCCACACGAAATAGCAACTGATGAGACCTCCTTAGAATTTCTTGCAATGAAGACGAGGACTGGGAGTGTCTTTGATAGTCTTAGTTCCATCTTCGAGTGGGATGAGGGATGCCAAGTCCCTGGCTATGAAAAGCGTCCCCCACAGGACTTGAATGCCCTAATCAGGAGTGGTCCCCACAGTAAATTGATTGGAGGGCCTTCTCAAGGAGGTGGATCTGAAGCGGTCGCTCCTACTTCAGCAGTGAGGAAGAAAAGAAAGCACTCAACCTCTGTCGATACTCGTGCACCGTCTTCAGTTAGTCGGCATACTTCGAGGCGCAAGAGTGCCAACCTTCCTATGATGCCAGAACTAGGAGGTAGCTCTTCCTCTTCTGATCTTTTAAGAACTCCCCCAGTATTGCCCTCTGCACTCTTTGGACCACCTTGTACTTCTCCTAAATTGTCTTAGTTTTCTTCAGAAACTAAGGCAAACGACTCCAGCTACTCTGAGCCCGTTGTCATTGCTTCTGATCGGGAGGTGACTCCAGATCTTGAGGCGGTAAATACATGGGCAGTTCTTGAGTCAGAGGTAGATCAGACGGTTACTGATGAGGCTGCAAATCCCGAGGAAACTCCTTTAGGAAGGGAATCTGATGGTTATGTGGCCTCCGTGCATCAGGAGCTCAGTGCCCCGACTGAGGAAGAGACTATGACTCAAGAAGAAGAGCCTGTAGTTGATGATAGCTTGGGCACCGAGAGGTTGCTGCCTCCATGGTCTCAGGCCATGAAGATGAGGGGACTGAGCTCTTCATGGCTCGAGGTTCTGGCTGTTGAAGGTGCAAGCCAAATGGAAGAAGTCGTGGCTAGAGCTGAGTTGGCTGGAGAGGAGGCGGTTCCTGAACTTACTAATGCTGAAGTGGCAGATGAAGAGCAAGGGAAAGAGGTTTCTTCAGAGCCTGTTGGGACTGAAGTGGATATCCCTATGGCAGAAGGTCAAGGCAGAGAGGTTTACATTAAAGAACCCGGGCAAGTTGAGGCTTCTTCAGCAGTAGTAATCCCAGCAGTGCCATCTAGGCCCATTTTTAGCAGGGTTTCTAACATGATTGCAGGCGTAAGCAGGCCTTCAGGGCTTAAGGGAGTTGCCTTTCAATGAGTTAGGTGAAGCTTTGACAAGACTGAAGGAGTTTCCTGCTCCCACCGCAGTTGGGAGTGCACCAGAAGTGCTTTCTCATTTTAATGCAACTCTAAATGAGTTGGAGAGCTGGCGGTTGGGGTTGCTACATCATGAGGAAGAAACAAGCAGGCCAGCCTTCTTGAAAGAGTCGATCTTGCATCGTTGTGAGATGATAGATGCTTGCAACAAGAAGAAGGCCACAATAACTGGCCATCAACAGAATATTAAGAGGGAGGCACAAGGAAGCTACAAGAGAATGATCGAAATCAAATAAGAGATGCGAATACTAAGACAGGAATTCGTGGGCCTTGAGATGGAGATGGTTCAGAGGAGGGCCATGGAGGCCTCATTCGTGGGCCTTGAGATGGAGATGGTTCAGAGGAGGGCCATGGAGACCTCAATAAGTTCTACTTCGGTTTCGTAAACTTTTGGGTTAGAGAGATCTTTCACCAAAGCCATCCGGTAATCCTTCGAGAGCATGAGGGCATCTTAGATATTGAGAAGAGTCGGAAGTTTCTGTAGATACTCTATCACAGCATATTTCACCTTTTCTTGATCCAGGCCTTGTGCTCCTATTCCTACCACTGATTTGGGTGGTATGTTAGGTTGTGGAGAAGGTTTGGGTAGAGAAGGTTTATTTTGGCCTACTGGCTGACTTGATTACACAGCGGGCTTGGTTTGTGTGACGGAAGTTTGAGGGTTTCGAAGAGACTAAGTGTATGGGATCAAAGGGGTCTCAGGGAATTGGAGCATAGGTGGATTGTTTGAAGTATTGGGATTAGGAAGGAGCTCAGGGAGATGTAAGATAGGCAGACTAGTCTTTGGACCAGGGGGCAATGGTGGACTAGTAAACTTCAAGGTGCCCAACTTCTGCAGTGGAGGCTGTAGTGTCCTCTCTGATCTGAGATTTATCTGCCCCGTGGTGGGTATTACTCCTGAAATTTGCATCATGTGGAAAGCTCCCTGAGAGTAGGAGCTTTGCCTATTTGATTCTCTTAGTCTCTAGTCAAAGTCAGGCTCAGGGGGCCATTGGGGTTTCTTTGGCTTCAACTTCTTGTGCTTCTTTGAAGAAGGTGGCTCTACCATGGCTTTAACTGTCAGGTCATCAGCAACTGTTACGAATCATGCTGCCTGTGCTAGGGTATTTCTCAATCATTTTCACTGCGTACTGCTCATATTGACTCGTTTGAATTCTCGGTCGAGAGCCTCAAAGTCCGGGCATATCGAGGTTGTACCTGTAGGGAACATAGAAGACGGAGAATGAGAAGCATGAGAAGAAGAAGGAGAAGGGTTAGAAGGTGGAGAATTTTAAGGTCGTTTCCCTCATCAAACCAATCTGGGTAGCTTTTTACGTCATAACCAGGGTTGGACGGGTGCAAGGGGTCTTTTAGGGCTTTCCCTTGCTTAGACTGTTGGGGAGTACTTTTAACGTCCTCACCCTCATTGGACGTATGCTGGGCGGGAGATAGCACGAGAACATCTTCTTGACAGGATGAAGAAGGAAGAAGGATCGTGCCAGGGATGAAGCCCAGTAAAGTTGGCAGTGGAGGAAGGGGCCTAAGAAATTCCTGCTCGACTGTGGGTTGAGCGGTCTTATTTCTTCGGTGAGTAGCCCTTGGTGGCCGTCTCTTTCTGGTTTTCTGAGGTGATGTTTGATTCATCTCACTGGGCTTGCGAACAGCTCTAGCTTGGCGAGCTACTTCTCGCCTTAAGGACTTGAGTTTGCTTCAGCCATGGTAGACTATCCATGGCTGGGAAGTCAAGGATTCGGCGGAGTCCAAGTCATTGATAGGAAGGTCTTACTTTGTGAGATCTTCTTGCCCCGATAGAGGAATGACTTGGGGATCATTTACGGGAAGATCGTAAAACTCTTGACACTCCCGCATTTTCTTTACGATTATATCAATGAAGCTTGTGCATTCTGATAAGTAATGGCCTCTTATCTGATGGTACGGGCACCAACGATCTTCAGTCCCCTTAGCAAGGCGACAAGGTTGCCTTGCCTACTTCAGTGTGATTATGCCTTCTTGAAGCATGATAATGAAGAAGGCGTAAACAATGGCAGGCATTTCTGTTTGAACGTATTTTTTAGCACCCTGGTCCCTAGTAGGAAGCAGGTCAATAATGCGTACAAAACAGTGGAAATTCTCGATAGCCTCATAATGGCCCCATAATCGGTCAATATCTTCATCAACACTTCAAAAGATCATCTGCCGCAATTAGACATGTCTAAGGTAGTGAACACAAGGAAAAAATTTCAACAAAATCGGTCTCTAGCACCTTGATATGGACCCCGTAACTATAGTTATACCTTTGGTGCATCAAATAGTCATGGAAGCAACCCCATTAAATCCGGGACGATTGAAACCCTCTATGTGTCAATTTTCTACTTAATCAGGCACTCTAAGACAATGTTAAAAGGATAAAAATGGGTAGGCCTCACTGCACTAAAACACCATTGAAGGTGACTGTTTTTACAGTCACGGGAAGTCATTTTCGGGGCCTATATCTCACTTATTTCAATTCGGATCGCTCCCAAATTTGGTAATCGTGTTCGTCTCATCAAGACGAACAATTCGATAGATGGTACGCCCCGTGACGACGCACGAGCAAAGAGAAAAACTAAATGAAAGTCGTTGATCCATGAAGGAAGTTACAGAAAATTCAGCAGCAGCACGCCTCGTTCGAGCAGCCAGATCACGACGGTCGCATACCCGATCGACATGAAAACATTTGCATTCTGTGTGTAAGGTCTGAGGCTATAACTGATCCGAACCTCGCGTACGATGAACAATTGAATTTCACACATGAAGGCGTCAAAGCTGCTATAAATTCTGGCCACCAGACTTCAAGATTCTGGCCAAAAACTCAAGACGACAAAATCTTCATCTGGACATGAAATCAAGCTATGTTCGTTGGAACACGATTGTGACGGCATGCTCAGTGTGATTCAATAAGAAAATCATAAAGAAACATCAAGGAACGAGCATACAATAGATCCATAGTTTTTAAGATTCATCCAAGATTCAAGTCTCATGATCATGCTCATGGCTCGAAGTTGGTATCAAAACGATCGACATGCCGATCCCTACAAGAAAACAATTATCTTTTGAACAAACGAGCATCAGAACACCTCGGGTCAGCCACGAAAGGTCATGTAGGATCTTGAGCAGCAATATGGACTATTCTGAGATTCCACACATTGATAGGCAGGGGCAAAACAGTCCTTTTCCACCTATTTTTAGAATTTCTTTAAAATCAATTAAATTATAATTATCATCAATTTAGTTAGTTTTTGGGGATCCACCCATGTTTGTGCCCAATTTTATATAAGCATGTAAACCTAACTTGTAAAGGACCCCGGTTCATTCACGAGATCATTCAATAGAAATTTTCATTTCTTTCGTGAGCTTGTGAGTACATCTTAGAGAGAGAGAGGAGAGAGAAGAAAAGGGTCGGTACCTTTTAGACAGGTAACTTTCTCTCTCCTCCCCTCTTTCTCTCTCCACCTCTCTTTCTCTCTCCTCCCCTCTTTCTCTCTTCCCCTCTTCCTCTCTCCTCCCCTCTTTCTTTCTCCTCTTCTCTTTCTCTCTCTTCTTTTCATTTCTTTCTCTTTCCCCCATCACAACTGGTGCTAACGCCGGTTGGTTCTCCTCTCTCTCATTCTTAGCACCGAATGAGTTCTCTCTCCTCTTTTGTCATCCCACTATTGGGTTGGGTTTTCTCTCTCTTATTTTTCCTTCATCCCAACACTGGGAAGGGTTTTCTCTCGACTCTTCTTTCATCTCAATGCCAATTGGATTTCTCTCTCCTCTTCCTTCATTTCGAGCACTGGGTGGGGTTTTCTATCTCCTCTTCCTTCATCCCAACACCTTTTGGATTTCTCTCTCCTCTCTTTCTTAACAGTCGGTGATCCTTAGCATCGGTTGGATTTTCCTCATTTCTCTTGTCACAGTCGACGAAGCCTAGCATCAGTTGGATTTGTCTCTCTTCTGTTACAGTTGATAAAGCCTAGTGCCTGCTCGATCTCTCTCTCTTACTTCTCTCTAATTGCAACCGGCGTAAGCCTAGCACCGGGTGGTTCTCTTCTCTTCCTCTCTTCTCATCTGACACAATCGGTGAAGCCTAGCGCTAGCTACTTTCTCTCTTTTTCTTTGAAATAGTCAATAATGTTAAGTGCCGACTGTATCTTCCTTCCCTCTCTCTTTTATCCTCTTGTCTCTTCTCCCTCCCTCTATCTGTTCCCTACTTCCCTTACCTCATTCTTTCCCCCATAACCGCCACGCTGCTATTCTTTCGTTCGACTAAGAGGGATTGAGGTTAGCCTCTCATGGAAGTCCTGTCGTTTAGCTATAATGTTGGTGTGCCAGGATTACCTGGCCCGCTTTATTTCCACGATAGATAGACCATCGTGCTTCGCTAGTCGATATGGGTAATGACGTTTAGTAGTGATCCCATGAGCCGATCTTGGTACCGAGCCTGTTTTGCTACCAAGTCAGGCCAATTACTCGTTAGCTTGATCCTCTCGCTCATTCAAACTCTTCTCTCCCCCGTCTTTCTTCTCGTCTTTTTTTGAATGTGCATGCTCGTGTACGTTCATCAAAGAGGAAAAGGGTGAGGTCTGACCCACCCATCTTACAACCTTTGCCATATATGTGTGTCATTACTGGGGAGCTTTCTTTGTGATCTAAGAGGGCGCCCATGCGAGCATGCCAGAGTAAGTCCTGAACCCACCTTTAAAATTCGTCTCTCACTGGTTGGTAATACCTGCCCCCGTTCTCGAACGAGGTTCCCAAGAGAGTGATCTCAGAAGCATCCTGAGTCTTCCCTCAAAACCCGTGATGTGTGCCCCCGATCATCCAAGATTCGAAGGACGAGATCAAGGCACCTAACCAGCTTGGCGACTCCACTGGGGACTTATTACTCCTTAGTCGAATCATTCTTGTTTGGCTTGTTTCTTCTTTTATTTTCTGCTTTCATTATCTTTTCATATTCATTTATGGATGTTGGGTTCTGTCACCCATTTATCCGGATCGAGAATTTTCTTATCCCTGTATTCGTGAGTGTACTTAGGGAACAAGTTTCTTCGACTTCGTTACCAACCATCCTCTTGAGCAAAGACCACTTGTCTAGCTCCCAAGTCTTAACCTGGACCAGTATGAGGAGGGACTTGAAGGTCCCTCACTCCCCATCTCTTCCCTCTAGTGGAAACTCCACCAAGGCGCCCTGCATGAGCGTCACTTATGTTGCCCCACACAACATGCACCCAGCTACCGGCAAGTCACTTGTCAGTCGTGTTCCTGAGGTATGCCGGAAGGCTACCCAGTCCCTTTATGCAAAAGGCAAGCAAGTTGCCATTTCTTTTGTGGGTCGCTATAAGGCTAGCCCCCACATTTCTGCACCACTGGTCTCTATCCCTAGAGGCTCAACACTTCGAGGCGGAAACCCCATGGTCTCCCCTCCCCCCCACACACATCACAAGGCTCGTGGGTCACTCACTCGAACCACACCTTGGGGCAACTCTTATGTTACCTTGAGTTCCTGTCCAAGATCGAACCTTCCAAGGCCAGGTCCTATGCACTCTACTCATATGCATCTCACTGCTCAGGGTAATGCCATTATTGCACCAACCCAAGTTCACAGGAGACGACTTCCTTGTCCTCCTATTATGCACGTATCAGCGCACCCTGTAAGAGGCAAGCCTACACCTGTTCTCTTACAGACACTTGCTCATAGTTCTCGACATCCTAAGGCTAGATCATCGGCATGAGCCCGGGTGGACCCCCAGGTCCCCTGAAATCCTTCTTCAAGGGGTGCACATGTGTCACCATCTCAGGCATCCCCTCGCCCTCGACCCAGGCCTCCTCATGAGTCAACCCTACCCCTGCCTACTCCTTCATTGAGCAAGCACCTTCAGCCTTGGTACTCGAAGGTTTTCCCCAAGAGTACCATCCTGAACCAGCCCCGTCACTTAGGTCATGTCTCTAGAGCTCATAAGAGAGCTCGGGGCATGGACCTCACGTAAGATCGACTTCGTCATCCTCCCCGGCTTAAGATGACTCCAGTTTGTGGCCCTCATTCATTGTCACACTTGACGGAGACAGCTCTCTCCTGTGCAAGAAGGGTCGACCAGCCGCGATCAAGATCGCAGTTTTGGTGAGAGGTCCATCAAAACCTCAAAGCTAAACGCGATAGAGGGCGGCGAATTTTGACTAGGGGGGAGACCAAGGTAGTCAAAATAGCCAATTTTGATGACCTTCTTCACCTGAATCCCTTCTACCCCCTTTGAACGATGAAGCCTTGGGAAGAGCTCCATGAGCCCTATGTTGTGGTTACTGTCGCAGAAGAAGACCCAGCCACTCAACAGCCACGGTCCCAAGACCGTCGTGAACCGGCTCAACAGCCACGGCCCTAAGACCGTCATGAACCGACTCAACAGCCACGATTCCAAGACCGTCGAAAACCGGTCCAAATGTGATCCGCGTATAAGAGTCGAGTTCAGTCAGGGCATACTGACTGACCTACCACGTACAACCCGTCAAGCTTGCAAGCCTTTAGTTGCCACTAATGTTGACCTCCCTAGAGAAACAGTTTTCGTAATGGTCGTAAGCGAGCCCGGTGATATGCAGAAGGATCGCATAAACAAGTTTGAGGGATACACGCAATGATGGAAAAGATCGATCGTATTGACGCTGCACGCAAGTCGACTAATCATGAGGTCAATTCCCATCACTTTGATAGTGTACCTCCACTGCAGCCCCCTCCGTCTACCTCATAGGAGAATTTTGTCCCTCATCCAGTCTCTTAGTCTGATATTGATGCTATGGCCACCCATAGCCTAAAGAACAAACAAATTCCAAGCATATAGGGTGCGACGCCTTATCAAAGACCATACCTCTCCTATATTGATCAAGTCCTGTTCGCCTCATACTATAATGGTTAGGTGCCTCGATCTCAAACTCTGGATCCTTGGGGGATCGGGAGGCTTGCGTCTCAGGTTTCAAGGAAGTCCCGGGACATTCATGAGATTGCTCTCTCGGGAACCTTGTTCGAAAATAGGGGCAGGTGTTACCAACAGGTGAGAGAGGAATTTTAAAAGGTGGGTTCGAGACTTACTAGGGCTGACTCGCTTGGGCATCCTCGTAAATCATGAAGAAAGTTCCCTCAGTAATGAACAAGTTCAAAATTGCCTCCCTTTGCTCGTATTCTTCTTATTTTCTGCTTTCTACAATCACACACATATATGGCAAAGTTTATGGGACAGGTGTGTCAGACCTCACCCTTTTCCACTCTAATGAGCGTAAACAAGCATGCACATTCAAGAAGAAGAAAGAAAGACGGGGGGAGAGAGGAATTCAACCAAGTAAGAAGGTCAGGTGTATCCAGCAGGTGTATCCAGTTCAACATCAAACTCGTGCGACGTAAAAGAGCCGAGACAGGTGCCTTCTAGCCTCGTACGATGTAAAAGGTCAAGTTTATTTCATCTAGCCCGGTATGATGTAAAAGGTCAGATTTATTCCATCTAGCCCCGTATGACGTAAAAAGTCTGGTGTATTCCGTCTAGCTCCATGTGACGTAAAAGGCATCTAGACCCGTATGACATAAAAGTATCAGGTGTATGGTCCATCGCTGCATGACGTGAAACTACTTAGAAGGCTTTATGGTTATAGGAGTTAAAACTGCTAACCAACCTTGCTTTTCGAAATATCCTTCTCTTTTCAAAATTTTCACTAAAAGATTGTGCTTTCAAAAACTTTAATTTCTTTGTTAAAATCATGACATGTCCAAAGTCTGGGTTCTATTTTAAAATTCCCCCTTGTTTTTAAAATTTCTAAAACAATTTTAAAAACGAAGGAGCTTGAACACCTGTATATGATGATTACCGCGTTGCCGCGATTATCATGTTGATGCCTCGGCTCTCTCTTTGAAATCGGCCAAATAAGTCTCTTTTTATAGAAAGCCTTTTCCTATAGAAAGTCATAGGAAACCATAAGGAAATCAAAGAAGATGTCAAAGTTAAAAAAAAACAAAAACAAACTATGAAACCCTTGAAGTTAAGTGGCATGGCCAGAAAATCCAACTCGAGTTTCCAGCTTGTGTAACTCATCGACATCCCACTCCGAAAACCCTAAGAGGAAAAATGTCCTAGGTGGGTGAGCTTGGTGAGGACAATGACTTAGAGGGATTATTTGGTGTGCCCTCTGACCACATGATGCTAAAAACAAATTTAAAATGTATGTGTTATCTTTAACATTCATCGGCCCCTCAAAGGACAGGGAACGCTTGAGTGTCTAATTCTTTGCCACTCACCTGTCCCTCTAAGGACAGGGAGGGCCAAAGAGGGGTAATTATAGATACCCCATTTTAAATCTGGTAAATTCTACGGTTTCCTAAACCCTTAGGATCACACTGACCTAGTAAACCCAAATCCATAGTTCACACATCCTACCTTGTGACCCAGAACAATTCTGTCTACCTAGAACTCTGCAAATACCTTGTTTTGACCCAGAATCCTGCAAACGCCCTATTTTACCAAACAAATAATTAAAACTAGTAAAAAAAATCCTTTTTGATCCAAATTTTCTCTGAGAGCTTTACAAGAGGCTGAAGAACACACCCGAAGTAAAAATTCTCAATTTTGACGAAATTTGATTTTGGCGACACTAGGAGTGTCGCCCAGCTTAGACTGGGATACACGAGCGGTGTCGCCCAGACTTGGGCGACACTACTAGTGTTGCTCAGGCAGCACCATTGGCGTCGCCCAACCCTTTTTGGCCCAAAATGGAATTTTCCTTCTGGGAGTGATTTTCTTGCCTTTTTTGAGGATTTTTGCCATATTTATTTGAGGTCGCCCAGATCCGGACCCCCAATATTTGGTATTTTTGGCTGGAGGATTTGTTGGTTATGGAAAGATATCCTTCCCAGCAGATCCTTGGCCCTTATAAAATCTCTTTCTCATGGCCATTTGAGGGGAGGAGGATTGAACCATAACCCTAAGCCTGAAAGCCTTAGATCCTTAGGGCACAACAATCCTTTGAAACCAGAGATCTGCTGGTCAACATCCAAATCAGAGAGGGAAAGAGAATGCTAGTTCTGATACAGGTGAGCCCTCGAAGGTTCGAGAGTCTCGAGCCATCCGACCAAGTTCAGTATTTTTTCCTTACCTTTTCTTTCTTCTTCTTTTACAGTTTTGATTTTATTTTGATTTTATTTTGATTAGTTTACTTTGATCTCATGTTTTAAATGCTTTGGATCATGCTAGCTTTGGATCATGAGGCTGAAGAACACACCCGAAGTAAAAATTCTCAATTTTGACGAAATTTGATTTTGGCGACACTGGGAGTGTCGCCCAGCTTAGACTGGGATACACGAGCGGTGTCACCCAAACTTGGGCGACACTATTAGTGTTGCTCAGGTAGCACCATTGGCGTCGCCCAACCCTTTTTGGCCCAAAATGGAATTTTCCTTCTTGGAGTGATTTTCTTGCCTCTTTTGAGGATTTTTGCCATATTTATTTGAGGTCGCCCAGATCCGGACCCCCAATATTTGGTATTTTTGGCTGGAGGATTTGTTGGTTATGGAAAGATATCCTTCCCAGCAGATCCTTGGCCCTTATAAAATCTCCTTCTCATGGCCATTTGAGGGGAGGAGGATTGAACCATACCCCTAAGCCTGAAAGCCTTAGATCCTTAGGGCACAACAACCCTTTGAAACCAGAGATCTGCTGGTCAACATCCAAATCAAAGAGGTAAAGAGAATGCTAGTTCTGATACAGGTGAGCCCTCGAAGGTTCGAGAGTCTCGGGCCATCCGACCAAGTTCAGTATTTTTTCCTTACCTTTTCTTTCTTCTTCGTTTACAGTTTTGATTTTATTTTGATCTTATTTTGATTAGTTTACTTTGAACTCATGTATTAAATGCTTTGGATCATGCTAGCTCTACCACCGATCTGGGAGTGGATGTACTTGTTTTCGAGCAGATCTGGCCTTAGATCTGGATTCAATTTTTCCCACTTTCTCTATCACATATTTTTCATCAATTTAAGGTGTCGAGATCTGAAAGATCTTCGTCGAAAGATCTGTCAGATTTTGCATGGTAAACAACGTTAAATTCCTCTCTCACCGATTGGTGTACCTGCTCTTGTTTTTTAACTTGGTTCTCGAGAGAGAGATCTCAAGTCCTAGGTTTTCCTTGAAACTTGAGACACGTGCCACCAAGTTGTCCCGACCCAGAGGGAGAGATCGAGGCATCTAACAAACCTTAAATGTACCCCCACACATACGTGTACACCCCTTTTGCTCACACCACCTTCATCGAATCCCCAATAAATTCACCTTTCTTCAGTACCATCTCTCATTCCCCAGTGAGTCTCACCCACACTCACCAACGGCGAGCCATCCTGCCATCTATACTCGCCGTCAGTTAGTGGGTCATCACCATCCACCTTCTATCCATACACCATCCATCCTTTGTAGACAGCCTCGTGCCATCTCCCCAAAGTGAGTCAAACCATCACCATACACACTCCATGGCCTTCACAGACTGTCATCCATCTCCACCACGGTCCAAGCTATATGACCCTAAACTATAATGCACGTCCTGGCCGCATGATGTTAAAAGGCTTCGTACAGGTCCCCGAAGGCATGACCCTAAACATGCCTTCACAATTAAAATAAAATAAAAAATAACGGGCATGGTGTAAACCTGAAAAGGGAATGTCATGATTAAAATGACAAATGGACATGGTCACAAAACCATGAGTAAGAGAAATTTGTGAAAATAAAAACCTGGGCACTGTGAAAACCCGAAAGGGCACCGTGAGTAATAATAGAAGAATAAGGGTGGACATGGCCGTAAGGTCATGGGAAAAAGAGCCCCAAATAAAAGGAGGTTGGTGAAAACCGTCTCTACGGGGCCACTTCCCATGTCTAAGGGAAAACCCGCAAAGGGCACTTACACCAATAAGCAGGTTGATGTAGCACACCTCAAGGGAAGTTTCAGCCACCATTCAAAAGAAAAAATCCCTGTTGTGAGACTGCCTTGATATCAGGATCCAAAAATACGAGCTTCAAGAAGAATCCGACAGTCTGAGCCCTTTCGTGAAAGGACCCAAAAGTCAGAAGAATTGCCAAGATGATAGGTCAGGGTCACATGTTAAAGGACCGCATTCTCAAGAAGTCAACCATAAAGAAGAAAATCACAATGACAAGCCAAAGATGCCCCTAGAGGCTAACTGTAAAGCTGGGTAAAGACTCCAAGGTGACGCCTCACTATGAGGCCGCCTCGCTAAACCCCTCCCTAGCCGACAGGCCCAGACCTTCGGGGACAGGCTAACAAAACGTCCCCAACTGTACCAGGCAGGACACGGCCACAGAGGTACCCTACATGTCAAAACAAACTTGAGTGTAGTAGCACATATGCCCACCAACGGCTCCTTCGCTGTCTATCCAAGCAAGCTCCTGATGTGGATAATGGGCATTCCATACAGTGTTCCCCATCAACAGCAAAAATAAAAGTCTCTGACGTGGATGATGGGCATTCCATGCAGTGTCCCCCACCAAAAGAAACAAAAACCCTTACTGATTGGGAAGAAAGCCCTTAAACAAGGCACTCGACTGTCAAACAAACCTGGATTCTGACCAACTGGGTCTACCAGCTTTTGAAAGCCCTCAGCTGTCGGAACCTAGAAAATGCTCTTGACGTGGATGATGGGCATTACATGAGATGTCCCCCATCAGTAGCTCAAGTCTCTTCTCCCCCAAAGTCTCCATGGATAGACCTGCACAATGCATCCAAACGTCTCCGCATCCTAGTTACAGCAATACGTGAATATCTCCTCAGCGTTCATGTGGTCCTGTGGCTAGGAAGAAAAAAGTAATAAAGCCAAGGAAATTTTATGAATGTTGTCCTTCTCACTTCTCTCGAAGCACAACAGTCGATGGGGCAAGCTGTTTGAAGACATTTTTCAGCACCTTGAGTCCCCGATGCAGAATAAAAGAGAAGTCGGTCAATAAAGCCTTAGCATACAGTGAATTCCTAAAAATCTTAGAATTACCCCAGAACAGGTTAGAATCTTCCTAAGCACTTCAAAAGGCTACCTGCTAAGTTTTGTCGCAATCTGACATGTCTATGGTAGTGCAGACAAAGAAACAGTTTCGAAAAAATCATCCTCTAGTGACCTAAAATAGACTCCATAACTAGAACTCTATTTTCAATGCTCCAAATAGCTATGGGGCCACCTCCAATAGATCCGACATGGTTGACATGGTTCAAGTTTCGGCTTAAATAGACGCTCCAAGACAAAGTTATGGGTGAAACATTAAAAGGGGATAGGCCACACGCTATTCCCGTGAGGCCTACCTGCACCAATCTCCATTAAAGGAGATTGGTTTGCAAAGTCACGAGCAGCAACTTCAAAGACCCATATCTCCCTCGTCATGAGTCGGATCTCGCTCACATTTTTCGAGCGCGTTCGTCTCGTCAAGACAAGTGTTTTGATATATGGTGCACCTCGTGACGATGCCCGAGCAGGGAGAAACACTAGAGATAAGTTCATGGTTTGTAAAGATAGTTGCGGAAAATCAAAAGTAGTACGACACACTCGAGCGACCGCATCACTGCCCTCGCGTACCTGATTGATGCAAAACTAGTTTAGTTGCGGGCGTAAGGTCCGAGGCTATGTCTAGTCCGAACCCCGTACCTGATGAACGGTTAGATTCAACACAAGAAGGCATCAAAGTCACTATAGTTTTATCCAACAGAATTCAATATCCAATCAAAAACTCAAGATGACAAAATCTTCGTTTGGGCACGAAATCGAGCTACATTTGTTGCAACGCGATTGTGACGGCATGCTCAGTGCAATTCAATGAAGAAATCATGAAAAAACATCAAGATACAGGCACACTATCAATCGAAAGTTTCAAGATTCATACAAATTTCAAGTTACGCTATCGTGGCCAAAAAACGCGATATGTGATTCAAAGTTGGTATCAAATTGATCGTCATGCTGAGCCCAACAAGAAAACAATCATCTTTTTGTCAAACGGGCATCGTAGCAACCCCGAATCATCCATGGAAGATCACGCATGTTCTAGGGCAGTAGTAGAGACTGTTTTGAAATTCCATGTATTATTGGGCTGAGGCAAAACCATCATTTTTCACCTATTCTTATATTTTTTTAATTCAAATAAATTGTAATTATCATCAATTAAGCTAGATTTTA
>NW_006499207.1:652646-683054 GCF_000471905.2 Amborella trichopoda | reverse complement strand
GAGAGAGAGAGAGGAGAGAGAATAAAAAGTTTAGTACCCTTTGAAAGTAACTTTCTCTCTCCTCCTCTCATCTCTCTCTCCTCCTCTCTTTCTTTCTCCCCCTCCTCTCTCTTTCTTTCTCTCTCCTCCTCGGTCTCTTTCTTTCTCTCTTCTCACTCTCTCTTTCTCTCCTCCTCTCTCTTTCTTTCTCTCTTCTCATATCTCTCTTTCTCTCTCCTCCTCTCTCTCTTTCTTTCTCTCTTCTCATCTCTCTTTCTCTCTCCTCCCCTCATCTCTCTCTTTTTCTTCTCCTCTCTCTTTCTCTCTCTTCCTCTCATCTCTCTCTTTCTATCCTCTCATCTCTCTTTCTCTCTCCTCCTCTCATCTCTTTCTTTATCTATCCCCTTTTTCTCCTCTCTATCTTTCTCCTCTCTTTCTTATCTTAATCTCTTTTCTCTTTACCTCAAACACGCAAGGCAGTAGCCATGACCGTGTGTGTCTCTTTCTCTCTCTTCCTCCTCTCAATCTCTCTCTTTCTTATTCTTCTTTTATATCTTGCTTTATCTTCCTCTTTCATTATCTCTCTCTTCGCTTAACATGCACGGCAGTGGGCCATCGTCGAGCGTGTCTTTCATCCCCTTCGTTCTTCTTTTTCTCTACTTCCTTTCCTTACTCGTCCCCCCTTTCTTTCCTGGTCCTTCTTCTCTCTTTCCTAATGTTCTTTCTTCCCTTTTCTTCTCTCTCCTCTTTCCTTCCTTTCTCTTTCCTCTCTTTTCTAATCTCTCTCTTCCTTCTTTCTCTTTATTCTCTTCTCTCTCTTCTCCATTCATGCATGGTAGCACCATCGCCGGGCATGATGTCCTTCTTGTGGAATATGCATAATGAACCGGACCTTAACCCAAGTGGAGGGCCGGGCATCTATCTGATTCCCCCTGCCTACATGTCGTGCACGACAATACTCATTGTTGCGCATGAAATTTCTCCCTCTATTCTCTGACAAAGACATTGAGTGGGGCCTTTTCCCAAAGTGGCGGGTCGGGTCAGGTCGTGTCTGAGTCCCTTTTGACATGTTTGGCGATGCCTATCACCGCGTGTGTCTTCTCTTTCCTATTCTCTTCTCTTTCCTTTGTCGTGGACGACAGAACCTCATTGTCGTCTATGTTCTATTTTCTTCTTCTCCTGTCTCCTTAGTCATGAACGACAGGACCTCATCACCATTCATATTTTCTTCTCTCTTCTCTCTCATCTGTCATGGATGGCGGAACCCCATCACCGTCCATGTTATCTCTCTCACCTTTTCCTATCATGGACAGCGAAAGCCCATCGCCGTCCATGTTTCTTTCTTTTTCTCTCTCTTTAGTCATGGACGCTAGAAGCCCATCACCGTTCATGTTCTTTCTTTTTCTCACTCTTCAATCATGGACGGCGGAAGCCCATCACCGTTCATGTTTCTTTCTTTTCTCTCTCCTCGGTCATGGACGACGAAACCCCATTGTCATACATGTTTCTTCCCCATTGTCATACATGTTTCTTTCTTTTTCTCTCTCCTCAGTCATGGACGACGGTAGCTCATCGTTGTTCATGTTTCTTTCTTTTTCTTTCTCCTCAATCATGAACGGCGAAAGCTCATCTTCGTCCATGTTTCTTTCTTTTTCTCTCTCCTCAGTCATGGACGGTAGAAGCCCATTACCATCCATGTTTCTTTCTTTTTCTCTCTCCTTAGTCATGGACAGCAGAAGCCCATCGCCATCCATGCTTTTGACTTTCTTCTCTCTCCTCGGTTATGAACGGCGAGACCTCATCGTCGTCTATGTTTCTTCCCTTTTCTCTTTTCTTTCTCTCTCTTCCTTCAACTCTCTTCTTCCCTTCTCTTTCTTCTTTCTTCTCTCTTATTTTTCTTCTTTCTCTCTTTTCTTCCCTCTCTCTCCTTCACTCTCCTTTCTCTTTCATCCTTGCTTCCTCTTCGCTCTTCTTCCTTTCTGCTCTTCTCTTCCTTCTCTTCTTCTTTCCTCTCTCCTTTCTTCTCTTCTCTCCCTTTCTTCTTCTTTTTTCTTCTCCTCTCTTCTTCCCTTCTTATACCCTCACTTATATCTTCTCTATCAATCTCTCATCTTTTTTTGTCTCTTCTCTTTTCTTCTTCTTTTTCCTCTTCTTTCTCGTTCTTTCTTCTCTCTTAGTCTCTTTTCTTTCTCTTCTCTTTTCTTCTCCTTCTCTCTTTTTCTCTTGTTTGACCAATGAAGGCTAAGTTTAGTACTCCAAGGTAGTCTTATTGTCGAGCTGTATTGCCATCATACCAGCCTAAGTTATCGTGCCCGTCTTGCTATCACGATAGGCCAGCCATCATGCAAGGTCGGTTAGTATTCGTTATGTGGTTGAGTAGTATTACCGCCGCGTCGGTCTGAGATACCATATCTATCTTGGTACCACATCGAATCAATCACTTACTGGTCTGGCCACTGTGCTAGTCTAGCCACTTGGTCAAATTCTTGTCTTCCCTTTCCTCTAGTCTAACTCTATCTTCTCCTCTTATCACCCCAATCTTAATCTCATCCCTTTTCCTTCTTCTCTCAATTGTGCACACCTATATGCATTCGCTCAAAGACAAGGTGGGGTCCCTCGGCCCAAATGTCTTCTAAAATTAACCATGTGTGTGTGATCATAGAAATAGAAGAGTACAGGTCAAGAGACACGATTTCAAACCAGTTGAAAGACTGGGGGCTTTCTGTCGTGATCTAAGAGGGCGCTCACGTGAGTCAGCCCGAGTGAGTCACGGACCCAGGCGAGGTATGTCCCGCCTCACATTAGATTCCTCTCTCATCGGTTGGTATATATTCCCTTGTTTTCTAACAAGGTTCCCGAGAGAGCGATCTCAAGTCTAAGGTTCCCCTTGAAACTCGAGACACATGCCACCAGCTCATCCCGACCTGGAGGGTAAGATCGAGGCACTTAACCAAAGTGGCTGAAGGAAGGGAACTTGAACATGAAGTGTTTCCATGCGATTGTGAACTGTAGGAGAAGACGAAATGAAATATCAGGTGTTCGCTTTGAGGGAGTATTGGAAGGAGATTGGAATTCGTGGGAGCAAAAATTTATCAATCATTTACAACAATTTTTTACTAAGGATATGAATCTCATTCCTTTGCTGAATGGGGTTAATTTTCAGAGATTATCAATGGAGGAGGCAAGGTCATTGAAAGGATGGGCATCCGAAGAGGAGGTTTAGCTTGCGGTTTTTTCTTTACCCGGTGATAAGGCTCTTAGCCCTAACAAACTTCCTCTAAAATTCTTTCAAATCTTTTGGGTTGTGGTGAAGATGGATGTAACGATGATGGTTAATGAATTTCTAGAGAGGGGTGCTCTCAACAAAGCTATCAATTATACTTATGTGGCTCTGATACCTAAGAGTGGTTCTATCTTAGGGATATCAGATATTTGTCTGATAAGTCTTCTAATCAATATGTATAAGATTATTGCTAAGTTATTGACAGAAAGGCTTAAGAGGGTACTGAATAAAGTCATTATGGGTCCAAAATCTGTCGTCATTAAGGGCTGAATTATTACCAATGGGGTACTCATTGCTTAGGAATGCATTCATTCTAGGAATTCATTGGGAGAGCCAAGTGTCTTGCTAAAATTGTATCTAGACAAGGCCTATGATCGGGTTGATTGGGTTGTTCTTTTAGAAGTTATTAAATACATGGGGTTTGGGGATAGGTGGTGTCGATAGATAAGGGGATGTCTGGTAAGCACCCATTTTTCGATCTTAGTTGAAGGATCTCCGAAAGGGCTCTTTAGAGCTATGCGTTGTCACAACCCACCCAGTGACCCTTGCTGTCCCAAACTAGAGGGCGACAGAGTGTAGGATTGCAACCGGAGGTCGCGTACGTCATGCAGGTGGGAGTGGCATCAACGCGTGTTATAAATGCAAAATCAGAGCAAACCACAAGAAATAAATGAAACTCAGCCAATAAGCACCAAAGACTGAATAATTTAAAACTATTAAATCTTTCACTCAACTCCAAAGTCTTTACAATAAATTTCAAGTCCTATAAGCCTGACATTCATCTCATTACATCAAAATATAGTGGCTTTGCCACAAAACACGTACTATGGAGGAAGGAAAACCCGAATAGATCTGAACTCTAAATGGGTGCTATCACCAATCTGCTGCTCGCCACTCGTAGCCAGGCACTATCACTCTCCTTACGCCCTTAGGCGAGAGGGCATTACACTACCATTGCAGGACCCAATGCGTAGTGCCCATGACAACTTGGGGGGCGCGACCCTTCCTATTACTTACAGTCACCTCTCGACTCCACTCCTATTATAAGAGTCGAGGTATAGTGTACCCAACTACCAAAGGAGGACCCAATGCGTAGTGGTCATATCACAGATATTCGTATTCATAAAACAGAATCAGAATATTCACTACCAATGTTGGACCCATTGCGTAGGTTTCATTATACATATCACAGTATTCATTATTCGTATAACAGAATCAAACAGTACACTACCAATGGAGGACCCATTGCATAGTGTTCATTACACATAAGGAAGTATTCTTATAACAGAATCAGATAGTACACTACCAATGGAGGACCCATTGCGTAGTATTCATATCACAGTATTCATTATTCATATAACAGAATCCCAGCATAATATTCACAGGGTGATTATATCAGTACCACATGATAATGTTATCAGCATCACAAAACGTTAGTATCAGTATCCCAAAATAATAGTATCAGTATCACAAGATAACATTATCAGTATCACATATGTTAGCATTAGTATCCCAAAATAACAGTGTCGATACCACGAAATGACAGTGTCGATGTCACATTTCCTGCAATTTCATGCAGTGACGTCCGATCATAAATAGGGTTATAACTTTCAATTCATTTAGAATTTAAAGATGGTTCCACAACCAATTTTACACTAGACACGCTTATCGTTCAAATGGGGGAGGTTTGAAAGCAATTGAACCTCTTTTAGCGCCATAAAAATTTAAGAAACTAGAGGCATTCCATCATAAATCTGTTATGCAGTAAAAGCATTGACATGTATTTAAAATTAATTCTATATCTCCCAATAAAGATGGAATTTCAAAGCATGGTTAACATGTAATCTCAATCTTAATCATAAATCTTTCAAATGGTGGTGGTTTGGAAGAAAACGGATCTCATTTGGTCAGTCAAAATCCGTGACATCAGAGACATCAGTTCTGAGCTTGACTAAAACTGTCCACAGTGACCTATTGACATGTTTTGAAGTATAACTCTATATGCATAAAGAATTTGAGCAATATTTGAACATAAATATTGTAATAAACTTAGATATATTTCCAATAGCGATGGTTTGAGGTCAATTGGACCTCGTTTGATAGGCCAAAAGTAGATTGGAAGAACATGAAACCTTCTTGGAAACTTATAGCCCAGTCACATTACTACTTAATATGATATCCAAATGGCCTCTAATTGTGCTAATTCTTAACATGAACCTTCTACTTTCAAATAGATACTTAAGAACACCAAATTACAGAATTTTCATGAAGAACAACGCAGATTTGATGCTCATTGTAATCATGCAAATGTCAGTTATATTGCTGGAAAATAACAGTGGGCATAAACTTCCATCACTTATGCTATTATTCATACCATTGCATGCTAATTCATGATCAATTCACACTTACAGACATACAAAGTAGTAATCCACTTACCTTAAGTGTACAGTGCCTCCAAAACCTTCTTCCACAGTCTTCTTCAACTCCTACAATGGTGGTTCTAACAGTGAGCTAAAGGGAACTTCTTCCATATTCTCCGAATTGTCTTAGAGAGAGAGAGGTGAAGAGGAAGTAAATTGGCATGAGAGTGAGAGGATAGGGCTTAAGTACCCTACGGCTAGGTGGCAATCCAAGTGGCGTCAGGTGGTGTGCAACTGGACAAGTGGCACGGATGACAGCATGCACTCAACAGGTTGCATTCACTATCCATGCACGACAGTGACACACACAGCATTGCACAACCGGCGCTACACACACGATGTTACTCCATTTCTCTCTTCATAGGCGACGATGCCTCTCACTACATAGACGGTGATGCTTTATCTCAATTTCACACGCGGCACTGACTTTTCACACATGGTGCTGACTTTTCACTCGAGGCGCTGATTTTTTCTCTCTCTCTTCAAAACCGGTTTTACCCTTCTATCTCTCTTTACAGCCGGTGTTGCCCTTCTTTCTCTCTTTATAGTCGGCATTGCCCTTCTCTCTCTCTTCACAATGGACGTTACCCTTCTCTCTCTTCACAACCGGCATTTCCTTTCTCTCTCTCTTCATAGCCGGCAATGCTCCTCATTCACAGACCGCGTTGCCTTTCTTAGTAAAACACTTCACACACGGTGTTACCCCTTCTCATCCAACTCTTACCGCTGTGTGTTACTATGGTCAGGAAAAATTTGGTCCTTACATGAGGGGACTGAGGTAAGGTGACCCTTTATCTCCATTTCTATTTACACTAATGGGGGAATCTTTTAGCCGTTGCATTGGAAATGTGGTGAATAGTGGTCGGTTAAGGGGTTTTAAGGTCTCAACTGACAGTCAACAGATTTCTCACCTTCAATATGCCGATGAAACATTACTTTTCTGTGATACATTGGTGGATCAAATTTTGAATATTAAAAGAATGCTTGTATGCTGCGAGGTGGGGTTGGGCCTCAAGGTAAAATTTGCGAAGACCTCCATTATTGGTGTAGCTTGCGGCAATGACATTTTGAATCCTCTAGTTGATATTTTAAGGGTCAAAGTGGAGGAGTTTCCGTAAAACATTTGGGGTTTCCTATTTCTTATTGTGGGCTATCCAAAGTAGTATGGGACCCGGTGATTGAAAGAATGCATTCTAAATTTGACTTGTGGAAAAATCTATCACCTGGAGGAAGGACAACTCTAATCAAGTCTTCTCTTTCTAATCTGCATGTGTTTCAAATGTCTCTTCTTATGATGCCTGCCTCGATTTCAAAGACTATAGAGAGACTAATGAGAAGTTTTCTATTCGGGGTCTGGAGATTTCTACATGAAGTATCAATTGGTGTGCTGGGATAGAGTGCGTACACCAGTTTCTGAAGGTGGTATGGGGCTTGGGTGACTAAAATATGGCCAATTATGCTTTATTAGTAAAGTGGTAGTGGAGATCGATGGATGGTAAGCAAACTCTTTGGAAATATATCATAAAGCATAAGTATAGGGGGGATAGATATACCTTGTGGATGGGGAATAGATCAAGTTCTAGATCTCAATCGATGGTTCGGAGAGGGATGTTTCAAAATTAAAGGTTTGTCATCATTTGTCTAAATGGGAGGTGGGGGATGGTTCACATATTCCTTTATGGCATGGTAAATGAATAGGGGATGCTCTACTAAGGTATTTGTTTCCTTTATTCCTTGATGCTTCAACTAACCATATGGCTAATGTCGATGATATGTATTGCAGGGAGAGTGGGGTATGGAACATTAAATATATGTAGAATAGGGTTAGTGACGAATTTATAACACAAATGATGAAGCTTTTGAGAATTCTGGACAAGGTGAAGTTATTGCAAGGATTTCAGGATGAATTGATTTGAGAGGCTGAAAGTGTCGGGGTTATTCTCGGTGAAATCAGCATATAACTTTCTATATCATGACATTATTAGGTGAAATCGGGTTTCATTGAGAAGAGTATGGTCTTGGAAGATACCCCAAAAGGTTAAGTTGTTCCTTTGGGTGTTGTTTCAAGAGAAGGGTCTGACGATGGATAAGCTTGTGAAGAGAGGAAGGATCATCACTAATATATGTATGCTTTATAAGGAGTGTGATGAAAGTGGTGAACATTTATTCTTACATTGCCCATTCACTCATGATATTTGGTGTTAGTTTCTACGTAAATTGGGTATTGTTGGCCCGTTACCCCTAAGCCATACTAATATTATAGAGAGCTTGTCATTTGATGGGATGTCTAAGGTGGATAACTTGATTTTTCATATTGGAAGGGCGGCAGTGATTTGGGAGACTTTTTTGGAAAGGAATAGAAGGTTGCTCGAAGGTTTGGTAATGGAGTGGGATTTGGTGAAGATGATAATACAACATACCATTCGGAGCTGGTTCTCTATCACAAAGGAAGGCTCTGGGTATCTAAGATTGATATGGATGTGAATGTTAGGAACCTAATGGCTTAGAAGATGGTGAAGGTGAGGCATAAATCGTGATGGATAGCTCCTTTGTTAGGCAGTTTAAAATTGAATTGTGATGAAAGCTCATTAGGCAATCCCGGGATAGCAGGAATTGGGGGTGTGTTGAGGAATCATCTTGGTGAGTGCATGTTATGCTTTGCAAGCCCGTGTAGTATTAAAATTGACAATGAAGTGGAATTTCTCATCGTGATTCAAGGATTAAAAGCAATCAAAGAACGTGGTATATAGGAAGGACGTGTGGTGGAATGTGATTCATTGAACATAGTAAATTAGTGTAACTGTGTATCTAGGCCATCATGGAATTTGAAGTCGGAATGGATGGAAGTGATGGAAGTGATGGATTTGTGTCGTAATATGAATCTTTCTTTCCAACATGTTTACAGAGAAGGGAATGAGATTGCAAATGCTCTAGTCAAGAAAGGAGGAGGGAGGCAGAACCTAGTTATTTTTTATGTTCTTTTCTGATTTTATGTATTTGATAGCATTGTAACTTCTTTTTAATTAATAAAGTTACTAAAAATTGTCAAAAAAAAAAGAGAGAGTGAGGAAGAGAGAATGCAAGGCCTTTCAAGGCCAATTGGGATATGTTGGGCATTTGTGGCCATTAAAGGCATAATGATAGCATGTAATCAATATTTTGATATAGTGGAACAAAAACGTATTGGGAGTATGGTTATTTAGGATCGAGAATGGCAAAGAAATTTTATCGAAACTAAAACTAGGCTTAACGATGGTCTTTAGGTCGTGGGAATTGTTGAGTCATTTTGAGAAAATGAGTGTTGATTAATATCCACAACAGAAGATGGAGTGCTTTAGCATATTAATAATCCGTTAAGAAAGTTGGACCTGAAGCCAATCAAAATTATTTAGAATTAATTATTTTGATGTTAAATGATTTTTATACTAATAGGTTGAATTTTTAGAAGTCTCTAGATATTTATTTTCTCAAAAATGTATTTATAAATAGAGAGAAATTGAATTTTCAGTATTTTAATATTCATAGAGAAATATAAAATAGTTATTCTTTTCTAAAAATTATTTTTTTATTTTTATAATTCATATAATTGATGGGAACCTACCATGAGCTATGGGCTGACTATAATTGCGTATGTGAAAATTGCGTGGGGCACACTTATGGGCACCATAGAGTGGCACGCCCCACTTTTGGGAGCTACTTTCCTATTTTACTATGAGGCCCATAAGGTACTCCATTAAGATGAAATAAAATGGAAGGTTTTTGGAAATTAAAGAGATTTGATTTTTCAATTAAAAGCATTTGTAAAAAGATTATGGAAAAGAAAGGTAAGCACAATATATTTTTCATATTTTATTTATTTGATGGGTTTGGGTTAAGGAAGTTGGAGGATAAGGTTTTAGCACCTTTTTTTTAATCATGATGGTTGTTCTACGAATTGTATGGCTAAGATCTCTCACCCCACAGGTATCCTATGATCAATGGTCTAGATCTAATCTCAATAAGGATGGCTAATCTTAAGAAACTCTAATCCTAAAGAAACTATATAAATATGGGCTCATTCACTACACATTCTCTACACCTCCCTCTATCTCTCTTCTCTCTCTAAATGGCACAACACCCTCTCTCATCTCTATCTAAGATTTCACATCTCTGTTTAAAAGTTACAAAGGCATTGGATTATGAAAAATAGGGGACACGTCCTAGCCATTGTAGCCTAAATGTGGGCACAACCCATACTAGACATTAAGATCTAGTCCTTCACCAAGTTGTTCCATTGCTCTCTAATTTGATTTGGGATGTAGCATATGTTTTCCAGGCTTTAAAGGCCTGAGATAGACTATTGATCCCATGCGCCATTAGAGGAGAGACCAAAGTGGGCTATGCAAACTTCAGTTGATGTAATCTTCTAATATCTTGTTCTATCTTGTTCCCAAGAGTCATATGTGATTTTCATTTAATGAATAAAAGAAGTTTAACTAGTGGTAGAAAATAAGAACCTCTTTTGTTATTGTTTGTTATTTATTTTGAATCTATTTAATGTATTGGGACCTATATAAGTGCTCTAGCCAATAAAAAGAAGATAATTTTAAAACTACATATACAGTGCTAGTTCACTCTATCCAACTTTCAACATACACACACACAACAAAAAAAAAAACATATATATATGTGTGCATGTGTGTACTGTATAATAGGCGCATAAGGAAAAATACAAAAAAAAAATTATAAAATTTAAATTGACCAAAGTTATCCCTAAAAAGAACAGCAGTAACACACATATTACATGCACACATTTTGGGGCACACTTTTTCTAGTACTACACTGGCTATATTTCCATCTCAATCTTATTTAGGCTCTTTCCATGCTTAGTTTTCACAATCTTGGGGTTATTTTTATTATCTGGGGATGAATATGGCTCCCCTAGTTGCATTATTGTTGAGGACCTCGTTGTTCCGCTCCTCAGAGACTTTACCAACTCTCTCTGAATGCCTATTGGGGTGTCAATCGAGGCACTAGCACTCTCTCTGATGCACCTACCAGCATTGTTCTTGCACCAGCCACTAGTAGAGTCCCTGTGCTAGCAACTGGCACTGTCACCAGCCCAACCGCCAATGTGGCCCCCTTTGACATTATAATATAACTCTAGCAATGATGTCCCCAATACAATTGTACCCAGCTTTGCCAGTGTTGTACCCACTTATACTCTCAATAAAGACCATACTAACACTGTCAAGAGAGATCCCACTAGCGTTAACCCAGGGGGTTCTACTCGTGTTATCCCCACTTAAACCGAGGGCATCGATGTTGTCAAAATCCATATTATCACTGTTCTAAAGACCATTAATTCCATCCTAATGCTCTCACCACAAGCCTTTTAGCTCGCGGACCTTGTCAGCCCCTCATCATTACCACATAAGGCCTCTCAACAAAGCAAATTTCTTCCAGTATGGGGGCACTGCACATCTCTAATTCCCTGGGCCAGTCCATAGCCATAACAGACAAGGCTAGCCTTAAGGTATTTACCCCTTAAACCCCAATGGTATCAACGACGGTTGTAGAATAAAAAAGGTGGTAAAGCATGGGAGCCTTTTAAGACCTCCCAATGTTATAGAAGCCTCAAGGTCGGTGCCCCTACGGCCCCATGGGGCCAAGGAGCGAGCTAATGATGGCATGTTATCCAAGTCGCATAAAAGACTCAATGTGCAAAGTACCCCCACAGCCCAAATCTAACCCAAAATCATCCAAAACATAAGCTGGAGAAGTGTTTCGCACTCAAGTATGCTGGCTTCATGACCTTTCAAGGCCTTAATGCTAGAAATCTCTCGCTTATTGGGAGTAAGTGAGAGAGATAAAATCAGCTTCTTAACGAACTGGGGCCAAGATTCTCATACCTCCTATATATGAGGCATTAAAAGTTTGTATTTTGACAAAGTAATCTCTTGGGGAGGTGATACCTCATAGTTTTGTTCGTTAGCCAGAGCTTGGAGAATCCAAGAGAGTATAATAGAACTTGAGTATTTAAAAAGGTTGGCCCTGTATGAAATGGTCATGGCTTATAGGACATGAGACCGTATCCTGACACGAGACTGTTCCATGATATGCACATTTCTAGTCACATGGGAAGCCACTCTTCTAATGTATTATCTGAGTTAGAAGAGCCAGTGCACATGTACTTTGACAGGACCCTAGTATTAGAGAAATAGTATGTCACACAGGAGTGTACATGTAATCCATTGAGAGTGGGATGATGGACAGTTCTGGCTCAGTGACTTTGATATGACTAATTATGTGTCTCTACCATAAACTGTAGAGCTGAGATCCATTGGGTCATCTTGAGACACCAGTGGAACATCATTCGAGACTAGCCCAATATAGTACTCCGATACCTAGTGTCAAAACTTTTAGATGTCACATACCTTTAGCTCAATTAATTTTATATTGATTATAAAATGTGAAATAATGATGAGAAATCATTTAGATATTATTTAAGACTTTTCTAGAATTTTTTGAAATTTTTTAAACATCAAAAAATGGTTTTTTGATTTTGTTTAAACAAAATACCGAACAAAGACATCCCTGTAGATGCTACGTGGCACCCAAGTGGCCATAGGGTGGCCACGTTGAACCCCAAGGCCCCACCCACATGCTGATGTCAGCATGATTCTGTTTTCTAGGTGGTGGGAGCCTTGGTGGAATTGCAGTATTTGTTTTATTTGAAACTATATGGTTTCATGTTATTTGAAGTGTTGTTTTCATGTTATTTGAAGTGTTATATTTTTTTTTTTTTGCACATAGCTTTTCTTGTTCATGATATAAACTTGTTATAAATCTATATTTACATAAGTTTTATCATCCATTTATCATTTATTTTGCATGATCTCCATGCTAGGTTTACACTATCTTGTCCCTTACTTTGATTATGAGTTTTATGCCTTGATAGTCATTGGATTATGAATAGTTCTTCCTGAATCCTTCCACCCGAATTTTCTAGAGTACATCCTTTGCTTTGGCTTCATTTCCATAGATTTATTATCTATTTAAGAAGTGTATTTGTTAACTTTGACTTGATCTATTTGCATTAAAACTAGAGTTGGTGGACTGGTGGACCACGATATGTAGTTTACTCATATTCGCCTCAAGATTGATCCGATCTCTCTTATTCTTTTTGCAAACTGATATTTATCAGTTTTCTCACTTAATGTGGACCATATGACGTGTTTCTAAAAGTGTATTAAGCTTCCCACTTGGGTAGATCACTTTGAGATTATTAAACCACTCTTGCACTCATCTTAGGGACAAAATTAAATCTTCAAGAGGTCCAATCATCACTCAGACACAAAGGGTGCAATCTATGGTTTCCCAAATCATTGCTTGCATGTTTATTTAAAATGATTACATTCATATAATTTTTTTATATTGTGGAGAAATTGAGCATGGCATATATGCAAGTATTTGATCTCTGCACTTTACGCCATGATGAAATGTTAACTTTATGTTATGCAAGTTGATGTTATCAATGGCTAATTATGATCATATTTATTATGTGTAAATGGTGCATGGGTAATATCATGACATTCGACGAGGATGAAGATTGAAGAAGAAATCACGATGTAATTTTTAAAGAATGAGGATTTTTGTGTATATGTCATGTAATGTGTTTTAGAGACAAGCATTTGTGCATTTGGACTTTACATTGAATTTACTTTTATTTTGGGCAAAGAGACCTATTGGAGTTGAATTTTTTAATTATTCAAAATGTGTATAAGTCGAGCTTGTGGGCTGGAATCAATTCTTTATAGTCTCTTATGAAGGTTTAATCTATTTAAGACTTCATGTTTTAATACAACCAAAAATTTTAAAGTGGTATCTCTTGTCCCTTGGTCTTATACCACCTACAAAGAATACCCTGGATTCAAGCTCTCAAAGAATACCCTGGATTCATACTCTCATTTGATAAAAATCCCTCCAAGCATATGCCATCCATTCATACTTTCATTTGATAAAAATCCTTCCTCACATAACTAAGTAGAAACCAATTCCACAGGTGATACTAGTTATGTGACTCCTCCCTCTTCACATTCTCCTTTTTTGTCAAAGGTGGGGGTAGGGAGAAGGGGGATAGAGGAATGGTAGGAGTTAAACTTGAACATATTCTCCTTTGATAGGAAATTCATTTGCAAAGAAAGGAAATAGATCTAGGAAAGCGCTTTGAGTGTCATTGATAATGTCGTGAGACAAAATTGCTGTCATAACCAATATGCAAGCATGGTCTCAAAATAAATTGACTCCTTCAATGACATCAGCTCTTACGCCATAATGAGCACTTTGCTCCCCATAGATCAAGAAACCAACCAAACACATGGGGAAGTAAACCAATAGCAGCCTCTAAGCATGTCCACTATTTTATGTTATGATGGTGAATATTCATTGAGAGCATACCCCAAGTGCTACCGTCGTGGGCATTGTCATCCCAACCCCTACGTCCCTGATATTTGGTTTTCTCTCCATTAATGTGTGAATGCAGACCTAGTAAAATCCATTCTGACATATAAGAGTTGAAAAATTTATCAGTCCCAAACTTTAAGAGGATAAAATTTTATCAATCAAGGGTTGAGATTTATGTTGGAAAATATTTGGGTGAAATGGCGGCAGAAAATGGTATGATTTGCAAAACTAGGATATTGAGCTCTTCTTATTTTTAGGCATGCACGAGTGCTATCTCAAGACGATATTTGCCCCCTTTCGATTGATTATTGGATGTGCATAAGAAGAGAAATTTGTCCTTAAGATACAAGAAAACAAAGAGGCCTTTAACAATGCTCCTAAGCTCTATGCATCCCATCTTGGAACCCAGACAATAGACACCACAATCTTGTATTAGAGAGAGAAAGTGATAAAATCGAGTAGTGAGAGAGATAGTCCACAAGTTTGCTTGTTGGAATTGCAAAGAATCTATCAAAAGAGATGCAAGGGCTGTGAAAAGGTGTGTTGCTCGTATGGGACAAAGGCCCCATCACATAGAGCTATAAGGTGGCTTCTCATTAACTATAGTGGTGGTTACATGCACCACCAACAGCTACAAGTTATATGCAACCCCTTAACTCTCTTGTACTGATGATTACATACACTATCAATAGCTGCAAGTTACATACACTTTAACTCTCTTGATGGATGTTGTTACAACCTCATTTTGCCTCCATCTCATGAACAGTTAGCTTAGGCGAGGGGTGTCTAATACGCCAATGCGAGCATGGGAAATGCAAAGTACATTATCAAGTGCCCTTGCATCCATGCCCTCACCCTCGCACACACACATATACACACACTCGCACATGCACACGCATATGCACGTGCCTGTGCGTGTCACATGCTTCGCGTGCTTCGCACATGTGCCTTCTCTCTATTTTGTACTTAAAGTATATTACATGGGAATGTGTGCTCATAAATACAGCTCTACAAACTCCCTCCTCTTCAATGTGGGACTCAAACCCACATCTTCGTCTCACTCTACCAAGGCATTTTAGGAAAGAACAATAAAACTAACGTGTTGTTTTGAAATACACTTAAGCATTTTTAGACCAAAAATACTAACAATTTCCTCCACTATTTCAAAACAACAAAATAAAACATAAGAAACATATTATTTGTATACCATAAAAGTATCTTTCAATTTAAACTTTCACTTAGAATGTACACTACAAAGTCCATCAAGTACCGTGGTAGCATAGCTTAAACCAGGTTTCTTATCTAACAGATCGGTAGTATAATTCATGAACAATATTCAACTCTGGTGTCTTTTTAGCAACCAACACATTTAGGGCCTTGTGCTTATATCCTGATCTCATATGTGCTCTAGAGACGAGTCCATCTCATAGGAAGCGGCTTCACTTCCACACTTATATAGGTGTATCTATCAAGAGTGCCCTTGTATATAAATGCTCTGACTTATATATAGTCCATAGACAACATTAAATGCATAGCTCATCCTACTGATGTATTGGTCATCACTAGACTTAGATACCATATGGATTTTCTATGAATGGGTGCTTGCAAAAATTTTATCATCTAGTGACCAAATTAACCATGTGTACAATTTGTTTAACCACATTGAAATTAGAGTATTGAGGTTACAAAATACTAAGTTGAGTTCCTACTGTAGATGATTACTCAATGGACTCTAGTTTCATTCTTTTTGACATCTTACTAATATCATCCCTTGCAAGGCCTTTAGTCATAGGATCAACCAAATTTTTCTTAGATCTTATATATTATACACTAATCACTAGATTATACACTAATCACTCAATCCCCAATTATCATTTTAATGGAGTTGTGCCTTCTCGCAATATTTGCAGATTTTATATTAGATGAATCATTACAAGCTCTTGCAATAGTAGCTTGATTATCACAATATAATGTGATCACATGTACTGGTTTTGGCCATATGGGAATGTCATATAACAATTTATTTAGCCATTTAGTCTCTTTGTTTGCATGTCTAAAGCAATAATTTTAGAATTCATAGTAGGCATAAAATACACATTTGTTATTTGACCCCCATGATATCGCTCCTCCCGCTAATGTAAATATTCATCCGGGATGTTGTTAGTGAATATTGGATTTTATTATTCCAATTAACATCATTATACTCTTCCAACACTCTGGGATAACCCACATATTTTATGACATAATTGATAGTTCCTTTCAAGTATCTGAATACTCGATGTATTGTATCACAATGCTCTTTACTTTGGAAGCTTGTAAATATTACTAAGTTTGCCAACTACATATGCAATGTTAAGCCTCGTGCTAGTCATTACATACATCAAACTATCAACTACCCTAGCATATTAAAGTTGAGATATATATCTCCCATCATTTTTCTTTAACTTAATATGAGGATCTCTAGGGGTAGAGACTGGCTTACTATCAGTATGCTCAAAATTTATTAAGTATTTTTTCAATGTAGTGAGATTGATTCAAAATTTTTTTTTTTTTTCTTCACTATTTTGATATCAAGTATCAAACCAGCCTCTCCTAAGTCCTTCATAGATGCAAGAAAATTTTTAGTTTCATCTACAATTTCAGAGTAAAGATTATGACACATAGACAAATTATGACACATAAAGAAAAATTATGACACATAGAGAATTTAATTGCTTACTATAAACACATTTATCAGCCTCATTGGTTAGGTGCCTCGATCTTGCCCTCCGAGTCGGGATGGCCTGGAGGGGTGGTTCCGGGTTCAAGATGGATCCAAGACCTGAGATCGCTCTCTAGGGAACTGTGTAAGGAGGACGTGGGCAGGAATACCAACCAATGAGAGAGGAATTGGGTCGTGAGGTGGGACTTACCTTACATGGATCCGTGACACACTCGGGCTGACTCGCATGGATGCCCTCTTAGATCATGTGGAATGCCCCCTAGCCTTTGGCCAGTTCGAAATCGTCTCCCTTGACCTGTTTCTTCTTCCCTGCAAACACACACACAATAGAATACAGACAAGTGGGTCAGAAGACCCCACCTTGTCTTTGAATAAATGCACACAAGCATGTGATCGGTGCCTGATTTTCTCTAGTTCCCTCACACGGGGAAGTGGGGAAAATATCCTCTCTCAAACAACCGTCGAAGGCTCACGTGCATGGTGCGTCAGTTGGCGTGGGCGCGTTAGTTTTCTAGAGTGTTGATAGTACCAACAAAGAGAGATTTTACGATGGGGAAGGATTAACTCACTTACCTCGTCGTTGCGGCTTCGTGGGACACGTCCGGGCGGCTCACCCTCTTAGATCAGTTATGAAAGCCCTTCGCCTGTTCAACAGTGCGGTTTAGTCAGGGACTCTCTTCGGACGCTACGACCCTCTTCTCTCCTCTCATCTAGATTCTGATGGATGTCTTGATTCTTCGTGCCGAGGTTAGCTTTCTTTTCGTTGATCAAACGAACGAGTGGGGAACTTTGTCGTTCGTATCAGGCTGTCAAAGCGAGGAAGAGGGATTAGACACGGACGCGCGTTGGTTCGAACCCTTTCTGATTTGCTCTGGTCCGCATAGTCTTATACGTGTGTGGGATTACGCGTGTGGGAGAAGAAAAGAGAAAGTTTCAGAAACAATAAACATATTCAAGAAGAGGGAAGTGCGTACCCACACAATCGGGCATATTTCCCTCTCTTGTGAAATTTTTCTCTCTCCTCTCCTCGGGACGCTAGGGCTAAGAGAAAAGATGAGCAGAATCAAGCGTAATGCTTCTTCTTTATTGAATTGTAATCCCCCTTTTACAATTGACTTAAGCCTGTTTATATAGAGTTTTCTACAAACAGGGGTGGATACTAAAAAACTAAGCCTAAATACAAGTAAAAGTAATTAAAATAAATTCCCAAAATTGGGTACAATGACCAAAATGTCATTTCAGCTATTTTGCGCTAATGACAGACTCGTCCTTTCCTGAGAAGCCTTCCGCCATCATCAAACTTTGAGAGTTCTTCCCAAGAAAGTGCAACGTGAGTTTGGTTGATCTTTTGTTGTATCCTTGTCGTTTGTTTTCTTGTGATTATTTTGATGTCTTTTGATCGTGTTGCGGCAATCTCGTTTGTACGTGGAGGTACTCGATTGGTGTTTATGAACTCTTTGATGGTCATTCTGGTGTTTCAGAGACGATTGCAAGCCTAAAGAATGTTTCCTTCGAGTGTTTTTGCATGTGGTCTTTATTTGTTTTGCATTGTTTCGAAAAAGGAATTTTCGACGATGGGGATTTTCTTGCTTTTATTGTTGTGACATTGGGTTTTGTGCCTTTCTCTGTTTTTTACTTTGAATGCTTCTTGTCATGTTCGATCTGGGTTCTCTTCCTAGAAGTGTTCCCTTCTCTGTATCAGCTTTCATGTAACCGAGTTTTCTTCTGCGAAGGGCTAAGACGTCATTCTGAATATTTTGGCACGCATGGGCTCAAGCTTCCTTTCTTCTCTTTCTTGGAGGAGGTTTGTCTTTCACTCTTGTTCGTCAAAGGGAAGGATTTCATCGAAGCTTTTTCTTCGGTGTCTGAGGCTTTCGGCTGCTCTTCTGCTATAGGAAAGAAGCTACAAGCTCATCGAGGGGTGGCCGAAGGATCACCATGGCCATCGACTGGTTTGGTGAGGCCGTACGGTGGAAGGCGTGCCTCTACCCTACTTCACGATGGTCCGGGCTTAGGGTCGTTGGGTCGATCCGTTTGAGCCAGGCCCACTTCCTTTTTCTTTGGAAGATGACGATGGTCGTTTGGCAAGCCTATCCGGCTTCTATACACGCGGTGGTGGAGATAAGGCTTCGACTCTTTGTTCGTGTAAGCATCTTATCCTTGGTCATCTTTATTCGAGGATTATTCCTTCTACGACTATTACTTTCCACACGGCTATGCCTTGTTCACCATGGTGACCGAGCTGTAGTCGGCTCTCTTCCTTTATTTGATTGAAGGGTTGAGGTGCATAAAAAATGACGCATAACAACGTGTACATTCGAGGGGATAATGAAGGAACAATGTCATTAGGTCCATGTTAATTGAACAACCTTCCGATGTCCTCTTAACATGAGATTCGCGACATTATTTCTTAATGAAAAATGAAAGGTGAGATGAAGAAAATGAGGGAGAGGCAAAGAGAGACAGAGAAAGAAAAGAGTAGAATAGAGGAACGAAGATCAGTTTGGCTTTCACCTGATTCTTCAGAAAGAGAGAGAGAAGAAAGTAGAGATAGAAAATAGAAACCAATGGCCAGTATGTCTTTCAACTAGTCCTTCAAAGAGAAAGTAAAGAAAAACGAAACGAAGGGCTAGTTTGCCTTTGAACTAGTCCTTCATAATGAGAATGAATAAAGAGAAATAAAGAGAGAAGGTTGGTTTGTTTTTCACCAAAATCCTTCAAAGAAGAAAATAATGAAAAGAAACAAGAAAGTTAAGAGAGAAGAGAGAAGGAGAAGAGAGCGAGATAGAGAGAGAGATAGAGAGAAGAAATAGAAGAAAGACACAGACGGCGGCTTAACTTCCGTTTGTGAAGAGAGAGAAGACAGGAAGAGAGAGCAGAGACGACCGCTTCTACTGTCGTCTATGAAGAGAGAGAAGAAGAAAGGATGTGAGTGTACAGACAACGGTTTGTACTGCCGTCTATGAAGAGAGGGAAGAGAAGAAGAGAGTGCACAGACAGTGGCCTGTACTGCCGTCAGTAAAGAGAGAGAAGAGAAGAAGAGAGTGTAAAAACAACGACATGTACTGCTGTCTGTGAAGAGAAAGAAGCGAGGATGAGAGTGCACAAACGGCAATATGTACGGTCGTTTGTGAAGAGAGAAAAGAGAAGATGAGAGTGCACAGACGTGGCTTGTAATGCCGTCTGTGAAGAGAGAGAAGAGAAGAAGAGAGTGCATTCATGGCGGCTTGTACTGACGTCTATGAAGAGGGAGAAGAGAGGACGAGAGAGAAAGGAGGGGAAAGCGCATAGACGGCATCTTAGC
Source organism: Amborella trichopoda (assembly GCF_000471905.2). The sequence continues at coordinate 662,901 of NW_006499207.1, read as the reverse complement.
TGTCGTCTGTGAAGAAAGGTGAAAGAAGAGAGAGAAATGAGATAGAGAAAGAGAAGAGAGAGAAAGAGGGGAGAGAGAGAAGAGAGAAATAAAGGAGAAAGAAACAGGAGGCTACAACGAGACCCGCCAAAAAGGGTAGGCCCACATTGTTGTCCTTGAGAGAGGAGAGAGACAGAGAGATTACAGAGACCGCAGCGAGGCCCGCCAAAAAGGGTAGGCCCACGTCGCTGCCTTTATAAAGAGAGAAAGATAAACAGAGAGAATACAGAGACCGCAGTGAGACCCGCCAAAAAGGGTAGGCCAATGTCACTACCCCTATGAAGAGAAAGAGACAGAAAGAGAGAGAAAGCAGACAGAAAGGGAAAGAAGAAGCGAGAGATAGAGGAAAGAAGAGAAAAGAGAAAGGAAAGAAGAAGAGAGAGAAAGGAAAGAAAAAGAAAGGAAAGGAAAGAAAAAGAGAGGGAAAGGAAAGGAGAAGAGAGAGAAAGGAAAGGAGAGAGAAATAAATGAAGAGAGAGAAAGGAAAGAAGAAGAGAGAGAAAGGAAAGAGAAAGAAGAGAGAGAAGGAGGAGAGAGTAAGAGGAAAGGAGAGAGAAAGTAATCTCGGTGGCTAAAGGTACTGCCTAAAATATTCTCTCTCCTCTCTATCTCTCCAAACAAAACGAAACGTGACCCAAGATTCAAAAGGAAAGCCCAAATTTTTCATTAAATAAAGAAGGGTTCTTTACATGAGTTGAGTACGTGCTTATATAGCAAATTAATCGAAACAAGGGTGGATGCCCAATTCTTAACCTAATTTTGTAAAAATAGGAATTAAATGAATTAAAAAAAATTAAGAAATTAGAGGCAAAATGATGATTTTGCCCCTCACCCATAAATCCTGAAATTCCAATTAATTCCCTGTCATGGCCATGCAACCTTTGCGATCTTTCGAGATCCGTTCGGGGTCCTTCCGATCTTTATGCGACCAAGAGATTATTCTTTTCTTGATCGGCTCGAGAAGACGGTCGTTTCGGTACCCATTTCGAGCCATGGATCGGACTTTTGGGCCATGATCACGAGATGTGAAAATCATGAGAAACGTGCGATCTTTGATTCAAGATCACACCTGTTTCTTAATGTTTTTCCACGATTTCTGCATTGTATTTTGATGAGCATGTCGTCATGAGCGTTTGGCGACAAATGTGACTCAATTTGGTGCCCAAACAATTGTTTTCCAAATTTGGTATTTTAGCGAGAGTTTAGTTTCTGGTGGTCAGAAATTACAGCAACTTCATACTCATCGTGCGTTGAATCTAACCATCCATCACGTGCGAGGTTCGGCTTAGATGAAGCCTTTGAGCTCATGCTCGTAATAGGTCTAGTTTGAGGTCGATCCGACGAACAAGCATTGTGATGTGGCCGCTTGATCGAGGTACGCTCCTGCTGGAAAATCTGCAACCTTGCCCTGAATCGCAATCTTCTCTCTAGTTTTTCTTCCGGCTCGGGCCACGATATAGGTCGTGCCACGTATCGAAATGCTCGAATCGACGAGTTGAACATGCTCTCAAAATTTGAGCTTGATTTGACATGGGACGAGAGAGACATGACCTTCCAAAGTTCAGCCTGAAACTCAAAAATACAATTTCCATTAATGGAAACTTGTTCCTTAAGGGTGCACGGTAATAGCATGAGGCCTATCCATTTTCGGTAATTTGGCCATAACTTGGTCCAGAAATATCCGATCAAGTTGAAACTTGGTCCCTAGGGGTTTTCAAACGTTCCGAATCTAATGGAAGTAGTCTCATGGTCATTTGATGCTCCGGTGATAGGGATGTAGTTATAAGATTTATTTTCAGAGCACTAGAGGCTGATTTTCAAAACTGTTTCTTCATCTGCACTGCCTTAAACTTGTCAGATCGTGACAAAATTTGGCAAGTGTTCTTAGGAGACCCTTAGGCACGATCTTGAACCTTTTAGGCCATTCTGATACTTTTAGAAATTTTACTTCTTGATCAGGGCTTATTGACATACAGCTTTCATAGTCCACAGGCATTTTGGTACCAGCAGCCCTAGGTCACGAGTTTCTTCTCCTTATTCGTATAGAGGATACAAGTGTTGAAAAAATACCTTCAAATAGCTTACCCCGCCGCATGTTGTGCTTCGAGAGAAACGAGAAGGACAACATTAGGAATCAAAATTGTCCTTCGACTTTAGTTTTCTTCCTGACCACCGGATCACATGAACGTCGAAGGGATACTCGTGCGAAGCTGCTTTCTGGAGGGGTGACCAAGATGCTCAGACATCTAAGGGCCTTGTTTAAGTGCTTGTAGACCCAGACATGGAAACTTTAAGGGGGGAGAAGAGACTTGAGCTACTGGTGGGGGACATCTCATGGAATGCCCATGGTCAACATCAAGAACTCTTTGAGGGATGATTTTAAAGTCTACACCCTATTGGACATATTTGTGATGTTGTTTGCTATTACACCAAGTTTGTTTTGATAAGAAGGGTACCTCTATGGGCCCCATCCTGCCGAGTCTAGCCGAGGGCTTTTTGTTGTCCTATCCCAAACGTCTGGTCCAGTCAGGGAGGGGTTTTGGAGAGGCGTCCTTGTAAGGGCTCTACCCTGGTTGCTGTGGGCAGGTATTGACTTGATTTAACAGTTTCTTGCCTTTGAGGGATCTTGAGGGATGAGTTTAAAGTCTGCACCCCGTTGGACGTATGGCAGGATGATTTTAAAGGCTACACCCTATTGGACATATAGTAGGATGATTTTAAAGTCTACACCCAATTGGACGTATTTAAGGAATGCTTGATAGAAAGAGAAAAGGAGGGACAAAGGCTAGTTTGGCTTTTACCTAGCTCTTCAGAAAGTAGAGATAAAGAGAGAAAAAAGATGAAGGCTAGTTTGATTTTTCACCTAGCTATTCAGAGAAAGGGGAAAAAGTATAAAAAAAAAAGAGGGACGAAAGCTAGTTTGATTTTCACCTAGCTCTTCAGAGAGAAAGAGAAGAAGGTAGTGTGAGAGATGAGGGACGAAGGCTAGTTTGGCTTTAACCTAGCTCTTTAAAGAGGAAGAAAAGAAGGTAGAGAGAGAAAAGAGAGACGAATGCTAGTTTGGCTTTCACCTAGCTCTTCAGGGAGGAAGAGAAGAAGGTAGAGAGAGAAAAGAGGGATGAAGGCTAGTTTTCCTTTCACCTAGCTCCTCAGAGAGGAAGAGAAGAAGGTAGAAAGAGAAAAGAGGGACGAAGGCTAGTTTGCCTTTTACCTAGCTCTTTAGAGAAAAAGAAGGAGAATTACTGAGGGATGCTTTTAAAGTCCTCACCCTGTTGGACATATTGGCGGCGTTATTTTCTGCTACACTAGGTTTGCTTAATCTGGTTTCACAGTTTCTTGTCTGTGAACTTCTTGTTTTTAGGTCCCGATAACAGGGTATTCTGTTACCGAGGATTTTTCTTTGAATGCCAACTGGAGCAGCTTGTGGGGGGCAAACATTGCATCAACCTGCTTATTTGTTCGAGTTCCCTTTCGGGCTTTCACTTGGACTGGGGGAAGCGGTGCCCTAAAGATGGTTTTTACCAACTTCCTTTTTATTAGGCTCTTTGGCCCATGACCTGACGACCATGGCTACTCTTTTTCCATTTTTTCCTATCTATCATTTTTGCTCATGACATTCCCCTTTTGGGTTTATACCATGCCCTTTTTTTTTTTTGTGGGGGCACGTTTAAGGTCATGCCTCCGGGACCTGGGCTATGTTTTAAGGTCATATAGCCTTGACCATTGTAGGAAGCAGTTTAATGTCATGCGGTCAGGACGTGTGCTATAGTTTAAAGTCATATAACTAGGACCGTGATGGAAATGGATGATGGTCTATTGAGGCTATAGAGTGAAGATGGTGATGGCTTGACTCACTTGGGGGAGATGGCACAAGACCGTCTTTGTATGATGGGTGGTGTTTTGTGTGAAAGATGGATAATGGATGACCCACTAGCTGACGGTGACTATGGATGACGGAATGGCTCACCGTGGTTTCGTGAGCGTGGGTACGACTCACTGGGGAATGTTGTGAGTTTGTGAAGGCCATGAGGATGGAATCACTGGGGAGGAAGTGAAGGTGGTCTATAAATGCACGTGCGGATGGGTCGACTAGGGGAGGCATGCGTGGAATGGCATGCAAAGGGCGTGCATGCAGCGCAGGGGGCACACGTGTGAGGAGGCATATTTAAGGTCATGCCACCGGGACCTAGGCTATGGTTTTTGAGGTCATATAGCTCAAACCATTGCACGAAGCAATTTATCGTTATGCAGCCAAGACGGGTGCTATAGTTTAAGGTCATGTAACCGGACCGTGGTGCCAAGCAGTTTAACGTCATGCGGTAGGACGGGTGCTACAGTTTAACATCATGTAACTGGACCGTGATGCGAAGCAGTTTAGTGTCATGCAGTCAAGACGTGCACTATAGTTTAGGGTCATGCAACTGGACCATTGTGCGAAGCAGTTTAGTGTCATGCAGCCAAGACGTGTGCTACAGTTTAGGGTCGCGCAACTTTGCGCAAGTCGCTATATATGTAGGTAGTTCAGTGAGTGGTGGACTCACTGGGGGATATGAAGTGGATGAGGCTCCATGGGGAATGAGTCTGTGGATGGTGGTTTGACTCACTGGGGATGCAATGGCCGAGACCATTTATGGGTAGTGGGTTCAGATGAAGGCGTGTCCCAGTGAAGGATGGTGAGTGGAAGCAGACTTACTAAGGGATTTAGGAGTGGATGTGACTCTCTGGTGATTAAAATGGGCCAACTCACGTGATCAGGGGCACGAGTATGACTCTATTGGGGATGGAAAGGTGATGAGGGTCAAACCTTGCCGATGTGCACATGAACGGGCCGGCTAGGGAAGCCATGCGTGGAGGCGCATGCAAAAGGCGTGGGCATAGAGGTAGAAGGGTTGCGCTCGGCGGCAGTCTGTGGCAGCCAAATGGTTAGCAGCGGGACTTCTCGTCAGGGAGGCATTCTCTCACGCACGGTGGCTGGATGGCATGTAGAACGCACACGGCAGCTTCAGTGAGCGTGCCTAAGCGCGCGCGGTGGTGAACACGTACGGCGGTGAACACACACGGCGGTGAACGCACACAGCGGTGAACACGCATGGAGTTGAACACGCATGGTGGTGAACACACATGGCAATGAACGCGCACGGCGGTGATCGTGTACGGAATGCGCACGGAGGTGAACATGCACTGTGGTGAACGCGCATGGTGGTGAACACGCACGGCAGTGAACGCATACGACGGTGAACACGCAGACGGTGAACACGCACGGTGGTGAACGTGCACGACAGTAAGACGTGCTCGATGGTATGTGCTTTGTTCAGGTTTGGGCTCGGGCCAAAACCCGACCCGACCTTACTCGACTCCACCAAGCCTATCACCGTTTGGCCTTCTTGACTTGAGTGTCTTTTGCATCTTGTGAGTGGCAGGCTTGGGAACGGCCGTTCATAAAAAGGGGTAAAACCCTTTTTACATTTTACCTTAGCATTTTTTATCAGTGGCTAAAGGAATTTGGCAGAGGAGAGAAAACGTTCTGGTGGGTGTGTGATGAAGGTTACGGCAAAAGAAGGGAGAAGTTCCGGCGGGAATCACAGGAACATTTCGCCAAGGGAAAGGGAGAGCAAAGGTTCAAGCAGGTTGCAAACGTTTGTCTGGCAAGGGGAATGTGCCAGGGTTTTAGAAGTTCTGACGTGAGGTTTCGGGCAATTTGCGAAAGTTTCCCGGCAGTTTCAGGGGACTCAGTGGTTTTCCGGTAACCATTGGGACTTTTCGATGCTGAACGTGGTGAATGCAAAAGGTTTGTAGAGGTTTCCCAGTGGCTGCGGGGGACTTCCGGTGAGGATGTTCGCGATTTCGTGCCGGGGCTTTAGGGGTTCTGGCGGCCACAGGGTTCTTTGGTGAACAACAGCCGGAGACGAACGGTCGGTTGAGTAAACCGAGGAGGTCATCAACCGCACGTGCGAAAGGACGAGCGTGCAATAAGTGAAGCGTCACACAGAAACACGTGGCACGCGAGAAGGGCACGCGCGTGAATGATGCTCATGGCAGCATAACACACGCGGCAGTGAGCCTGCGTCAGAGCCTTCCCCAAGGAGAAAGAGTACTAGACTGACGCAATCACCACCAGTGGCTGGTACTTCATGCCCTGCCCTATGGTATGTCTGCTGCTGCTACAGATGCTCCTGCCTCTACCGGTATGCCTCTGGTTCAGGAGGCTAGTTTTTCAAGTGAGGAGGCCACCCCAGTGATTGTTCGACAGGCACGAGCTGCTCCTATTGCTGTGCCTCCGTCCCAGGAGGTTGGTCCCTCAATTGTGAGGTTGGTCACCGGCTCCGCTTGCCTCACCCAGAAATGTCAGCTTTGATCCCGCCTCATGCTCAAATGAGGGTGGCCCTTCGCAGGTGGTAGAGGTGAGTGGAGTTGCGAGTGGGGCTACTGATGACGGCCCCCATGCTATTCACGGGGAGGAGCTCGGTGTTGAGGAGAGACCTGAGCAATATGAGATAGCTGCCCCGGACGACGTGATCTGTGGTGGAGACGATGAGGGCCTGAACACTGCTCAAGGAGAGGAGCCCAGCTTTCGTGAGCAACCTGGGGCAGTTGCTCCTGGTGATATGGCAAGGGCTCAGGCGATGAACGCCCGAGCACTTCCCGAGGAGATGAACCTGGCCTTAGTGAGAAACCTGGGGCAGCTGCTCCTGGTGATATGGCCGAGGGCTCAGGCGATGAAGGCTTGAGCATTATTCAAGAAGAGGATCCCCGGGAGTCTGGTGACATGGGCTTCAAGATCGCGCCCCCTGAGCCGGCCATAACTATGGCCATCGTCCCTTAAGAGGTGGCTCCTCCTGCCGAGGTTGCTTCAGTTGAAATGGCTCCAGCTGTGGTGCCTTTAGCTGAGGTGACCTCAGCTCCAATCTTGACCTTGACCAAGCCCGCCTTTAGCATGGAGTCCGTCATAGTTGTGGACATGCTTCGGGCTGGCCTTTGGCGGTTAAAGGGGTGGTCCCCTGCAGAACTTAGCCTCGGAATTGCCAAGCTTCGAAGCTGTGCCCAGGCAATCAGCGCTCTAGAAGGTGATAAGGAGGTCTTTGCTTATTTTGACGGTCTCTTAGATGCGCTGGAGGCATGGAGAGCAAAGGCATTGCAGGGGCAGGTAGAGGCGAGTGAGCTAGAAGGTGCTCAGCAACCCTCTTTAGAAACCTTGGTCGCGCATCGGTGCCAAGAAATGGATGCCTGTGCGCAAAAGAGAGCGACTACGGTCTCTCTGAAATTCAGGCCACTTTGACAGGATGACGGCCATCAAGGAAGATTTGCGGAAGCTAAAGGCTGAGTTCAATGAGCATGACAAGGAGATGAAGCTCTTCAGGGTCCAGGATAAGGACCTAACTGTAGAGCTATTAGGACTCAATCGCACCCTTGAGTAGTGGCTACCTCCCTGGAACAAGAGATACGAGCATTGGCTGAGCTCACGGGGCCCGCTGAATGGGCCAGGGCGGAGTCCGAGAGAGATCGATGAGATGATTGATCAATTCTGACAGGGCTTTACTTCATCTTTCTTTTTCTTGCCTTTTGATTGTACACAAATGGTTGTACCTCAAATTTTACTTACATAATGAAACGCCACTTTTGTCTTTGCATGTATTGCACTTGCCTTGCATTTCTTCATCTTTCATTATTGCCTTCCAGGAGACCGCGCAACAGTAAGGGGCCCTCCTTGTTACTTAAACGCCCTTTCGGGGTTCTCGATTGAGTCATTGAGGTGTGCGTTATTTTTGGTTTTTGCGGAACCTTGGAAAGATTTTTTTTCATGGCACTTTTGTCCATGGTTTTTAGGTTGCCATTTTTTTTATTTTAACTCACAATGCCTTTTTGGGTTTTCTTCGTGCCTGTCTTTTATTTGACGACTTTTGCCCACGATAGCTGATGGTATTACCGTGCCCCATCATTTTCATCTTTTTCTTCTCTTGTTTTTTTTTTTTCTTTTGACGTTTTTGCTCATGATGCCCCTTCGCATTTTCATCATGTTCGTCCCCTTTTCTTGGTGGAGGCGTGTTTAAGGTTATGCCACTGTGACCATCGATTTGGCATGATTTAAGGTCGTCTGCCAAGACCTGAGGACATGTTTAAGGTCGTGCCTCCGAGACCGTAGTGATAATGTGTTTTAAGGTCGTACACCAGGACCTGAGGGCATGTTTAAGGTCTAGCCTATGAGACCATATGTTGTGTAGTTTAACGTCATGCAACTAGGAAGTATGCTATAGTTTAGGGTCATACAACTTGGACCATGGCTATGCAGTTTAGGGTCTTGCAACTCGAACCAAGGTGCCACACTGGATCACCTGTGGAATCAATCTGCTAGTTCAATTTCCCCATTGTATATGAAATTCTGGATACTGTCTCCAATGGTAATACACTCCTCAATCTTGTGACTCAGTATCTAATAATCGGGCTCATCATCCTTCCTGACTTCCTTGGGTCTTTTGGCATGGGTAGTTCGATCATCCCCTTAATTAAGAGAGTTTCAAGCAACTTGGGGATCATGCATTTGTTAAAGGAATAAATCCTGCGCCTGCTTCTTATTGGGAAACGCATGGTATTTGGCATGGAGGCTGCTGACTGCTTATCATCATTGCCCGATGTGAAAGGCCTAGATATATTTCCATGGTGCTTGAGCGGGCTTTTGAGCGGTACTACCTTATTGACCCTCTTGGTGAACGTGAGGAAGCACATCAAAGGTGAAGGTAATTGCTCTTCTGTTGATGGCCTTATTTTGATGACCAGACACGGTGCTTGAGAGACAGTAAAGAGGGCTTGGTGCCCCGAAGGGGTATGCTCAAGCTTACGAGACGTTAATACCTCTTGGTGCAAGGTTTCTATCATTTTATCCTTTGACCTCATCTCAGCTTGTAACTGCCTCAATGCAGCCTTAAGCTGCACAATCCCGTCTCCATAGTATTCTGGCACTTCATTGGTCACTACAACTTCGACACCAGCCATACTTGAGGGCTCTTCTTCTAGTGGAGGACTGGAGGCTTTGGGGCTGATTGCCTCGAAGGCTTCCTGTCACACCCCAAGAATATTAACAATGATATCTTTTATTTATTGTTAATATAAAAGCAACAATATCCTAACGTTATATTATTATTAGCATTATTATTATTATCATTACTAATATATAATTATTAATTTATTTATTTATTTTTTATATTTATTTTAATTAATATTGTTGCATTCTTCCTCCCTTAAAGAAATTTAGTCCTCTAAATTTGTGTACTTGATTACTGAAAAAGATAGGGATATTTTTTTCTGATATCGTCTTCTCGTTCCCAAGTCGACTCCTCTCTTTAATGGTACTGTCATAATACATGGATCAAAGGAATCTCCTTCTTACGCAACACTTGTACCCTTCTATCCAGTATCAAAATTGGCTGCTCAATGAAGGATAGGTCCTTTCTAATCGGTAAGGTTCATATTTCAAGATATAGGATGGGTCGGGCTGATATTTTCGTAGTGATGATACATGGAAGACATTATGGACGTTTGTCAATTCGGGTGGTAAGGCAAGTCTATAAGCGACACCTCCGATTCTTTCCAGGATTTCAAATGGTCCGATGTAACGTGGGCTCAGCTTTCCTTTCTTGCCGAATCTCATAATGCCTTTTATTGGTGAGATCTTTAAGAAAACTCAATCACCTTCCTCAAATTCAAGATCTCTCCTTCGGTTATCGGCATAACTCTTTTGCCAACTCTGAGCTGTCCTAAGCCTTTCACAAATTAATGTTATCTTGTCTGTGGTTATCTGGACAATTTCTGACCCGAAAAAATTTCTTTCACCAACCTTGTCCCAACAGATGGGTGACCTGCTTTTCCTTCCATACAGGGCTTCATATGGTGCCATCTAAATACTGGCTTGGAAGCTATTATTACAAGCAAACTCAATCAGGGGTAAATGGTCATCCCAGCTTCCTGTAAAGTAAATAACACAAGCCCTCAGTATATCTTCCAATGTTTGGATGGTCCTCTCTGATTGTCCATCAGTTTGGGGGTGAAAGGCAGCGCTAAGGGTGAGTCTCGTCCCCATGGCTGACTGTAGCCTAGCCCAAAATTTAGAAGTAAACCGAGTATCCCTGTCCGATACAATACTAACCGAAACTCCATGGAACCGCACTATTTCCTTAATGTACAACTGGGCAAGTCGATCCAAAGTGTACGTCATGCGAATCGA
>NW_006499207.1:632994-652626 GCF_000471905.2 Amborella trichopoda | reverse complement strand
CATAGAGATGTGCTCCCACTTTCATTCTGGCACGGGTGAAGGCTGCAACAACCCAGCGGGCCTTTGATGTTTAGCTTTTACTTGCTGGCATGTTAAGCACTTAGACACAAATAGCGCTACCTCTTTTTTCATATTATTCCACCAAAAGGTTTTCTTCAGGTCCCGATACATTTTAATACTTCCGAGATGTATCGTATAACGAGAATGATGTGTTTCTTCCAAGGCTTTGTGAATTCCTTCCATATTAGCTTCAGCTATTCTGGATCTTGACTTCGTCCCAGTCTGTAAACGCAATAAATGTGATTTTAAGAACATTCTTTTTAAATTTCTTAAGAAACTTAAACCTATTGCTCTGATACCATAATTGTCACACCCCAAGAATTTACAATACTGTTATTCTTGAGATGTGACAGTCAAAACATATATACATCTCTTGATAGGACAAATTTACAGTGGTGAATTCTTACAAGGTAACAAAAGAAAGTTAAGCTAGCACAACAACAATATCTTCCAGAGTTGATCCCGATGAGCACTCAAAATGAAACCGTAGTTATCCTGAAAAATATTTACCATAGTTTGATGAGTTTGGCTACTTAGTAAGTGATCATCATAATCCTAAAAATAATCATGGTTGAAAGGTATCAATATTTTCAAAAAGGAGATCTATTACCAGAAATGCATCAACAGTTTCACTTTCAATAAATGCATAATTAAGTATAATTCGAATAATTGAAATACATATAACACTTTAACGGCAGTGCATAATTCAAAGGACTTCACAAAATACCCTACTAGCGTCCCAAGTAAGTCAGAAGACCACACCTTGTCTTTGAATGAATGCACACAGGCGTGTACATTCGAGGGCATAATCAAGGAACAATGCCATTGGGTCCATGTTAATTGGATAGCGTTCTGGTGTCCTCTTAACAAGAGATTCCCGACATTATTTCTTGATGAAAAATGAAAGCAAATGGAAGTGAGGTGAAGAAAATGAGGGAGAGAAAGAAAGACAGAGAAAGAAAAGAGTAGAATAGAGGAACAAAGATCAGTTTGGCTTTCACCTAATTCTTCAGAAAGAAGAGAGAAGAAAGTAGAGATAGAAAAGAGAAATGAAGTCCAGTATGTCTTTCAACTAGTCATTCAGAGAGAAAGTAAAGAGAAATGAAACAAAGCGCTATTGTGCCTTTCAATTAGTCCTTCATAATGCAAATGAATAAAGAGAAATAAAGAGAGAAAGCTGGTTTGTTTTTCACCCAAATCCTTCAAAGAAGAAGATAATGAAAAGAAACAAGAAAGTTAAGAGGGAAGAAGAAGAAAGAGAGAGAGAGAGAGAAGAAAGACAAAGACGGCGGCTTAGCTACCATAGGAAGAGAGAGCACAGACGACGGCTTGTACGGTCGTCTGTGAAGAGAGAGAAGAAGAGAGGATGAGAGTGCACAGACGGAGACTTGTATTACTATTTGTGAAGAGAGAGATCAAAGAAGAAGCGAGTGCATAGATAGCGGCTTGTACTGTCGTCTGTTAAGAGAGAGAAGAGAAGAAGAGAGTGTACAAACGACAGCTTGTACTGTCATCTGTGAAGAGAGAGAACCAAAGAATAGAGAGCACAAATGGTGGCTTGTACTATCGTCAGTGAAGAGAGAAAAGAGAAGACGAGAGTGCACAGATGGCAGCCTGTACTGCCGTATGTGAAGAGAGAGAAGAGACAAAGAGAGCACACAGATGGCGACTTGTACTACCGTCTGTGAAGAGAGAGAAGAGAGGAAGAGAGATAAAGGAAAGAGAGAAAGGAGGGGAGAGTGCACAGATAGCGACTTGGCAGCCATTTGTGAAGAAAGAGAAAGAAGAGAGAAAAGGGATAGAGAAAGAGAAGAGAGAGAAAGAGGAGAGAGAGAAGAGAGAGAAAAGAGAAAGAAACATAAAGACTGCAATAAGCCCACCAAAAAGGGTAGGCCCACGTTGCTGTCCCTAAGAGAGGAAAGAGACATAGAGAGAGAATACAGAAACTGTAGTGAGACCCGTCAAAAAGGGGAGGCCTACGTCGCTGCTTCTGTGAAGATAGAAAGACAGAGAGAGAGAATACAGAGATTGCAGTAAGGCCCGCCAAAAAGAGTAGGCCCACATCACTACCTCTGTGAAGAGGAAGAGACAGAAAGAGAGAGAAACTAGAAAGAAAGGGAAAGAAGAAGAGGGAGAGTGAGGAAAGAAGAGAATAGAGAAAGGACAGAAGAAGAGAGAGAAAGGAAAGAGGAAGAAAAAAAAAGAAAGGAAAAGAGGGGGAACAGAAAGGAGAAGAGAGAGAAAGGAAAGAAGAAGAGAGAGAAAGGAAAGAAGAAGAGAGAGAAAGGAAAGAGAGAAAGAAAAGACAGGAGGAAAGAGAAAGTTACCTGGGTAGCTAAGGGCATTGCCTAAAATCTTCTCTCTCCTCTCTCTCTCCAAGCAAAGAGAAATGTGACCCAAGATTCAAAGGGAAAGCCTTAATTTTTTATTAAGCAAATAAGGGTTCTTTACATGAGTTGAGTACGTGCTTATATAGAAAATTAATCCAAACAAGGGTGGATGCCCAATTTTTAACCTAATTGTGGAAAAATAAGAATTAAATGAATTAAAAAAAATTAAGAAATTAGAGGCAAAATGACGATTTTGCCCCTCACCCACAAATCCTGAAATTCCAATTAAGTCCCTGTCATGGCTATGCAACCTTTGCGATCTTCCGGGATCCATTCGGGATCCTTCCGGTCTTTATGAAGCTAAACGATTATTCTTTTCTTGATCGGCTCGGGATGGCAGTCGTTTCGATACCCATTTCGAGCCATGAATTAGACTTTTGGGCCACGATCACAGGATGTGAAAATCATGAGAAATGTACGATCTTTGATTCACGATCATGCCCGTTTTCAGTGTTTTTCCACGATTTCTTCATTGTATTTTGACGAGCATGCCGTCATGAGCGTTTGGCGACGAACGTGGCTCGATTTGGTGCCTGAACAACCATTTTCCAACTTGGCTATTGTGGCCGGAGTTTGGTTTCTGGTGGCCAAAACTTGCAAAACATTCGTACTCATCGTGTGTTGAATCTGACCATCTATCACGTGCAAGGTTCGGCTCAGATGAAACCTCTAACCTCGTGCTCGTAATGGGTCTAGTTTGAGGTCAATTCAACGTGCGGGCATCATGATTTGGCCGCTTGATCGAGGCGCGCTCCTGTTGGAAAATCTGCAACCTTACCTTGAATCACAATTTTCTCTCTAGTTTTTTTCCTAGCTCGGGCACGACATGGGTCGTGCCACATATCGAAATGCTCGAGTTGATGAGACAAACATGCTCCCAAAATTTGAGCTTGATCTGACCTAAGATGAGAGAGATATGTCCTTCCAATGTTCAGCCCGAAACTTAAGAGCACCGTTTCCATTAGTGGAAACTGGTTCACTGAAGGGTAATAGCGTGAGGCCTACCCGTTTTGGGTAATTTGGCCATAACTTAGTCCAGAAACATCTGATCAAGCTAAAACTTGGTCACTAGGGGTTTTCGAACGTTTTGGATCCAATGTAAGTAGTCACACAATCATTTGACACTTCAGTGATATGGTTGTAGTGATAAGGTTCATTTTCACAGTGCTAGAGGCCTATTTCAAATATGCTTCTTTGTCTGCACTGCCTTAAACTTGTCGGATCGCTACGAAACTTGGCAGGTGTTCTTAAGAGACCCTTGGGCACGATCTTGAACATTCTTAAGCTATTCTGATGCTTTTGAAAATTTCACTTCTGGATCAGGGTTTATTGACCTATGGCTTCCATAATCCACTGGCATTTTGGTACCCTGCGGCCCTTGGTTACGAGCTGTTTTCTCCTTATTCACATCAGGGATACAAGTATTGAAAAAAAAATACCTTGAAACACTCATTTCTCTTAAAACCATTTGACATAAACACATAGTCAAATTTCTTATGTCATTGTTTAGGTTCTTGTTTTAGTCCATAAAGATATTTAACAAATTTACAAATTTTATTCTCATGATCTAGCATTACAAACCCTTCAAGTTTTTCTATATATATATTTCTTCATCTAAGTCACCATTTAATAACGCAATTTTTACACCCATTGATGTATGACTAGATGATTGATAGAGGCTATTGCTAAGAGCAATCTAATGGTAGTAATTTTTTCCACATATGTATATGTGTCAAAATAATCAATGCCTTCTTTTTGTTTAAAACCTTTAGCAACTAACCGTGCTTTATATTTATTATTAGAACCATTAGAATTCATTTTTCTTTTAAAAATCCATTTACAACCAATGGGTTTAGAACTAGGTGATCTACTAATTTCCATGTTTTATTAGCTATTATGGAATCCATTTCATTATTAATAGCTTCTCTCCAAAAAATTGCATCTTGATATGCCAAAGCTTCATTTAGAGATGTAGGATCTTCTTTCACATTTGAGATTATAGGTAAAGAATTCATAATTTTATTTTGATTAGCCTTTAACAAGATAAATATAAAAGTCAGATCCAAAGTTGTAAGATAGATCACCTCTAATTCTCTTACTTCTTCTTGGTTATATTATTTCATCATAATTATTTTCTACACGTTATCTATCCACATTATGATTATTTTCATGATTATTTTCATTTTGCATACGAATTAACTCATTCAATTTACTTTACAAGTGAGTTTTTCAAAAAAGTTCAGCATCTCTAGATTCCATTATTGTGTTAGAATTTAGATCCAAAAATCTATAATCTTTACTGTTTTGAGAATATCCCACAAAAACACATTTAGATGTTCTAGGACCCAATTTATTTCTTTTAGGATATAGAAGTTTAACATATGCAAGACAACCCCATAATTTGAAAAAAAATTCAAAAAAGGTTTTTTATCAAATTAAAGCTCATTAGGGGTCTTATCACTCTTTTTATATGGAATTCTATTCCAAATAAAGCATTCTGATAATAAAACTTCACTCCACAAATTCAATTGGCTACATACACCATCAATGGCTATAAATTACATGCACTTTAACTCTCTTGATGGCTCCTATTACAACCTCCTTTTTCCTCCATGTTATCAACGACTAGATGACCGTTGATATCCCATACGCATCAACGGCTAGATGACTGTTGGATCCCCCTACGAGCTGGGCTCACAAAAAGATAACGAGCCACAAGCCCGACCCACATACGTACTCGAGCGAGAGGTATCTCATGTGTCAAAGTGAAAAGTGTGTCATCAAGTGTCATTGCACCCTCGCACACACACGCATAGCGGCCTTGCCCTCACACATGTACATGCACATGCACACACACAGACACACGTGCCCATACACGTCGCACGATTCGCATGCTCCCCATATGTCTTTCTCTCTCTTTTGTAGTTAGAGTATATTGCATAGGAATACGTGCTCTTAAATATAGCTCAACAAACTCTCTTCTCTTCAATGTGGGACACAAACCCACATCTTCCTCTCTCTACAAACGCATTTTAGGAAAGAACAATAAAACCAAAGTGTTGTTTTGAAATACACTTAACCATTTTTCAAACCAAAAATACCAACAATTTGCACTCTTATCCTCCAACTTCCAAATCTTAATTTCTTTTTATTTAAAACCATGAATAAAATCTTGTATTATTTCAAATAGACTCTTTAATAATTGGAAAAAGTTTATATAAGGTTTAACCTTAAAATGTAGAATTGCAAATGCACCTCAAAAATCCATTGAAAAATGTTGTTTTAATATTTTTCAGCCCTCTAATTGATCATCTTGACATCGAAATGTTCGAATGTAAAAAAAAAACGATGTTAAGTCTAAAATAGTGCATCTTGTAATGACCGTTCATTTTCAAGATTTTCATATGTTTATAGTGTTACTTGATTTTAACTATTTTTGGAGTTTAAAATTTTATAATAAGATATGAAAATAGATTATTAGATAATCCTAAAAACCTTTTACACCAAAATTACATGTTATATTAAAATTTAGAAGTACGCCTTAATTGGATTGTTTAAGGTTGCAACCTTATGGAAACCGCACCCCTAGTAATTTAATTCAACTAAAGACATTTTTCCCAAGTCTGCTTTCATACTTTAATAAACGTACCATATGTCTCATTAAATAAGGTGACATGCGTCTCCATTCACCTTTACACATAATGAAGGGATCCAGTGATATTTGTCTAAAGAACTTCCTCTTTCGGTAAATGTCACAATTTTCCTTGGACCTTTGATACAAATTACGAATTCATGACCTACCATTCTCTACAAATTGTGCACCAAGTCCCGGTCCAGTTCAACAGAAATGCCTTCTCCCATAATGATCCACTCAACAAAACACTAGTATAACAAGTACAAGGCCAGTACATCACCCCTAGTGTTGGACCATGTAGGGCCACGTACGGCCCTTATGGCCCACATGAGATCCATTAGCCATTTGGACCTCACATGTGCCATTATTTCTCTGTGTTTTCCAAAAAAATGATTCATGCCCAAGACCTTACGCTCCACATGCCTAGGCCTAGGCGGCTGTTTTGGGTAGATGTACTTGGGCGGGCGTTGAGGTGGATGGGGATGTAGGTTTTCTTTTTAAAAAACAAAAAACCAAAATGATAATAGAGGTAATTTTGATCTCCAAAGGTTTAAATAGGTTATAGGGGTTATTTTCAACCCGCAGTTAAATGAATAATTCCGTAAACCCTCAATCTCTTAGCTACACCTATTTTTTTAAATCAAAAGTATTTTTGCGGTTTGAAGAAGCTTCCTAAACTATTCCACTTATTGTGAAATATGCCTCTTTCTGATAATCAAAAGTATTTTTAGTGGTTTGAAGAAGCTTTCTAAACTTTTCCATTTACTATGGAATATGGAGTGTTGGAGACTATTACTAATACATATCTTATAAGACTTTTTAAATTTTGTCTGGTTTAAATTTAAAATTTTGAACAAGTTTATTCTCAACATGCAATATGTCATATGTTTATATAGTATAAAGTATGTTCTAATATTTTCAAATGCAATAAATTAAAAAATTGATATAAATATATGTACATATATTATCTATCTATAAAATTGTACTATAGGGCACCCAAAGTTCTGGGCACTGGGCGCTAGGCTGGCTGTCTAGTTTTTTTTTAAACCTTGGTCATCCTTTGTCATTGTTTAATTGTTTCCATTTTCCACCAATTTACATTGTAGAAAAAGTTTCTGAAAATATCAAAAATACTTTAAAATCATATTTCGTTATCATCCATCAAGTTAAGTTAGTTCATGTTTCCAAAAAAAAGTAGAAAGCGAATTTCGGTAATCAGGGGTTCGATCTTTTATTGAACTACGGCATTCCATACGGCCCATAGTACACCCTACCACCACACTCTCAAACCAACCCAAAGGAACCCATGGCCCACAATCACGTTACGTCCTTAGGACCATGCTCCGACTAGTGCCGAAATTCACTATACTAGACTTGAGTTACGATGGTGAAAAGTGGTGTTTTCAATTTGTATGCGTGCTAACTTCTTTTTGGCCAAACTTATGCCAACTCTTCTGTTAGATGAACTTTTAAATTTTGATCAAGCTTTATTGGTTAAAACAAAGTTGTTGCATTTCTCACACTGCTTAAGACAAAGCAGTTGTATCTCTCATTGTGTCTTAAGTCTGTGAGAGACCTTCTGCCGTAGTTGGCCCACTTTTTATCAACCTTTAACCGTGCTTAAGACAAAATAATTGTGGTTTTTTAGCATACTTAGTCAAAGCCTTTATCAAACAAACTGTGGCTAATATAGAAGGGTGCGGTTTGTATAGAGCCTAAGCTCTAAACAATCAAATTAGAGCCTATTGAAAAATGTGATTTCAATACTGGAAATCTTTGTAATAGCCTTAAAATATATTTTTATTTTTATTTATAAAGTTTAAAGCTTCAAAAATAATGTAGATCGACAGGTCTATGAAACTTGAAAATCTTGAAAATTGACAGTCCAAAAATACGTTACAAAATACAATATTTTCAAAACTTGAAATCCATTTTTTTCTCATGTCCATGCATCTTGATGTCGAGATGATCAGTTTGAGGATATTTGGGCATCAAAACAACGACTTCCAGTGAAACTTTTGTAGTAGGCTCCAATTTGATTGTTTAGAGCCTCGGCTCTATATAAAAGACCATTACTGAGGCTGCCCTAGCTCCTTATCAACCTTTAACTTCAGTCAAGAAAAGTTGTATTTTCGGTTCCGGCCAAGTTTCTGAGAGACCTTGTCTCCACTTTTGTCCATCGTACACCATTAGAAATCATTCTTCAGGCCTTTTTCTCCCGTGTCATGTTTTGCTTCGGTGAACTAGTGCCAGTCAAACTTTTCAGAGGCCCTTTTCTTCCAATGTTTGGTTTTCTCGCCGACTAACTATGGAAATCTGCACAACGAGACTAGTTACTTTTTATACAAGAAGATCACAATGATAGATGATCATTAGATTTGAAATCAGGTTGTCAAGAATGTAGATAAGCACAAATTCAAATAAATGTTTTTGAATGTTGTGACACTTTCAGTTAGCTTTCATCCAAGGGTACAGTTTGTATAGAGCCGAGGCGCTAAACAATCAAAATAAAGCTCACCTTCAAATAGTATAAAAAAATGTAGTTTCAATACTCGAAATCTTTGTAATGGCCTTAAAATATATTTTCATCTTTAATTATAAAATTTAAAGCTTAAAAAATAGCGTAGATCGAGCCAATTTATAAAAACTTGAAAATCTTGAAAATTGACAGACCAAAAATGCGTTACAAGATGCACTATTTTCAAAACTTGAAATCCATTTTTTTCTCATGTTCATGCATCGTGATATTGAGATGATCAATTTGAGGATATTTAAACATCAAAACAACCTCTTCTAGTGAAATTTTTCAGGTGCGCTCTAATTTGATTGTTTAGAAACAATCTCTTCTAGTGAAATTTTTCAAATGCGCTCTAATTTGATTGTTTAGAGCCTAGGCTCTATATATATATACTTTTTCCTTCATCCAGTGGCTAGAAATATTGTGAACTCTTTATACTATAAATAAATACTCGTATAGTATAAAATACCTCAAAGTTTCAATCAGCAATCATTCATCATGGTTAACTGAAAAACCCACATATATTAAGATTTATCCAATAGTTCTCATTGAAACTTGGACGGCACCAAAGCTTGTCTCAAACATGCAATTCCAATAACATACACAGGGTGTCCTCATCACGACCTATTTGCATTTTTGGATTTTTCAAATGAGAGACTGAATACTTTGAAGATAGTGAGAGTATCTTTTGCCTCCAAATGCAATAGTTTAGAAAAAGATGTCCTTTCAAGCCACCATGAGTTCAAATTACGCTTCTGGTACTGATTACCACAAATTGCAGCGGGCCAAGTTTTACTTGGGACTTTAGACCTTGATCTTTTCACCTTGTCATGCAACTTTGCCTCATTCATAATTTTTTATCTGAGCTTGGGTTTAGGGGGCAGCAGCTGGGTTCTAATAGCACTACGTCTCAAGTTCTATTCCTACGGGTAAGAACCCTATATCCTCCAAACTAACTAAATAAATAAATAAGTACTTTTTTATCTTGGTTACTACCCACCATTATACGATTTTTTCCACAAATAAACTTGCAACCACCCCAATATTTTAACCACCCAAAAAAAAGGAGTTTCACTTTCGAGGACCCAATGCCAACAACTTTTATCCTTTTGGCCAACTAATTTTACATGCTGAGAATCAATCCGTTAATAACAAAAGCACAGAGGTGCCATCGTGCCCTTGGGCATGATCGATTTAGTAGATCTCTTTGGCATGAACTTCGAATGTTTGAACATAAATTAATGGAAAATTATTGTGCGCCTCATGATATGAAACACATTTAAAACCACTGGAACCACATTTCTGCGTTAGATTCAGTCATTTACAACTTCCAAATCGTGCAAATCTGATTATCTATGACGAGGAAAAATGAAGGGTGCAAAAAGAACATCTTAATAAACTACTTTAAAAGCTTAAAAAAATTATATGTTTTCAGATTGATTATCATGGTGGTCGAAATCATCGACATGTGAAATTATGGATCCAAAGTCTATCTCAAAGATATATTTTAGTAGAGGAACCACACGCCTAGGTGCTTCGGCTGTCGTTACCAAAATATTACATCGATTCAATTAGTTAAACATCCAAAATACCATTAACTTCAATGCACAATGGATGATGTCCCCAAAAAGTGCAATTTGAATGATAGCTACACATAAGATCTGCTAAATACCCAAATTCGAAAAATGGCGACAAATAAGATGGGTATTGAAGTGTATCTGCAACAGCTTCTGTCTACTTTGGTTGTAAAATTCATTAAGAAAAAATAACAAGATGGAGCTTCTAATACTAGATGAGATTTAAAAAACCGCTAAAGAAACCAAGGATATCACGCAAAGCAAATACTGTGCCATTCAACAAGCCATCTCATATTTTTTACTGTTCTGGATTATAAGCGAGACTGTCAGGGAATGGACACAGGGTAAGAACTTTTTATCTCTTCTATCTACAGAATAGATTTCTGTCAGCAGCTTATTTTCCTTTCTCGACTGCAGTGTCTAGTATACACTTTTGTCTTTTCTGTTATTTATTTTTCTTTTGTGTGATACAACAACAGAGCTTCCAAATATGTCAAACATCCAAGTGACACTCATGTCTACCCTTGCTTAATTTGGAAATTTCAGAATTAACCAACCTCCTATAGACTTCAGAGCAGGAAACCAAAAAGGTTAATGTAACATCTTCCCATACAAAATAGAAAAATAAAGAGTATTAAGACACACTATACCACCATCACATGTTTAGCTGAAACGAGAAAACTGTGATGAATTAGCTATCCATCACCAAATACAGAATAGCAAGTATGCATGAGCTTCTCACCTATATTTCATACAAAAATTTGTCAACTCGTGTAGCAGTTCAAAACAAGCGGTATAAAAGAGAGCACGAGAGGAGAACAAAAACAGAAAAAAATTATATCACTTACATGTTCTTTTTGCTATCTGAATGAGACAATCTTCGGTCTACAGACTGCAACTGGCTCCTGAGGTTCTGATTGTCTTCCAACAGACGATCATACTCGAGAAGGAAGCCCTCTGACTGCTTCCTCAAAGCCATAGCATTGGTCTCAGCTGTCTTTGCCTCTCTATCCTTTGCCTCAGACTCCAACTGCAACTCCTTCACCTTCTCTTGCAAAGCTGCTATGTCTTCTTCCAATGCCCTTCTGTTACTATTACTGTTATCCCCAGAACCTCCAGCACTTTTTCCCTCTCCTGAACTTCTGATCTGCTTCCTCAATATACGCAGTTCCGTCATATGGTGGTGCATTCGGTCGATCATCAGCGTAAGGAAAAGGGCATATCCTGTATAATATAAACACATTTGTTTACATGCAAAAAGTAGAGCTAAAGCAAACATAGATCCAGTAGTTAGGTAAAAAAAATTGACTGCTTTAGCAAAAGGCTGCATGCATATGAAGCCAAGTCCAACTTAACTAAATGAGCAATACCACCACTGCCATAACCGAAGACTTGTTTTCAGAGGTCATACAGAATTAGGCAACAAAATCATCAAAAGCAAAATGGGAAAGAAAACAAGATGCATCTACACCTGCTACTTAACCAATTTAAGTGACAAAAGAATATATTTGGTTCTTTCTATGTGCCCCTTCACTACTTTTAAACAAATGAAATTAAAATCCTGGGATATAGCGAAATATGATGCCAGGCTCTACACCTGTAAGATAACCATTTTAAATCTTCACGAAATAATTAGCTGTCTACAGGTTGCACTAACAGATAGTAGAACTGAAAGAAGAGCACAACCATTTGTATTTTGTGCTAATAGTGGGCAAGCATGTTCAAGACAAATATAAGGATACTATGACACGGTAATCAATAAATAACTAACTAAAGTAGCTGAAGGATAGGAATTGAAAGGTTAATGAAGAATTCAATACTTATGTAGCTCCCTACAGAAATAATGGTAAAATTGACCATCTAACAGCTATCTAGCATTAGTATTTCTTCTCCAATTTGACATGGTATCAAAGCAACCTACGGTTTCCAGTTTTTCTCAGTTTTTGAGCAAATAAACTTGGAGAGGTCAATTTGATCACTCGAATGGTTGGCAGAAGATTGATAAAGGTCTACATTGTCAAGATCTTCTTATCTTCCTACACTTGCTGACATCATCATTGGCATTAGTGACCACGTACATGCTGACATCATCACTTGCGCAAATCAGGCAAAGAAGGCCACATTCTTAGATGAATTTATTAGTTAACTTTTCATTGTCAAGATCATATCTTCCTACACTTGCTGACATCATCGTTGAGCGACCATGTACATGCTGACATCATCACCTTGCTCAAATCAGGCCAAGGCGGCCACATTCTTAGATGAATTTATTATAGTTGACTTTTCCTGAATTTTTAAAGTCCTTTTTTGAGGGTTTTTGAAAGGTTTGAAGGTGACGGACCACCAGTAGCCATTTTTGAGTTTTCTAACTTTTCCAGCATTGAAAGCAGCTTAAACGACTTGAATTCTGACCATTTTGAGAGGGGCAAATTTTTCACTCTATTTATAAGGTTGGATAAGATCAAAGCCGGATCTAAAGATTTCATTCGCATTTCTCTCAGCCACATGTCCTGTTTCTCTTCATCTTTCGAGTTTTGGCCCATGTTGCTCAACATTTGGGCATTTCATCATTATGGATCTGGTAAGGTTTTTGGTCATTGCTTTTGATCTTCTATTACTTTGGTGAAATCATCTTCTTCAAGCTACAATCGAGGCTTCTTTCTCACTACTTTGTTTGTATTTTCCAGCCGACAGTCATGTTCCCTATGTCACATATTCCACTAATACCATGCCAGTTCTTTCATTCAACATCTTCTTGTTCGTTTAAGTGTTTCACCTTAAACCCTCCAAGTGTTTCACCTTAAACCCTCCAAGTGTTTGCAAGAGTTCCTCAATTCAACCAGAATGCTGCTGAACATCATATCAAGAGTTCCTCAATTCAACCAGAATGCTGCTGAACATCATATCACTCGTTGGCTCCAACGCCATTGCAATCCTCACATCCCATTGCTATCAAACTTGGTGGCTCCATTTACACATAATGGTCATTTTTGATGATGAATTCCCAGTCTAGAAAAAACTTACATAGGTGCATTGGTCAAGAAACCTGCAGTTTATTGGATGAGTGGCATGTTACAAATGCCAGATTTTGACTTCGATTGTCAACACGGTGGACCCTCCACTACAGTCCAACTCACCAAACTTCACACACTAAAAGAAGGATGGGACTATTTGCACAGACACTATGTGCACAACTCCACTCAGGAATATCAGATTGAGCTTGAGACTCGGGCAGGAAGACAGGGCAGTCACTCTTGTTAGGAGTTTTAGCCACTCATGATGAGGTATTGGGACCAATTAGCTTTGATGGACCCTTATTTCTTACTCAAGTGTGAGATCAACTTTCGTTGCTATCATAATGGCCAGTACCTTTATCAATTTTTTGTGGTGCTGAGAACTGAGTGTCAGTAGATCAGTGGCTCTATTCTTCAAAGGATCTTTCTGCCTACAGTCGATTCTCAATTCCATCCGCATCGAGCTCATTGCAAATAACACCAGATTCCTCCGGTGTCTCGCCAGCCTTCAATTCCCAGAATCATATAGTGTTTTAATTGTTGCACAGCATCACTAGTCTTCCACACAGGATCCCTCTTCATTTCAGCAAGAGTGCCGGCCCATTAGCTGTTGCCATTGTTGGGCCTTTAGTCATTTGAAAAAGATTGCCCTAATTTGAAGGCCAAGGGACAGTCTTTTGTGAGCCAGCCTCAGAGAAGTCATCTTCATCAGACCGTCACTGCTAATATACCAGAGAGACAGGACATTAGTCAATCTGCTTCTTCTCTTGACAGCATTGTCACAACCCTTGTCTTCACCCCTGACCAGCCACAGCATCTCCTATAGGGCATGACTAGGAAGTCGTCCTAGTTCCCCCAGCCATGTCCGCTGCTTCCTCCTCAAGTACATCTTCTTACCCTGGATCATTGATTCAGGGGCTTCACATCATATGGCCATAGATGACTCTCTTCTAGAACATACATACTGAAAATGGTTCCCCTTTGCCTGTTACACATCTCAGGACCATAGATTCTCGTTCATATCCTTCTGGTCAACTTACTATTCCGATGTTTTCTGAGTCCCCCGTCTTTCTATTCATCTTCTATTAGGCAGCTTGCCAACCTTGGTCATGACACTCGCTTCTCTTTTGTGTTATGAAGGATCGGCATTCAAGGCGAGTGAATGAGATGGCCATAAAAGTGGTCCCCTATATCACCATGAGCTTTTCCAAGTTCTTTTCTATAGGGTGAATGCTTCTGTGAGTTCCTAATACAGTATCTTCATCAGCAGGCTTGACAGTTCTTAATGTTTCTAGTTCTACATCTTCATTTTCATTATGTCATCGTGGACTAGGTCATGCATCAAGATCTAGACTACTGTATATGTCATCATCACGTGTTTCAGGACATTTTTCATTTCATGATATTTCTCATTGTATGGGCTGTAAGTTGGCCAAGTACCAGGCCCTTCCATTCTTAAAAGGGATATAGCTTCTCATTTTCCTTTGGACCTAGTACACTTCGATGTTTATGACCCTACTCTTCCCACAAAAGGGAGATCCTCTTACAATGTTACTCTTGTATGTTGGGGAATGTAGCCTTCAAAGGCCTCGAGAATATATAAAAACTATGACTACAGCCACACTTTACACAATGGGAGGGAAGTCTGTTGGGATTTGAGAGGCATGCTTCATAATGCTTGTTGACTCACTCGGGTTTGGCGGTCTAGGCCCAGAAAATTTGAGTTTAGAAAACCCGTAGCTCTAGGGATAAGGCGAGGGTTTGTAGGGTCATCTCTTGATCAAGTGGGAGAGATGCTTAGAGTGGTTTTTGGCCAGAAGGAATACATACTTCTATATGTGGTAGGTGGCTTGTGAGGGCAAAGGCCAAATCCTCATCATTACCACCGGAAGGCATGTACATATAATAGACAAATTTATGGGAAGCAACCTGAAAGGGCGAAACATGTGCATATGCTGAAGAGAGGATCCCCTACACTACTGCCATAATATATATATATATCCATGTGGGACATGACTTCACCTTAGGGGGGAACCTGGATTCCACATACTAAGCTGGTGTTCTCAATATTTATAGGTTAGCTTTGATGGTCCAATTATGAGCCTCTACGATGGACTGTGGGGTATGGGTCCTATTGGGCTAGTTTGAGAAGATAGCCTGTGGAGCACAGGAACTAGCATAGGTGGATTGCCATATACAGTCACATATACCTTTCCCAATGGATGTATATCTCTTCTACGTTTGTTTAAAAACGTCTTAGAAAATGTATTAATTATAAAAGTTAATTATTTGGAGTGCCCTACATATTTTATTTTTGCATCAGAAATTTTTAATCAAACATGTTTTTCAGCATTAAAAATTTGTGAGCCCTTTCGAAAATACCAAAAGGTCTTTAAAACCTTTCATATGGGCACTAAAAAAACAAAGACTCACGTGATGCCCATATGCAGAAGTGGGGGCTCTCCTAAAATGGGACATGGGGGTCCTATGAGTCTCCCATAAGGTTTGGGAAACCCTAGTATCTCAGTCTCCTTCCAATTCTGTTTGAGAATTAATTCCATATGTTTTCCTGAAAAATTAGGAAACATCATGGATGACTTGCTAACTAACCCCAGCCATGTATACTCACTAATGCTAGCATTCAAGACATATACAATGTCATCAAGTGTCTCCGCCAAAACATTTGAGAAAGATGTCACAAATGATACACGACCTGAGTGCAACAGGCAACATGCTAAGTGAGGAGCAATAGATTTCGGCAATGTTTAGATCATTTCCTCAATCTTGAGAGCAGACAAAGATTATGATAACAAATGAAGAAACATTTTCTCATCTATCTCATCTTCTGGAGTTGGAGGCAGAGCATAGTTCTGCTAGTGAAGCGTGCTCACATCTTTGCCAAGACTCAAACCGAAGGGTCGTAAGAAATCCAAAGGCAAGCCTGAGGGCAACGATCCTCCAAGAAAAAGGAAAGAAAGACTGAGGGTGCAAAAAGGCAAGAATGTTGAACGAAGCGGAGGCAACTACAATGCACCTAGGGACAACTCAGCCATGGCCTGCTACAATTGCAGGAAGACATCACTTCACTCATGAGTGCACCGAGTCAATGCAAGTACGAATAATTAATTCCAGTGAGTTTGATAGTGTGTGCCTAGACGTGTTAGCTGCTCATCCGCTTTCTAATGTAAGGATTGTGGATTCAGGAGACGACAAAACACATAGCGAGGGATGCAGACAGGCTGTTGGAGCCTCAACAAGCTCCAATGGGAGGTGTGAAGATTTTAATGGGAAGCAATGCCGCCAAGGATGCGGTGGATA
Source organism: Amborella trichopoda (assembly GCF_000471905.2). The sequence goes on along the minus strand of NW_006499207.1, from coordinate 636,115 downwards.
TGGTGACCTATTGTGTACAATTTCAATCTGGTGGGATCATGTTTCCCTGTGATGTTTCTAAGCTCCTGGGATGAAGAGCCTACTTTCAATCCCCTGACTCTCTCGAGAACATTTGATTTCTTTTTTGGGCAATAGAGTACAAATTAAACAAAAAGATCATAGAGTTTTTGTTGGATTTCTAGTTGATGAACTTTTTACTTTCAATATGGAAGATTATTTTTGTTCTAAATCCCCATTCTTCTGTTTAATGATGCATTCTCCTTCCCATTTTCTCAATCTTTATGTTTGTGCATGATGTCTCTGCTTCTATGTTGTGGCACGCAAGATTGGGGCACATAAATAAAGATAGGGTGACCAGAATAATTAAAAGAATGTTTATTACTATTCTCAACCAAAGTAGACTTATCCATGTGTAAACCTTGTTTAATGGGTAAATCAACTAGAAAACCAATTCTTAATGCTCTAAGATAAAAAATAACCCTTAGAAATCATCCATTAAGACATTTCTTGTCCCTTTACTGAGAAGGCTCATGACTAATCCCAATAATTCATCAATTTCATTGGTTATTACTCACACTATGATTATGTGTAATTAATCTCACATAACTTTGAGGCAATTGATTACCTCAAGTGATTTAAGTTGGCTGTTGAGAACCAGTCAAGGAAGAGAATTAAGGTTCTCAGAACTAGCATAGGGTGCTATTACACCCTGAACTATTTAGGAAGTTCTGTTAAAATCATGGGATTTGTCGGCAAAAAACAATTTCCTATAATCTGGAGTAAAATGGAGTTACAAAGAGAAGGCATTTTACCCCTTACGGACATGGTGAGGTCCATGATGGCAAAAGCAAATCTCCTTGTGAGTTTTTGGGGAGATGCTCTGCTGGCTGCTGCAGACATCTTGAATAGGATGCCTTGAAAATTCGTGCCTAAAACCCTTACGAGTTTGGACCAGTAAAAATCTTGAATTAACTATTTGCATAGTTGGGGTTTAGCTGGTTCGTCCATTACCCATCTTAGCTGACCAACTAGACAAGAGGTCCATAGAGTGTACCTTTGCTAGGTGTCCTAAGAACTATCTGGGCGTGTCTTTTGCAATAACTCTGAAGAAGGTGGACTGAGAGATACCGAATTCCATGACATGGACTTTATTGAGTGAAAGTTCCCAAGCGAAAAGTGGTCAATGATGACCCTAGATCTCCATGAGATTATTGAACTTCAAATTAAGGATGGTGAGGAGATTCCTCCAATGGATGACGATAACGGAAATGTTCCCATGGTTGAGGATAGTAAGAGTGAACCACCATTCATTCCTAAACATCTTAGAATGCAGGTGACAGAGTTCCCCAAAGACATTTTGGAATGAAGGGAAGGCTTGACGTGCATCTCCATTGATAATGATGAACCGGGTTCGTATCAAGAAGCTCTGAGATCACCAGATGCAGGCAAATATCTTGCCACAATGGACGAGGAAATTAGTTCCATGGAGAAGAACCAGGTCTTGGAACTCATGGATCTTCCCCTAAAGAGAGAGGCCATCAGGAACAAGGCGGCCCTAAAAATTAGGAGAAAGGCCCATGGAACTATAGATAAGACATTCTCCCCGATGGTGAGAATGGCCTCAATTCATTTTATACTTGACCCCAATGGTGAGAGTAGCCTCAATTCCCTCAATTCACTTTATACTTGCCATTGTGGAATACTTGGATTTCGAACTTTACCAAATGGATTTCAAACTTTCCTTAATGGGAACCTGGAGGAAGAGATTTACATGGAACAACCAAAGGGTTATGAAGTCCATGGGCAAGAGCAGAAAGCATGTAAGCTTGCTAAGTATATTCATGGACATAAGCAATCCTCCAGACAGTGGTACATGAATTTCATATAGTTATGAGCTCTCATGGACTGTCAATGATTGAGCAGGACCACTGTATACATGTCAAACACCATACGAAGAATTTCATAATCCTATCATTGTATGTGGATAACATCCGGATGGCAGGTAACGACAAGGAGATGTTTAATGCCACCAATGAGTGGTTGTCCCCCAATTCTGATATGAAGGACTTGGGCAAGGCACATTATGTGCTTGATGTTAATATCAAGTACAATCGTTCTAAGAGGATCCTTAGTTTGTCTCAGGAGACCTACATTAGGAAAATCCTAAAGCAGTTTAGGATGCACAACTAGAAGACGATTGACACTCCACTCAAGAAGGATCATGCACTTAGTCTAAACATTGTCCATAGACAGAGGCTGAGAAAGATAAGATGTCCCATGCACTGCATGCTAGTGTAGCAGGCAATTTAATTTACGCCATTTGCTATGTACAAGTAGAATAGTTGTTGCATTTGAAGAGATTGCAGGCCAAATTATGAGGTTAACTGTCCAATAACTCCATGCACAAAATTAGGACACAATATCTTGGAATTGAGCTTTGACTAACACAGTCTAAGGACAACTTCAATCAGACTTTGATCAAGCTCTAATGATGATCAATTGCAGAGAATGCAGCAAGAATTGACCAACATTATGGTGAGATATCACCTAATTTAGAGGTGGAGCTACTTGACTTTTGCATGGCTCATGTGTGAGCTTCATCATGACTAGAATTTGGTATATTCATGGCTAGGTTGATGAATCATGAGGATCAGGACATAAGCCACCACCATATAGCAAGGGTTTGATGGCTGCGGTGTGGAACAGAGAAGTTAAGCAGCATGGAGGCAATTTTAATGAGAGGTGTGCCTTGAAATGGACTTCCTTGGTACCCATTAATAGCGATAGCTGGTGGGGATCACATCATCTCTAGAACCTTCTTGGTTCATATTTGGGAGACGCAATCTTAGCCACTAATTTAACTAGTCTATGGAGTGAAGGAAAATGCAATCCAGGCCATCTATTCTTCAAATCAGCTATCATGAAATGAGACGAATCACACACCCTTATCCCTTAGCATCTATACGACATTCCCTTATAATTTGAATCTGGAAAACTATCCCTCCAATTTGCTTAACATCATGTGTGGATGATACCATCCCACCCAATGTGTTAGTGCCACCTCACCCCATCCCAAATAACAACCCATATGAAGCAAGTGCACATGCTCTCTCTCTCTCTC
>NW_006499207.1:607138-632931 GCF_000471905.2 Amborella trichopoda | reverse complement strand
TCTCTCTCTCTCTCTCTCTCTCTCTCTCTCTCGCGTCACACATGTGGAATCTAGGAGATAGTACCATATGAGAGAGAGGTGACAAAGTCACCCTCCCATTGTGCGGGGCATGGGGGTGTAGGCCCCATCCATGCTGGTCAAATGCGCCTTATACGTTGGACCAAGGCCATTTGGCCCTCATGTGTGCCAATTTGTCCACATGTCAATGTTTTGTCTTTTTATATCGTTAGAATGCCTTTGTTTTAGCTTGGGAAAAAAATTCTAAAAAATATTTAAAATATTTAAAATATTTAAGAATAATTTTCAAAACATTTATTTAAATTCCAACTTCCCAGATTAAGAAACAATTTTTAAAAGAAAGTAAAGCCAAAAAGGTTAAGATTTTCCAATTACACAAAGGTACTCCAGAACTTCCGAAAGCCAGAGCCCTCGCATTATTTTTTTCAAACCAACCCAATGGAATCCATGGCCTATAGTCTAGACCACAGGGGCTCATGCTTGGTCCATTAAAGTTGGCCAATAGTATCATGACTAATGAACTTGTGTGGATTTCAAGTGCACCCCTAAGGACAAGTCAAGCACCAATCTCCTGTCCTGAATGTGAAAAGGGGTAATATCTTCCGGTACATGTGCAAGTCCCTAAAATAAGAAAGGGGATTTCCTGTTGCAGCTATCATATGCACATGTTGCGGGATTGTATGTCGAGGTTTTCAATCTAGTCCTCAATGGCCTCTCGATCTTCACATAGGAGTAAAATTGTCAACCTCTCAATCATCCACCACTGGGTATAACTCCGACCTCAACAAGGGATGATCCCAAATGAACCCCTGGCTAAAAGGTTTTATAACTCCCATGTATACAAATATGTATACAACGGTGGAGCAACAAAGACCCAAATGACAAACCAAGCTTGAGTCATATGATTGCTACAAGCATCCTAAATCAGGAATTCCCTAGTTGCATTTCTATATTAGATGGGCAATAAGCCACATCTTGGATAGGCCACACACAAAACCATATCTCGATCCTATTGCCTTGGAGGATTGCTCCAATTTGGACAGTTAGGCCTGGATCGGTATCAACCACCCCATCCCGGTTCCCCACTAATTCACTCTTGCTCAAATAAAATATTGAAACATCAACACAAGGCCACAAATCCCAAAAATGTTGTCTCTAGAGTGTTCCACATAATTTGAAGCCCATATATGCCGAAATTGTACAAAATCCATAGAAATGGTAATCATAAATCTTGAAGTCCAAAACAAACTTTGTTCAAAATGAACACCTGAGAATGAATGCACATTAGCTAAAGTTGGCAACAACAATCTCCCCTAAGTTGGAGAGAAGTCATTCTCAAGGCCCATATATGCCAAAATTGTACAAATCCATAAAAATGATAATCATAAATCTTGAAATCGAAAACAAAATTTTTTCACAATGAACACCTGAGAATGAAGCCACATTAGCTAAAAGCTGGCAATAGCAATCTCTCCTAAGTTGAAGAGAAGTCATTCTCAAGTTCCATTTGTTGCATTCTTAGAGGCTTTCATGTTAATAGGTAGAATAGTCCAACCACTAGCATTCACTCTCCGAGTACTAGTTTAAGCATCAAACTCCAAGTCAATCCATTTATTACCACCCACAAACTCGAGTAAGGAAATAATTTTAATATCCCCCAATTTCAAAAATTTGCAAGAAAGTTCATGTTGTTGGTACAAAAACACTTCCAGGCCATTCTCTCTAATTGCACAGGTATTTTGTAGCCCCCTCATATACAACTTCCTACTACCACATTCCCAACATCGGGTGAATCTCATATATATGATCATCGAGTCAAAGTGGCACTGCAAACTCATGATCCAAAAGAACATCCATATACTTATTCTCTTTTGAAATTCATAAAAAGTACTCATTAGGTGGAGGGTAGTGGGTGCGCATAACATGCAGTTTAACTTCACCAAGCATGATTCCAAAAACAATTCTAGTAATTCAATGCCTTCATTGATCATTGCAACTAAGAATATTCACCACTATCATCACATTCACAACTTTCATCACAACTTGAAGCAACTACCAATATCCCACAGTATATGTATCTCAAATTAGACATGAGCCCCATTTTACAAGTAAAAGTAATGAGATAAAAAAAAACCAAAAGTTTCTCAAAAGAAATACAATTAATGTAGCTCAAAAGGCACAACAACTCAAATATTCTAAAGAAATAAATAAAAATTCAATCCCTACTGAAATGATGGACATACAATATATAAGACCCTTTGGTTGGAATCCTTGCCACCTACATATCCAACTTTCTTACTAATATTTTACTTAGTTCGTAACATTTCTTAAATATCCTTTTCAAATCCAATCCTTAAAACCAACAAGAGTCAAGAATAACATTATATTTAACATTCACCAAGGATAGATCCACAAAGAATTGAGCAATACTAGTTACAAACATGTACAATCCAAAAGAACATAGATTCAAAACATAGTTGTTGGAGGTGGGAGAGAGAGCAGGGGATCAATGCTTGCCAAGAGTGCGCAAGTTTTGACATATAAAAAGAGAAATTAAAAAAAAAAAAAACTTAAAAGACTAATCACAAATATTTACATAATATTTAGATGCGACATTGATCAATGACAAATATATTTTGTTATACTTGAATAAATTTACTCAAACAAAATATGATAGTAATACTCAGAATTATTAACCTGAGTTTTCTGATGCGCAAGTCCTCCATAATAGTCTGCTAAAGATATTTATTTGACCATAAATGATATCTAAGGTTAAAGAATATTATTTCAGTCAAATGATATACGAGTCCTGCCCTTTTCTTCACTATCCCCATCATTTCATTCTTTTCGAAAAGAATAACGAAAAAGAGCATGAAGTAGAAAGAGCACATAAATATAGAAATATAGATAGACAAGAGATACAGAAACATGTCGGGTTAAAATCCCATACCATTTGTAACAAAAGCTGAACCCAGCGTTCCCTTCATTACATACGAATTTGAAAGCCTTGAATTCAAAACCTTCTATTTTTTATTGGTGTAAATTTAAAAATCACTTTCCTTTGAACAATTTAGGGAACATGGTTGAATAGTTATTGCTTCCCTTTTTTGTATTGATATGCATTTATTGCTTTCCTTTTTTTATAGATATGCTTTTATTACTTATTTTTTATTGACATGCATTTGATTCTTCTTTTCCTTAAAAAATATAAAAAATATAAAAAATATGGACGTGTTGACCACCCCTTTCTTGACAGGGATCACGCTCCTCCAACATGGGATCACAATCGGACTGCAATCGCACTCTGAACAAAGGGACACATCAATGGATCGCCACCGATGTTAGTAGATCCTGAAACTAAGTTTCAAACAACAGTTCTGCAGAGGGTATTTCAATCCAAGGAACAAGAGCTCCTCCAAGGGACAAGAGCTCCTCCAATGAAAAAGTTTCCCTCTACCAGATAAATGTGATTGAACAGAGTCTCCTTAGAATTATGATTGTCAAATTCATGCTTTCACCTTATCTCACAGTAGCTGGAAATGTGCCATGATGCCAGTACAACAGCCCCTGGAATTTATTGGCTAGAGGAAGATTAAAGTATTGGGAGAGAATGAAAGAATGTCGAGGGGAGAATTTTCTTGGCACCAGGATATGCGCAATAACTCTTTCACAATTTTCACTAATTCTATTAGAAATATCTCAAAGCAAATGATGAACTGGAGGACTTCTACCGACTCATGAACCACAACACCATTGGCAAATTGGAAAACCATGCCCAAGTAAGCTACATAAGTTAATTAGGCCATTAACAAAACAAACTTATTCATTGTTATTGGGACTTATCACATTGTAATAAAAGCTATAGAAATACATGACAGAAAAAAAATCGGATGCCTCAAGTTCCATGTGCTATACTGTGAGAGGAATTGCAAATAACCCCTTCTAATTTCATAGCCCAAGGAAAGCAGGTAAAGGAAGTCACTTGGATTTTTTCTTATTAAATACCTTACAGCAATGTATTTCAAGTCTCTCTTCTTACGGATTATGCATGTTTAGGCACATATTTGCTTAGATATTTGTGGCCATACCATTGTTGAAGGTAAATTGAATTTTATTCTTAATTATTTTATCGGTCTACGTGCCTTAATTATTTGCACTTAGATCTATAAAGAAAACTTTGTGTTTCTCAAGATCCAACTGCATCAATAGGATATCAAAGCACATCACTTGCTAGGAACTCTCACATATACGATTTCAAGGCCTTAGCACAATAATCAACAGGAATTGAAGAGACATGTAAATAGACTTGAAGCAGTAATTCATCCATATAAGTTTAATATGATCAACTCCGCAATTAATTTCAAGTTCAAATTGCCTGGCTTGTGCATGAGATGTTGACAGCATATTGAGATCTAACAGTAACGCTCAGATAAACTTCATTTCATCACCAACAATTTAGAAAGGGTATTTTACAATTAAAAGAAAGTTCTTATTTCTTGGCTTGAAAGTACCCTAGAAATCTATTATTGGAACCAACCAGTTACAGTCACATACATATTATGGTTACCATGAAAACAAACAAACAAAGAAGAAAATTAGTTGCATACTCTAGTAGGTATTAATAACATCAACACGCCACAAAGACATCACATATTACCAATAGATTATTGGTTCCTAGGTCACACAAATTGTAACCAAGGAAACTTTACCTTCTATCCTTATTCATACAAAAAAAATTGCATCAAGGCAAAGGTGTCACTGCACTATATAATTAATTACATACAATTTCCATGAGAAAATTAACCGAATTTGGATAATTCTATTCATGAAAGATGTTGTGATCATGGCCTATATTGTCTAAAGAGTAATTCAACCTTTAAGTTATGAGTCATTCTATTGAAGAATATTTGGTTCACAAGTCACAACATTGAATCATTGCATTAGAACAGTAGTACAAATACCATGCATATTCTTCTAGGGTGTAGTCATGTAATACAAAATCACCCAAAAGTCAAAAGTTTCAAGAAACTTCAATTACCACATTCATTTCAGTTGCATTATTTTGAAATAATTTATATGCGGAATCTGAAAAGAGATAACAGTGTTCATCAAAAGAACCATTTAAAATTTATTTTAGACCTTTCTTATGGGCAGCTAATAACTACTTAAGAATCTAAACTACAGAGTAACCTTGTAAACATACAACTGCTATCTCATGCTGCAATGAAAATGCTGGGAGTCAAACAAAGGATGATATACATAATTAACTGGTATAAGGTATAAAATAAATATGATCAGTGCTTAAATGTTCTGAATATATTTCTTATGAATTATGTATTAATCTAATAACAGTGAATATGACATTCTCAAATGAATAGTTACCCATGCCATGAAGAAGGGAAAACCATTGATGTAAATAAATTCAAGATCTCATAAACAACAGCAGATAATCTTTACTAGCACTATCTTAAAAAACAAAACAAATTTGGAAACTGAACCATCCCAAACTCATTCAAAATTTGGCCAGAATTATATACTGATATTATGGTTTATTTGATCGACATTGTTGCTTTATTCCATAAGTTGTTCACTTTTTCTCAACAATAAATTTCGTCTAGGATATGCAAGTACCTTAGTTCTCAAAAACCAACTTTTGTTCAAGAATCATATTGAAGATACCAATTCTAAAACCTGGACAAAACGAAATCATTATCGTCATCAATCACAAACATAGGTGTCATATGATGCCGAACTCATCCTACCAATTTAAAAAGGCAGGAGGAGCCAATAAATGCTAGAACAATAACATTTATCATTACCCAATCAACCACCTTGACGAATTTCACAATGAACAAAGGAGTACAAAGGTTTCATCCTTTTATATTGGAGGAAGATGAAACGGCCCCAAATTTAGACTGGATTTGGGTAGACTTATTAACTTGCAAGACTTATCATCAACTATAACATCTATAGCAAAATCGTAACAATGTCTTCCACGAATTACATATTTTGATGAATTTAATATTGCCATAAAGTACTTGATTCAATCTTAAATTTCTAAAAGGAAGGAAAAGAAGTCTCCACATCCCAAAGATCCATTGCCAAATAAGGGAGTACAAAGAATGACTTGCAAATCAAGAAATAAAAAAAAAGTACCAAAACATTGGTAACTTGCATAAAAACCAATCTGCAGAAGAAATTCACTCAAACGCTTCTAATTGTCCCAAAACATCACAGCAGCAAAACATTCAATTCTGCAACAAGAGTTTTGATCCCAACGAATAACTCAATCCAAACAAATCCAAAAGTAAATGGGGAAAACAAATCAAAAGCATCACATAATAAGCATGATAAGAAAATGAAAACTCATAGTGATCACAGATCTTCTCACGCTCCAGTTTCAATGAATTCTCTGTTCTCGTAAACACAAAAGAAAATCTGGAGAGACAGAGAGAGAGATCCAGAAATACCCATCATTGAGGCCTCGAGCATGTGCTTGCTCATAAGAACCTGATCAGTAGGAGTGATCGAACCCACAGCTGATGCCCTTCTCTGGATCTTCATCACACTGTTAACACTGGAAACCAACACAACAAAAACGGTAGTAGCGAGCGTCTTGACAACAGCAGGGCCCCTCCCTCTCTTCACCCGATCCAATCCTAGAAGAACAAGCTTTCTCAGAGGAGTTCTCACCAGCAGAAGAAGGATCAGAAGCCCTTCTCCAAACAAAAGAGCGAACAGGAGCTGAATCATCCTCACAATTCACTCCTGAAACAGAGGATTCTCGTGTCCTCCTCCTTCCAATCGGATGATAAAACCAGAGAGCGTTTTCTCTCTCTAAAACTGGAGATTGGTGAATTGAATTTTAAGATTTGTTGTAACAAACCAACCGGTCACGTTCAGGGAGGCTTTCCTATTGGAAGTTCATGAGGTGAATGAGTGGGACGGACCAGAGCATGTGGCGAGAGAGAGAGAGAGAGAGACTTTTTGGGATCGTCGAGGCGCAATGAAAGCGGAAGCAAGGTGCAGGATGACTACATTTTTAAATGACCGAAAAGGAAGAGACGAACGGCGGGTCGTGTTTTTCGATCTCTTTATTTAATACGAGTAGGTGCGGGACGCGGTGGAATTGAGTGTGGAATGCGTGGGCCTTGGAAGGAAAATCCCCCTCTCTTCCTTGCGGTTTGGAGCAAGACACATCAGTCATGTCCCTGTTGGACACACATCCATGTCGGATCGGTAAATTGGTTTTGAAAGTCAATCGAATCGGTAATATGTGTCACATAATTTTTTTATAAAATCATTACCTATCTCTAAAAGTAGTGTATTTTTTAGTTTGTAAAAAAAATTAAGAGTCGTGCATTATGTACATTTATTACTTTGTAAAAATAGGTGAATAATGAGATATTTTTTTATTTAGATGTTTGTATAATTATTAATTATAATGAGGATTATAATATTACGTCAAAATAATTTAAAAATATTAGAAAATACTTATATATTATAAGATAAAAAAATTCTTATATAATGTGAAATTAGTATCGCATCAAACATTTATTAATTTTCTTTCTTCGTCCAAATTTACTATAACATAACTAACTATAATATTATACATTGAAATTAAAATGAAATTGTTGGTTTATATTTTATAATTATTTTACTATGAAAATAAGAATAAATATAAAATATCCTATAATATCATCTAATTTAAAAATCTTATTTTCAACTGTAAGAAAAAATAATACATAATTTATAATGCAAATAAATTTATAAATAAAACATAAGATTTGGTATATCATTGTATAATTATTAATTATAATATTATAATAAATATGATTTAAGAATTTCTATATAACAACTTAATACAATTCAAAATTATATTAAATTTTATTGTTGTATAAAATAAATTATTGTAATAATAAAAATTAACAATAAGTTATTTTTAATATTTGTAAGAATTATAAATATATTCATTTAAAATTACAATCTAAACTAAATGTGAAAATAACATAATCTATATAATAATATTAATTAATTAAATAACATAGCAATTTCATATATTAATTATGTGATTTTTAATGTATTTATAACAATAAAAATCTCAATATAACAATATCAATTTTAAAATAATTATAATAAATAAGTTAATAATTTTTACAAAATTATATTCACTTAACAATGTAGTTTTAATGTGTCCTATTTACATAATTAAAATATTATAGCACAGGTTCAACGGAAATAACTATATAGAGAGTGATTAGGAGAGGGAGTGATTGTTTATTATGGAAGAAATGGACAATTTATTTGTCCCATATAGAAGAGTTAACCCAAGAGGCTTTAGCCATACACGTGAATCCATGGTAGTTGCCGGGTGCTGAAGGGGTACTATGGTGTGCTCCGGTCTTTGTTTTACAAACGAAACTTTCGAAAGTGTCCTTACGCGAACCGACCCAAAAAAAATGACATCAAAACTGATTCCTCACGAAAACCGTGCAGGTCTGGATACCAGAATGAGCTGGGTTTGGAGTTTTTATTTATATAACCGTGCAGGTCCGGATACCGGAATGAGCTGGGTTTGGAGTTTTTATTTATATAAATATATTTTACAATGTTAATAGCTTTCATGGATGGATAGCAAGAGTAAAAAGCAAATTGCACATTAGTTAACAAAGTCTTAAAGACAAAATTTGTTAAACCACAAAGCATTTGCTTCTTGAATGTGGAGCTTTCCGCTCTCCGCAGTCTGGACTATGGACTTCATTCTTCCACTTATTAAAGTGGAAGTTCTATGCACACACACATGAGTGGACATGCACACAAGTGCGGGTGTTGGCGGCACGGTGCGGCCAACCAGCCACATATAGGGCTGCCAACGGAATGGGCCGGGTCCTGACGAGGCCCTGAACTCCCGGAACGGCCCGAAAATAACCCGGCAAGGCCCAAAATTTTATGTGGACGTGTGGCCTTTTGGTGTTTCTCTCTCATCACTTCAATTTTCTCAATCACAAATTAGACTGTCAAATGATGAGCGTTTGGTTTTCTCTCTCGTGCATTTATCATTTCGGTTTTCAATTTTATCTCTCATCAACATGCCATCCAGCCCTCTCACTAAAAAAATCCATTCTCTTTTCTATAAATTCATGTTCTAGTTCATCTCTTTATCTAAAACCCGTTTCTAAGAGAGGAGCAAGAATATTTTCGGGCATTTCAGGCCGACCTTTTAAAAGTCCGGCCCAGCCCAATAATGTCCCAAGGCCATTGAAACAGACTAGATCTAAATGTGCAACCAAGAAACAGATTTGAACTACATTCAAGCTTATACATGAGCAATCAAGTAACAGACTGGAACTACACATTCAAGCCAGCCACAAAGAGAGAGAGAGGCTCGTAAATAATTGTCTACATAGATCAAACCACACCATCTAACACACCAAAGTAGATCAGATTGCTAGATGCATCCCAAATGTTTACATAAAACCTCTTTATACATCAAAAAGATTAATAAAACAACAAAATAAGAGAGAGAGAGAGAGAGAGAACTCTAAGTAGGTACAATCTCTCTGCCCAAGCTCTAACAGATGTTCAATACTTCTGCAATCCATAAAAACGGGAAGATTACTCCTTGTTAAAAAAGTAAAAACAAGGAGATTGTGAAGACAGATTTGCAAATAAAACCACAAAATCTACAATTGGAGATAAAGTAAAAAAAAAAAAAAAACTCTATTTAAGTAGCCCTTCATCAAGAACAATAACAGGCACTCATGAAGCTAATAAGGCCGAATTTTTCTATAGGGCACAAGTATGTAAAATAACTCTAATCAGGAAAAATCAACACACCTATTACTCCCAAATTTAGCAAATCCATAAACTAATGTAGGATGAAAATTAAATAATCAAACAATAACATGTTTATATACATCAAATACTAATAGAGAAGCATAGAGAATACCACATTTTGAGAAAAGCAAAACGACAAACAAAATACTGAAGCAATCTTCAAAAAAATACAATTAATGAACTTTTACCTTGAATTATCACACAAAACCCCATCTTTTGACAACCACCATCTCTCTCTCTCTCTCTCTTCTTAGGTACCCCAGAAACTCCAATCTCTACACACCATCACCCCCTTATCTCTACTTGAGGTGCCCCAAAAACATCATCTTTTCATCAAAGAAACCAGCTCTTGGCAACCCCAACTAATCCATGGAATCTCAAGGTGTTTCAGGCCAAGATGCAGAAACCAAAGATAACCCAATCAGCAATTCAGCCTCTAACGTGGACCCAATAGCCCCACCCAAATTTCCTAGATGGACAAGGCAGGAAATAGTGGTTTTGATAGAACAGAAGATGGTGGAAGAGAGCAGAGGCAGGAAATACCTTTGATGGTGGTCCTGCAAATACTGAATCAAAATGGTCCTCAATCTCTTCTTACTGCAAGGGTCAACAAGGAACCATTCCAGTGTAGAAAGAGATGGAGCACTTTATTCATCATAGCTATCAAATATAGCTAACAGAACCATAGTGTAGATACTTGTACCCTACATATGGCTTTTCACTTCATCATCTGTCAAGCCATCAACCTTCATTAACTTTCTCTAACACTTACAATTCACTCATTGGTCTATAAGTTATCTGGTTTCTGTAACAGATAAGAATGGGTGTTTTAGATCCATTTACAGTTCACTCAGCAATTCTCAGTATTATTAATGCTGGTTCTAACCATCTTCAGGATAATGCCTATCTTGAATGTGGAATGAATGCTAATTTAAACCAACAAATTTAGTTACGGATTCTCAATTTGAGGCTTCTATTGATGTTTCCTTATGCACTGCAGAAGATGTTTTTCAATCTAATTAATTGTGTGAGTGTAACATGTTTCATCCTCTAAGACATATGACAAAACAAAAAATTCATGAGTGATTTCTTACTGGTCAGTCATGACAAAACACTTGTAGAATTTTATAAGCTACTATTTCGTTAACAGGAGCATAATAAAGTAGGGTAAAAGGGAAGAAGGGTTCAAATATGCTTTTTCTACCTGATGAAATCCAAGGACAACACCCAGCTTTAAGTTTATGCTTTCTTGTAAAATTAGTTTACAAGGAAAATGTTATGATTGTTGATGGACAACATAGAGGTGCAATAGTGCCCATTATGTGTAAAAGTGGCAAGAAAAAAGACCATACATAATCATTCCAAAATATACATCCTAGATGGAGCTACCTGATGACTGCCCCATAAACATTCTAGCATGAAATTATCAGTTCTTAGATATACATATTCATTCCAAAATCACAAGAAAACCAAACAATTTCGGCAGTCTAGAGAAAGAAACTCAAATTGATAGAGAAAGAGAAAATGTGAACTTGAACACGCCCTTCTCTTGCAGTCTGCGCCAACCTGTACAATTATACAAATAAAAGAGAAGTAAGAATTATACCAAAAATAGTCATTGAAGTGGTTTCAAAAGAATGAGAAGATTAAATAGTTTACATATATATAAACAAAAGTAAGAATTATACCAGACTAGTGATACCAAAAGCAATCATCCCTTTATCTTCTGGTCCATACAAGATGAAGAACTCTCGGGGACTGCACGAATATCAATTGGTAATTACCATAACTAAAATGCATAATAAACATATAAATAAAACTAGTACTTAAAGACATGTAATATTTATTAACCTTCAGGTTAGTAACCCCGGAGACAGTCCTGCGCACACATCAAAGGCTCCACGGAAGCTGGATGCAAGGAACTACGATATTGATCGAGTACTCGGCCACCCGTGCTAAAGGACGACTTTGAAGGACAGTGGACAACAAAATTACCAAAATATCTCTAGCCAATTTAGACAAAATAGCATACTTCGATACATTAAGTTTCTACCAATGTCAAAGGCCCAATCTTCACCTCAAGGAACCAAGTCATCTTCTAAATAATGATCCAAATCTGATTTTTTGGTATCATAAATTGAATGTTGAAGTTTAAATGGAGCTTTCGTACCTCTATCAACCAAAGAGCTGGAACTCCCAGTAAGGAATGGAGCATCTTTTTACCTTTATCAACCAAAGAGCTTGAACTCCCAATGCTACTTGCTTCTTTTTCTATATAAGAAGTAGATGACTGTGTGAAACACACGCATTTCTCATATAAAAAATAGAGATTCTCCCGAACAATTTCAAGTTTCACCTCACTTTCATCATCATCACCATATGTTGTCAAAAACAACATTCTGTAAACTTTAACTTCGATCTACGATCCAAAATTGTTGCTATTGTTGTTGTCAAGTTGCATTCACCCCCTCAATACTTGAAAATTTTTTGTTGCATCACAAAAGTTATCGATGTTATGGTTTCATCTTGACTATTGGCTTCTTCCATCAACATATCTTGAATGCCCCAAACATCTATAAAGTAAATAGGTATTGTAGGCTACTTGCATTCAAAAAATAAATTTGTAACTACCTTAAAAACTTTCAAGAACTTACAAATTACTTCAGTTTTATTCAAGTTATCTACAGATGGAGCATTATCATCATGATGACTATCTACATATTGAGTAAATACCTCTTTATAGGTCAATGCACTTTGAAGCATGTCAAATGTGGAGTTCCACCTTGTGGGATCTTCTAAGATTAAACCTTTTTTACTTGGCACTATTAACTGTTGTACAATTTCATTAAATATCATGATGATGCATTCACATATTTAACAATTTCGCACACACTTTCAATAGCACTATATATTACTCTCAACCATGCTTGCACTATAATGTTCAAAATGTGTGCACAACATCTCATATGAAAGTGATTCTCTCCAAGTAAAAGCTTTTCAACAAAATTTTCTTTAAATTTTTTCACAACAAAATCATTTGTAGTGCAATTATCCATCATACTAGTACACAATTTATTCTCCAAATTCTAATAAAAAGTACATCCTTCAATTGCGTCCAAGATAACTAAACATATGTGCAGATATAGTAGCAATTTGAAATTTAGGATATTTTTTTTTAAAATCCAATCATTATCTATATAGTGCACCATGTGACACATATATCCAAAAGAATGATTAGATGTCCAAAGGTCAGTGGTAAAACTAACTCAACCATTGGATCTCTCTAAAACATCATAAATTACTTTTTTTCCTCTTGATATATAATCATGCAAACATTTTTTATTGTAGTTTGTCCTACCATATTAAACTTGGGTTGAAGGAACAAATTATCTAAAAGCAAGGTGGTCGACCATACGAAATACGTATTCTTGAACAATAATCATCTTTGCAAGTGCTTTACGACTAATTTATTGGTCAGACTTAAATGTTTCAAAGTCCCCAACTAATAACTTTTGCAAATCCTGATGTGGACGCCTAAAGAACCCCTAATATGACGAAGAAGGTTGTTCTTCCCTTCACTACTATTTGCCACAAAGACGTGAGTACAATGCTTACACAAGACTTTTCTAGTACCATCTTGTTTAGTTTCTAAGGTAAAATCCTCCCAAACTTTAGATAACTTCCTTCATGTTGGACCTGTTAGAGCCAATTGGCATTCTAGAGTGTTTCATTCTCATTAAATTTAAACATCTTTGTTAACAACCTACCAACTGACAAAATGACTTAAAAATCTTTATTTAACATCAAATAATGCAACCAAAAGAAACAAGTAAAATAATTCATGAGTTTTGGAAGCATTTACATCAGTGTATGTATGTATGTTTGTGCATATGTGTGACCACAAGTATAGCACAATAATTGCAATAGGAAACCATGACAATAAGTAATTACATAAATGAATAAGAAAAAACTATTGCTGTCACAACCCCACCCCCGATCCCTGTACCGTACGAGACGGAACGTGACCAAGTACGGGTTCGTGGTCCCAAGGTAGCGTATGTCACTCAGGTCAGAGTGGACTCAACGCCTTTATCTCGTTAATCAAACCAAACCATGGAAAAATAACTAAATCAATAATTCCAGGTACAAATGAGTATTCCAGTAAAAGGTAACACAATATGAGCATAGGACTAAAATTTTTGTGACGTGTAACGGTGACATACCCTTCTTCTCGGAGGTGTAAAGTCACGACTTCCCCCCCCCCCCCCGACCCCTACCGTACCATACAGGAAGGCGATGGAGTGCGGGATCACCACCGGAAGTCGCGAACGTCACTCCGGTGGTAGTGACACGCACGGCACTACACGCATGGCGCTACACACATGGTGCTACACGCATGGCACGCAGGGCGTTACGCGCACGGCATTACATGCACGACGCGACACGTACGGCGTTACGTGCACGACATTACACACACGGTGCTACACACGGCACTACACACATGGCACTACACACAGGCTCTACACGCACGGGGTTAAGCGCACTACGTTACATGCATGGCGCTACACGCATGGTGCTGCACGCACAGCATTACACACACGGCGGTACATGCATGGCGTTACACACTCAGCGCTACATGCACGGCGTTACGCGCAGGGCGGTAAGCTACCTGTAACTGTGAACAGTGAGATACCCTCATATTTTGATGCATAACTCTCAATCTATGGGGAATTTTAAAATGAGGTTAACATGCAACTTCAAGCTCGTTCGTAGATCTTTCAAAAGATGGCTGTTTGGAAGCGATTGGGCATCATTTGATAGGCTAAAAGCTTCATGCAAAATAGGTGATAGTGGCTGGAAATTCCAGCAACTATGGGTGGTGACATATCCTATCATTTTGGGGCCTATCTTTAGATTTATGCCAAATTTTAACATAGTGTAAAAAGAAAAATTATAGTAGATAAGCATATCATTTATTCAAGATAGATTTGAGCCCATTTGGATGTCATTTGGTCACTGTCTGATATAAATACCCCCATAGTTACTGGAAATTCCTTTTGTTCAAGCTTTAGCATGCTTCAAATAAAATAGAACAATTCATAAGCCAAGATAAACTTTAATACAAAACCTTATTCATGTTGGGCAAATCCTGCAAGTGAGCTATTATATAGATTCCCACAACCAAGAAGTTCCTTTACAATACTCAATCAATCACTCAACTTCATCTTAATTCAACTACATTCATCCATTTCATTCTACCATTTTATTTATCATGTTAACTCAAATATGATCATTACTAATTTAAGTGGTGCATAGAACTAAACCCACTTGCAGGCCACTCCAAGTTCCAAGCTATGGCTTCTCCAAAGGCAGCAGTTCACTCTCACTTTGCTTCTTAGAGACAGAGTGTGTGAGGCAAGTGAGGAAAATGACATTGAAGGGGAGGGGAGAGGGCTTAAGTACCCACGGTAGGTGGTATCCACTGTTGTTGACAAGGTAGGTGAAAGTCACTATGGCTGACTGTGGGCGACGCTGACACGTACGGCTCTGACAGGCATGGCGCTAACAGATGCGGTGCTGACAGGTACAATAGCAGTGACATCTTTTCTTTTCACTCATGGTGCTACGCACGCACGAAATTGCCTTCCCTTCACGCGTGGTGATGATCCTTTTCACGCGCAGCTCTACCTTTCGACACGCGCGGCGTTACTCACCTGTGGCATGTCGTGCACGGTGTTAGCCTTTTCTCCACACGCACGGCATTTTCCATGCGTGACTTTTATTCATTGACATGAGCGGTGATGGTCCTTTACACGCAAGACGTTGCTCTTCCTCCTCTCTCTTCTACACACTAGGTGCTAGGCCTCTTCTACTACACTATTGTCGTGCACATCTCAAGACTAGGAAAATTTGTGGTGCTTACATCATCCTCCCTTAAAAATAATATTGTCCTCAAAATCATATTGATGTTAATCAAAAAGGTGGGGGTACTTCTCTCGAATTTCATCCTCCCGTTCCCATATTGATTCTTCTCTTGAATGATATTGCCATTGCACCTGGACCAGGGGGATTTCTTTATTGCACAGAACATGTACTCTCCTATCTAATATCCCAA
The DNA here is from genome assembly GCF_000471905.2 of Amborella trichopoda. The sequence continues at coordinate 616,961 of NW_006499207.1, read as the reverse complement.
TTGGTCGTTCAACATAGGTCAAGTCTTTCCTGAGCGGGATTGGTTCGTACTCCAAAGCATGGGACCGGTTAGGTTGATACTTTCTCAACAATGATACATGAAAAGCATTGTGAATGTTGGCCAATTCAGGTGGCAGGCCAAGCTGGTATGCCATGTTCCCAATTCTTTCCAGAATCTCAAAAGGCCCAATAAATTGCGGTCTCAACTTTCCCCTCTTATCGAATCTCACTATGCCCTTTGTCAATGATACCTTCAATAAGACTCGATCACCTACTTCAAATTCGAGGCCTTTCTGCGATTATCGGCGTAACTCTTTTGCCAACTTTGGGCTATCTTGAGCCACTCACGAATTAAGGCAATATTCTCAGAAGTTATTTGAATGAATTCGGGCCCCAATAATTTCATTTCACCCACCTCATCCCAGCAGATGGGCAACATACACTTTCTTCCATATAGGGCCTCATAAGGCGCCATCATAATACTGACTTGGAAGCTATCGTTTTAAGCAACTTCTATTAAAGGAAGATGGTCTTCCCAGCTTCCCTTAAAGTCAGTGACACATGCCCTTAGCATATCTTCCAAAGTCTGAATGGTTCTCTCTGATTGCCCATCTGTTTGGGGGTGACAGGCGGTGCTAAAGGTAAGTCTAGTCCCCAAAGCTGATTGTAGACTTGTCAAAAACCTAGAGGTGAATTTGGTGTCCCTGTCTGACACAATGCTGATAAGTACACTGTGTAATCTCACAATTTCTCTTATGTATAACTGGGCCAGCTTATCCAGGGTATAGGTTATGCCGACCGGTAAGAAATGATTATCTTTAGTTAATTGGTCCACCACGACCCAAATATTATCGTGCCCTGCACTCGACCTTGGCAATCCACAAACAAAGTCCATTGTGATGTATTCCCATTTTCACTCCAGTATGGGTAATGGCTGTAACAGTCTGGCCGGTTTCTGATGTTCCACCTTTACTTGCTGATACATCAAGCATTTAGAGACAAATTGTGCCACCTCCGTCTTCATCTTGTTCCACTAGAAGATCTTTTTCGGATCTTAATACATCTTTGTACTCCCTGGGTGTACCGTGTAGTGGAGTGATGTGCTTCTTCTAGAACAACCCTTTTTACACTTTCATCATTAGGAACACATACTCGGTAGTTAAACCTTAACAATTCATCATTGCTCATATGGAAGTCCTCCTTTTTTCCACTTTTATTTCTTCAAGGATTTTCATAAGTTGAGGATCTTCTTTTTGTGCTATTCGGATATGGGGCTCTACTCTCATACACGAAAGCATTCCTTGAGGGGTGGAGTTGGGTGCCATTCCACTGCATCTTCTAGCAATCCCATCTCTCGAACCATCAGATGTGCCACTGAGACTACGACTTTCCGACTTAGGACGTCGGCTACCATGTTAGTCTTGCCTGGATGGCAATCAATTGTACAGTCGTAATCATTTAGTAAGTCCATCCATCTTCTTTGCCTCATATTCAACTCCTTTTGAGAAAATAGGTATTTGAGGCTCTTGTGATCCGTGAACACCTTAAATTAGGCCCCATAGAGGTAGTGTCTCCAGATCTTCAATGCAAACACTAGGGCTGCAAGCTTCAGGTCATGAGTTGGATAGTTTTGCTCATAAGGCTTCAACTGCCTGGAGGCATAAGCAATGACCTTACCTCTCTGCATGAGTACACATCCGAGCCCTTTATGGGATGCATCGGTATAAACCACAAAGTTTTCATTTCCTTCAGGCAATGTCAGTATCGGGGCTGTGGTTAGTCTCTTCTTAAGTTCCTAAAAGCTTCTTTCATGGTCTTCGAACCACATAAATCTCACATTCTCTGAGTCAGCGGAGTAAGGGGAAGCGTTATCTTTGAGAATCTCTCTACAAAGCAACGGTAGTATCCGGCTAACGTCAGAAAACTACAAATTTCAGTCACATCTATTGGTCTTTCCCATTTAAGTACGGCTTCAATTTTAGAGGGGTCGACCGTGATCCCATCCTTAGAAATGATGTGACCCAGGAAGGCTACGCTGGGGAGCCAAAATTCACTCTTGCTTAATTTAGCATACAGTCTTTCTGACTTCAAAGTTTACAAGACCGTTCTCAGATGCTGCTCATGTAGTTCCCAGTTTTCTAATATATCGAAATATCGTCAATGAAGACTACTACGAAATCATCCAGGAAGGGTTGGAACACTCTATTCATCAAATTCAGGAACACAGCAGGGGCATTGGTTAACCCGAACGACATTACAAGAAACTCATAGTGAATGTATCGAGTTTTAAAAGCGGTCTTTGGGATGTCTCCCTCCTTGACCTGTAGCTGGTGATAACCTGATTGGAGATAAATCTTTGAAAACACTTGGGCCCCTTGGAGCTGGTAAAAAAGATCATCGATTCTAGGCAGGGGATACCTATTCTTCACTGTTACTTGGTTCAACTGCCTATAGTCAATGCACAGCCTCGGAGACCCATCTTTCTTCTTCAGAGACAGAATTGGTGCACCTCAGGGTAACACACTAGTTCGGGTGAATCCCTTATCCAATAATTCTTGCAATTGCTCTTTCAACTCCTCTAACTCTACTGAAGCCATTCTATATGGAGCCTTAGAAATGGGAACAATGCTAGGAATTACATCTATCTCAAACTATTCTAAGGACTTTTAAAATCCCCCTAGGCTAAGAATCCTATCATGGTTGCTCTGATACCATAACTGTCACGACCCTGCCCCTGATCCCTTTACCGTACGCGACGGAGGGTGACCAAGTGCGGGTTTGTGATCCCAAGGTAGCGTATGTCACTCAGGTTGGAGTGGACTCAATGCATTTATCTCGGTAGTGAAAGCAAATCATGGAAAATTAACTAAATCAATAATTCCAGGTACAGATGAGTAATCCAGTAAAAAGTAACACAATACGAGCATAGGACTAAAATTTTTGTGATGTGTAACGTTGATGTACCCCTCTTCTCGGAGGCGTAATGTCACGACCCCGCCCACTGACCCCTACCGTACCAAATAGGAAGGCGACAAACTGCAGGATCTCGATCGGAAGTCATGAGTGTCACTCCGGTGGCAGTGACACACGCGGCTCTACACGCACAACGCTACACTCAAGACGCTACATGCACTGCACTATGCACACAGCGTTAAGCACATGGTGTTACGCGCATGGTGTTACACGCAGGATGCTACATGCATGGTGTTACGTGCACAGTGTTACACGCACAACGGTACACGCACGTTGTTACACGCACGGTGTTACACGCACGACGCTACATGCATAGTGTTATGTGGACGATGTTACACGCACGGCACTACACGAACGACATTACATGCATAACGCTACACGCACGACAATACGCACACGGTAGTACACGCATGGCGTTACATGCATAGCACTACATGCACAACGCTACACGCGCGGCGATGAACTACCTGCAATTGTGAACAGTGATATACCCTCATATTTTAAGGCATAACTCTCAATCTATATGGAATTTTAAAATAAGTTTAACATGAAACTTCAAGCTCGTTCGTTGATCTTTAAAAAGATGGTTGTTTGGAAGCGATTGGACATTGTTTGGTAAGCCAAAAGCTCGATGCAAAATAGGTGACAGTGGTTAAAAATTTTAGCAACTGTGGGTAGTACATATCCTATCATTTTGAGGCCTATCTCTAGATTTATGCGAAATTTTAATATAGTGTAAAAAGAAAAATTGTAGTACACAAGCATATCATTTATTCAAGACTGATTTGAGCCCATTTTGACACCGTTTGTTCACTAAAAATTTCGATATAAATACCCTCACAGTTCCTGGAAATTCCTTTTGTTCAAGCTTTAACACGCTTCAAATAAAATACAACATTTCATAAGCCAAAGTAAACTTTAATGCAAAACCTTATTCTGGGCAAATCTTGCAAGTGAGCTATTTTATAGATTCCCACAACCAACAAGTTCATTTACAATACTCAATCAATCACTCAACTTTATCTTAATTCAACTACACCCATCCTTTTCATTCTACCATTTTATTTATCATATTTACTCAAATATGATCATTACTATTTAAGTGGTGCATAGAACTAAACCCACTTACCTGCTCACGGTGTCTTTAAACCTCCCACTCGCAGGCCACTCCAAGCTCCAAGCCATGGCTTCTCCAAGGGAAGCAGTTCACTGTCACTTTGCTTCTTAGAGAGAGGGTGTGTGAGGCAAATGAGGGAAACAGCTTTGAAGGGGAGGGAAGAGGGCTTAAGTACCCAAGGTAGGTGGGATCCACTTTGCTGACAAGGTAGGTGAAGGTCACTATGGCTGACCGTGGGCGGCACTGACATGTACGGCTCTAATAGGCACGGTGCTGACAGATACAACAGCAGTCACATCTTTTCTTTTCACTCATGGAGCTACACATGCACGACGTTGCCTTCCCTTCACACCCGGTGATGCTCCTTTTCACGTGCGGTGCTACACTTCGACACACGACATTACTCACACGTGACATGTTGTGTGCAGCGTTGTCCTTTTTTCCACACACACGGTGCTGCTTCCTCTCTCTCCTCTTCTCTCATGTGTTTGCCATGCGCATTTTTAATTCATCGACACGCGCAGCGATGGTCCTTTACACGCACGGTGTTGCTCTTCCTCCTCTCTTTTCTATACACACGGCGATAAGCCTCTTCTACTACACTATTTCCATGCGCGTCTCATGACTGGGAAAATTTGTGGTCCTTACAGTTTCTAATATTTTTCAATTTTCCTTTGGTGCACCATTAATGCAACTATAGTTTCAAGACCCAAAAGCTAAACCATATTATATGAACTCAATAAGAATAGAAAATTGCATAACAGTGAACATTCTTTTGAACATATGAAGCTATTTGTCTTCACCAACAATAAGTAATTATATAGATGAATAAAATGACAAGCAATCTACCATGAATACATTATAGATATAATAAAATAATAAAACCAGCCGACGCATAGCAAAAAACAGAGGATAGATTACAATAATTTCACAATACACAAAAACAATTATTAAAAGAAAGACCAATGTAATCTTGTCAGGGTATATATATATATATTTATTTATTTTCTTATTTTTACCCATTTTATTCTGGCAAAGGTCACTTACAAGTGGTCTTATTACAATAACTCAAGCTTCAAGATAAAAAAAAACCAAGACCATAAAACATTGATGACACTAAACCAATTTTCTTTAAACAAAATAATATACCCACTACTTCATATGCTTGTGAATATAAAGATAATATAATTAAATATGCAAGAAACAAAAGATATGTCGAAGATTACCTCAACCGGGCTAGTTACACCCCGAGTCGAGTCACCACCATCTGATGGCGCGGGATCAACGATCCACCTTCAATCTCAACCGAGAAAGCAAATTTTGGCCAAGCCTTCCAATGGAACTATGAACTCTTCTTGATCACAAGACTTTAGACTTTAAGTTCTAACCCTCAAGACTTAGTCTAGAATATCGTCTGCTTCATACTACCCTAACCCTTAGGCTTAAAACAAGATGAGAGAGAGAGAGAAAAAAAACCTTCTAGTTGGGGCGTGCCCCTTAGGCTATCCTAGAGAGAGATTTGGAGAGAGAGAGAGAGAGAGAGAGATCTTAAGAGGTGGGGCATACCCCTCACAAAACTAGAGAGAGAGATAAGAGATTTTCATAGGGGGAGATCCTCTATTTATAGAGAATTAATACAATTATGGTTTCTTAGGGTTTTCCATGGCTTGCCTCTTCTTGTGAGATTTAACATGGATCATTGATCTTATATGACTTATAGAGTGAGAGATTTGAGTCATCCATTCCATAGATAGGTCATCAACATTATGGACGGTGCTAGAACCCTTATCTCCCTTTTCTAAATCATTTTCCCATCAATAGAAATTGCATAAAATAATTCCAAACATAATATTGTGCATACCATAATATTGCACATGCATTTTCATGCGTTCTAAAAAATCCATTCAAAGCTTCCTCAAGTATATATATTTTCAAAACATATAGCAATTTATTCTACATATCAAAAGTTGCTTTATCATAAAATATAGGATTTGGTAAGCATTCAAAAAGGGGTGGGGCGTACCACCCATGAGAGGATCTCATGGGCCCTACCAACTTAACTATTGTGGGCCCATGTGCATAATGGGCACCAATGTAATTTTTAAATATTTTAAAATTAATAAAATAATTTTCAAAAATTATTTGAATATTTAAATCACTGTAAAATCAATATCTCTATTTTTATAAATCCAAATTTGATAAATAAAATATTCATATATTTATAAAAATTCAAATGATAATTTTAAAATAATATATAAAACAAACATAATTAAATTTATTATATATCAAAATGATCCATATGGTCTAGGAATTAAATCAATAAACATGGGGCACTCCACTTTTATTTGTAGACTACAGACCACATTTGCTTTATCAAACCGATTCAGTATTTCCTATGACCCACAGTCCGTATAGGGACTCATTAGTGGGTCACCAACGTCTAGTCGATGAGCCAAGGGATTGTAATCTCAGTCGGTGGATTATAAGTTCTCTCTTAGAGATGCTCCAAGATCACCTAGACCTGATGTGACCACAGCTCATATGGTACATAGGGGTATTTCTCGCACATGCATATGCTTTACTCTGAGAGGTAGTTCGCTTTCCTGATACGGCAATCATTATACATGCCATGTGATGGTACGTGGATGAGGTTTTGGCCCCCATCTGTGAAGGCCATCATCACACACAAGAGTCACATAGTCCCTCAGCTCACTTATCAGAGCATACTCCGACCTCATCAAGGGATGACCTATTAGACCGTTATCGGATAATTTTCTATGCCCATGTAATTTTTCCAACCGACTGGCCTAGCTTGTCAAGCTCAATCCGGTATCAGCAAACATATTTTCTTGGCATAGTTTACGAGGGACCATACTCCCACTGATTTCATGTTCCATTATATCAAAATGTTTTATCACAAGCATTCATAAGGCCTTTAATGGCCACACTCACCCAATATCTCCCACTTAGCCTTTGAAGGCCTTTACATTCTTTCTTCCTCACTTTCTCTCATCCCCATCTCTCTCACATGTCTTACAAAAATATTAGGGGTAACCCCCTTTGTCAGAAGATCTGCAATCATCAAATGCGTAGATATATAACTAATCTCAATCTTTCTCAATCTCAGCTCATTCCTCAAGTGATAGAAGTATGGTTTTATGTGCTTGGATTTCCTATGAAAATGTGGCTCCTTTGATACACAAATTACCGCCATGTTGTCGCATAAAATTTTTACTACCTCACAACGCATAGGGTAGAAGTTGAGTTGATTAAGAAACTTTATAATCCACACGGCCCCCTTGGTCTCCAAACAACATGCCATGCATTTTGCCTCCATGGTTGACATAGCTACTATATCATGTTTCTTTGATTTTCAAGAAATTGTACCCCCTCTAAGCATAAACACATATCCAGATGTAGATTTTGCATCATCTAAATCCTCAAGATAGCTTGTAGCTGAATATCCCTTAATCGTTATTTCAGTTCCTCCTTTGTAGTAAGCGCATAGTTTATGCTCCCTTTTAAATATCTAAGGATTCTCTTACCTGCCTTCCAATGCTCCTCTCCAGGATTGCTTTGGAATAGGTTGATCAAGCTCATGACGAAATACAAGTTCGGCGTTATTCTCCTCACAGCGTACATAAGGGACCCAACTGCGGTCTTATAAGGTACTCTCTCCATGGCTCTTATATTAATATCTTCGGTAGGACATATCTTATTACTAATCTTGGTCTTTTTGTATATTGGGTAGACATGGGCTTATACTTATCTATATCAAACATTTCCAGTAGCCTCTTGCAGTAGGTTGCCTAGTAAAGTTGGATAGTTTTACTTTTCTATTTCTTATTATCTTGATGGCGAACACATATGAAGCTTCTTCAAGATCCTTCATATCAAAGTATTGTGAAAGGAAAGTGTTTGTGTAATAATCCTAAAATTTCTAAAAAAAAAAAAGAAAATAAACTTTTAATAAGTGATGGTCCCTATGAGCATGATGGTCCTTAGGGACCATCACTACTTTCAAAAGCTTTTACCGGGTTTAAGCTTTTTCTCTTGCCACGTCCTTTAGTGGACGTGGGCTTTAAGTGTTTAAGATGTAATTTAACTGTTACACCTCATGTGTGAGGTGTAACTTAATAAAAGATTATAATAAGGTGTCGTAAGAATTTAAATAGGAGACGTGAAGACTCTCACCTTAAAAAATTTTGAGATCTCTCTATCTAGTCGAAACGCAGTAAGCTCTTTCTCTCTTTAGCCAAATTTTTATCGGAAGCTCCCTCTCAAATATTTTAGGTAAGTGACTTCATTATCTTGAAAAATAATCCGTTCTTTTTTTAAAAAAAAAAATTGAAAATGAAATGAAATAATTATTTCTGCTTATTATCATAAAGTTTAGGCGCGATAAATTTTATGCGCAAGTGGCCTCATTATTTTGAAAAATAATATTTTTTTAATAAAATTGTGATATTCTATCTATGTTAGAAATTTTAAATGCTGTAAATTCTTAGAAAAAATAAATTTATTTATTTTTCTTATCTATCGTTAGAAAATTTTAGATACTGTAAAATTATTAGAAATAAATGTGATATTTTTACTTTTAGTAAAATTGGGAGATTTCTTTCTACTGTTTTTGAATATTTAGACATTGTAAATTTCATGTGCAAATGACTGCCTTATTATTTGAAAACTGATAGTTTTACAATTGATTATAGCATTGTCTGTGAAATGTTTATTTGCGAATTGACATCCCATAAATTGTGATAATTCCGTATTCATGAATTTCTATAAGAGTTTTTCTGTACATATTAAATTGACAATTATGCTAGAATGTTTTTATGAACTGCTACCTTTTTAAATTTGAGCCCAAAATATTTGACTGGTTATTTTTGAAGTGTTATTGAAAGTGATTGTTATTAATGATTTCAGTGAAATTCATATATTAATAATTCCAGTGATATGTTGAGTACATGATATTGCTGCTTTCGAATGTTTAAAGAGATTTAGAAATACTTTAAGTATGCAAGTGGACTCATCCGTTCGTCGGTGAGGTATAAGTGGACCTATCCGGTACGCCAGGAGGGATTAAGTGGACTCATCAGGTACGTTGCTGAGGTAAAAGTGGACCTATAGGGATTAAGTGGACCTATCTGGGACGTCGATAGGGATTAAGTGGACCCATCAAAACGCTGATGGGGTATATAGGTGACCTACTTGGGACGCCAGTAGGGTAAATTGTGAAATCCTTTGAATTATGCACTGCTGTTAAAATGTTATATGCATTTCTATTATTCGGATTATACTTAATTATGCTTTTTTGAAAGTGAAACTGTTAATGCATTTCTGTTAATAGATCTCCTTTTTGAAATGTTGATAACTTTCAACTATGATTATTTTTAGGATTATGATGATCACTTACGGAGTAGTTAAACTCATCAAATTATGGTAAACATTTTTTTCAGGATATCTGCAGTTTCATTTTGAGTGCTCGTCAGGATCAACTCTGGAAGATATTGTAGTTTTGCTTAAACTCTCTTTTGTTGCTTTGTAAGAATTTACCACTGTAAATTTGTCCTATCAAGAGATGTATATATGTTTCGACTGTCACATATCAGGAATATCAGTATTGTAAATTCATGGGGTGTGACAAATTATAATATCAGAGCAATAGGTTTAAGATTCTTAGGAAATTTAAAAAGAATGCACTTAAAATCACATTTATTGTGTAGTAAATACC
>NW_006499207.1:596913-607118 GCF_000471905.2 Amborella trichopoda | reverse complement strand
AGCAGTTCATCCAAGCAGTTAGTTACGAAAAATGGTGGGAGTAATATCGAACAATTTAAGAAATTGAACCCACCTTCTTTTAAGGGTGTTGTAAACCCACTGAAAGCCAAGGGATGGATTATGCAATTGGAGAAAATTTTCGAGGTAATGGAATGTCCTGATGATAGGAAGGTGGCCTTGGCAGGTTTTATGTTAGAAGGAGAAGCACAACATTGGTGGCGAATGGCAAAAAGAGTATTGGTCAAAGAAAATAAACCCTTGACTTGGGAAGTATTTCTAGAGCCGTTTAATGAAATGTATTTCCCAGATTTTATTTGAGACCAAAAAGAAATGGAATTTCTAGAATTAATCCAAGGAAACCAGACAGTAGCACAGTATGAGGCCAAGTTTACTAAATTGGCCAGGTTTGCACCACATATGATTAACAATGAGGCAAGAAAGGTGAAGAAATTTGATAGGGGTCTTAGACCAGCTATTAGAAGCAGAATATCAGTCTTAAAATTGAGAACTTATGCTGAAATAGTGGATCGAACCCAAATTGTCGAAAGAGATTTTGAAGATTACCAAAAGATGAAAAATCAGAAAAGTCAGGTTAGGCCCACACCATCTAATCGACATCGGTTTGAAAGGGCAAAAAAGAGGCCAAAGCTCTTGCCACTTCAAAGCCTAATAGAACCATGTAAAAAATGTGGGAAAAACCATGGATCGAGCCCTTGTTATTAGAATACTGGAGCCTATTTTTAAATGTGGAAAATTGGGGCACCAGATTAGAGAATGTCCTAGTTTACAGATGTAGCAGCTTCCAAAGCAGGGAGAGATAACTCAAAAGCCTCAGATGAAGGGAAGAGTATTTTCTATCACCCAGCAAGACGCTCAGACCTCAAAATCAGTGATCCAAGGTACTCTTATTATCTTCAGAAAAGTAGCTCGTGTTTTGATTGATCCTGGATCTACTCATTCATTTGTGTCACCACACTTTGCATGCCACTTAAAGGTAGAACCAGAACAATTAGAATACATTCTAGAGGTAGCCACACCAATGGGAAATTCAAGTAACACCAATATAGTGTACAAATCCTATGTAATAAAGATAGCAGAAAAGGAACTGTCGGTTGATTTAATACTCCTAGAAATTCAAGATTTTGATGTAATCTTAAGCATGGATTGGCTTTCTGCATATCATGCAACTATTGATTGTTACAAGAAAATGGTTACCTTTAGTATTCCAAATCAATCAGTATTTTACTTCAATGGTATCAAAGAAGGCTCCCCATCATATTTAATCTCCTGTATTCGAGCTAATCGTGTCCTTCAAAAAGGGTGTCAAGGCTTTCTTGCCTATATCAAAGAAGATAAGAAGGAAGAGATAAATTTGGATACCACTCCGGTTATCCGAGAATTTCCCGATGTTTTCCCCGAAGAATTGCCAGGATTACCGCCTGACAGGAAAATTGAATTCTCTATTGAATTATTGCCTGGGGTAGCCTCAATTTCTATGGGACCTTACAGAATGGCACCTGCAGAACTTATGGAACTTAAACAACAATTAGGAGAATTATTAGATAAAGGTTTTATCAGGCCCAGTGTGTCACCTTGGGGTGCTCCGGTATTGTTTATTAAAAAGAAAGATGGGACCATGAGATTGTGTATCGATTATAGGCAGTTGAACTAAGTGACAATGAAAAATAAGTATCCATTACCTAGAATTGATGATTTATTTGATCAATTACAAAGATCACAAGTATTTTCAAGAATTGATCTTAGATCTGGATACCATCAACTTAAGATTAAAAGTGAAGATGTTCCTAAGACAGCTTTCAAAATAAGGTATGACCATTATGAATATTTAGTCATGCCTTTTGGATTAACCAATGCACCAGCTGTATTTATGATTTGATGAATCGGGTCTTTAAGCCCTTTTTAGACAAATTTATTGTGGTATTCATCGATGATATTTTAATTTATTCCAAGAATCAGAAGGAACATGAGCAGCATGTAAGAATGGTATTGCAAATATTAAGAGAAAAGAAATTGTATGACAAACTTAGTAATTGTGAGTTTTGGCTTGAACAAGTGACATTTTTAGGACATGTCATATCAAAGGAAGGTCTATCAGTTGATCCTTTAAAGGTTGAAGCCATTGTTAATTGGAAACAACTAAATAATGTGCCGGAAGTTTGAAGCTTTTTGGGATTGGCAGGATATTACAGAAAATTTGTAGAAGGATTTTCTCAAATCGTAACCCCATTGACTCGATTGGCATAGAAAAATGTCAAATTTGATTGGACAAGTGAATGTGAAGAGAGTTTTCAAGAACTAAAAGTTCGATTAACTTCAGCACCTATTTTAACTATTCCTGAGGGGAGTGGGGGATTTGCGATTTATAGTGATGCTTCACATAAAGGCTTGCGTTGTGTCTTAATGCAATATGGGAAGGTAGTGGCATATGCATCCAGGCAGTTGAAAGAATATGAGAAAAAATATCCAATTCATGACTTGGAGCTGGCTGCAATAGTATTCACTTTGAAAATGTGGAGGCATTATCTATATGGTGAGCAATTCGAAATATACACGAATCATAAGAGCTTGAAATACCTCTTCTCTCAGAAGGATTTAAATATGCAGCAGAGAAGATGGAAGGATTTCTTAAAAGATTATGATTGTACAATCCATTATCATTCAGGAAAAGCTAACGTTATGGCCGACGCTCTAAGTAGAAAATCTACAGAAATCCTAGCTCATCTAATGATCCAAGAAATGAGATTATTATAGGAAATAGTGGATTGGCATCCGGCTCCGTCTATTAATGGTGTGGTAAGTATGAATTCTAACATTAAGGCAGAACCTCAATAAATCCAATAGATTCGATCGACACAAAAGAAAGACCCTCAGCTTATAACAATTGTAGAAGAGGAGAAGCAGGGAAAGAGAGACGAATTCTCTATATGTAGTGAGGATTTGCTAAGATTCAAAGGTAGGATTTGTGTCCCGAATGATGAGAGTATGAAGAAAACTATCTTAAAGAAGCACATTACTCTCGTTATACGATACATCCCGAAAGTATTAAAATGTATCAGGACCTGAAGAAAACTTTTTTGTGGAATAATATGAAAAAAGAGGTAAGTGACTAACATGCCAGCAAGTAAAAGCTGAGCATCAATGGCCCGCTGGGTTGTTGCAGCCTTTACCTATGCCAAAATGGAAGTGGGAGCACATCTTTATGGATTTTGTCTCTAGCTTGCCTAGGACAAATTCAGGACGTGATAGCATTTGGGTCATTGTGGACCGGCTGATCAAAGCTGCCCACTTTCTGTCGACTCGCACGATGTATACTTTGGATCGACTAACCCAGTTGTACATTAAGAAAATAGTGCGGTTGCATGGAGTTCCGGTCAGTATTCTATCGGACAGGGATACTCAATTTACTTCTAAATTATGGGCTAGGCTACAGTCAGCCATGGGGACGAGACTCACCTTTAGCACTGCCTTTCACCCCCAAACTGATGGACAATCGGAGAGGACCATCCAAATCTTGGAAGATATGCTGAGGGCCTGTGTCATTGACTTTACAGGAAGTTGGGATGATCATTTACCCCTGATTGAGTTTGCTTATAATAATAGCTTCCAAGCCAGTATTCAGATGGCACCATATGAAGCCTTGTATGGAAGGAAATGCAAGTCACCTATCTGTTGGGACGACGTTGGTGAAAGAAAGCTTTTAGGGCCAGAAATTGTCCTGGTAACCATAAATAAGATAACATTAATTCGAGAAAGGCTCAAGACAACTCAGAGTCGGCAAAAGAGTTATGCCGATAACCGAAGGAGAGATCTTGAATTTGAGGAAGGTGATCGAGTTTTCTTAAAAATCTCACCAATAAAGGGCATTATGAGATTCGACAAGAAAGGAAAGCTGAGCCCACGTTACATCATACTATTTGAAAATATGGAAAGAATCGGAGGTGTCGCTTATAGACTTGTCGTACCATTCGAATTGGCAAACGTCCATAATGTCTTTCATATATCATCACTGCGAAAATATCAGCCCGACCCATCCCATATCTTGAAATATGAACCTTTATCGATCAAGAATGACCCATCCTTCATTGAGCAGCCAATTTTGATACTGAATAGAAGGGTACAAATATTGCGCAACAAGGAGATTCCTTTGGTCCGTATATTATGGCAGTACCATTCAAGAGAAGAGTCGACTTGGGAACGAGAAGACGACATTAGAGAAAAATATCTCTCTCTTTTTCAGTAATCAGGTACACAAATTGAGAGGACTAAATTTCTTTAAGGGGGGAAGACTGTAATAATCCTAAAATTTCAGGAAAAAAAAAAAAGAAACTTTTAATAAGTGGTGGTCCTTATGAGCATGATGATCCTTAGGGACCATCACTACATTCAAAGGCTTTTACTTGGTTTAAGCTTTTGCTCTTGCCACATCCTTTAGTGGACGTGGGCTTTAAGCGTTTAAGATGTAATTTAACTGTTACACCTCATGTGTGAGGTGTAACTTAATAAAAGATTATAATAAGGTGTTGTAAGAATTTAAATAGGAGAAGTGAGGACTCCCACCCTAGAAAATTTTGAGATGCCTCTCTCTCTAATCAAAACGCAATGAGCTCTTTCTCTCTCCAGCCGAATTTTTATCGGAAGCTCCCTCTCAAATATTTTAGGTAAGTGACTTCTTTATCTTGAAAAATAATCTGTTCTTTTTAAAAAAAATAAAATAAAAATGAAATGAAATAATTATTTCTGCTTATTATCATGAATTTTAGGCGCGATAAATTTTATGTGCAAGTGACCTCATTATTTTGAAAAATAATCTGTTTTTAATAAAAGCGTGATATTTTATCTATGTTAGAAATTTTAAATGCTATAAATTCTTAGAAAAATAAATTTATTTATTTTCTTGTCTATTGTTAGAAAATTTTAGATACTGTAAAATTATTAGAAATAAATGTGATATTTCTGCTTTTAGTAAAATTGTGAGATTTCTTTCTACTGTTTTTGAATATTTAGACATTGTAAATTTCAGGTGCAAATGACTGCCTCATTATTTAAAAAATGATATTTTTGCAATTCTTTATAGCATTGTCTGTGAAATGTTTATTTGCGAATTGACATCCCATAAATTATGATAATTACGTATTCATGAATTTCTATAAGAGTTTTTCTATACATATTAGATTGGAAATTATGCTAGAATGTTTTATGAACTGCTACCTTTCTAAATTTGAGCTCAAAATATTTGTCTGGTTATTTTTGAAGTGTAATTGAAAGTGATTGTTATTAATGGTTTCAGTGAAATTCATATTAATAATTCCAATGATATGTTGAGTACATGATATTGCTGCTTTCGAATGTTTAAAGAGATTTAGAAATACTTTAAGTATGCAAGTGGACTCATCCTGTTCGCCGGTGAGGTATAAGTGGACCTATCCGGTACGCCGTTAGGGATTAAGTGGACTCATCCGATACGCCGGTGAGGTATAAGTGGACCTGCAGGGATTAAGTGAACCTATCTGAGACGCCGAGAGGAATTAAGTGGACCCATTAGGACGCTGATGGGGTATATAGGTGACCTCCTTGGGACGCCAGTAGGGTAAATTGTGAAATCCTTTGAATTATGCACTGCTGTTAAAATGTTATTTGCATTTCTATTTTTCGGATTATACTTAATTATGCATTTTTGCAAGTGAATACATTTCTGTTAATAGATCTCCTTTTCGAAATGTTGATAACTTTCAACCACGATTATTTTTAAGATTATGATGATCACTTACGGAGTAGCCAAACTCATCAAATTATGGTAAACATTTTTTTCAGGATAACTGCAGTTTCATTTTGAGTGCTCGTAAGGATCAACTCTGGAAGATATTGTAATTGTGCTTAAACTCTCTTTTGTTACTTTGTAAGAATGTGCCACTATAAATTTGTCCTATCAAGAGATGTATAAATGTTTTGACTGTCACATCTCAGGAATATCAGTATTGTAAATTCATGGGATATGACATTTTGTCTCTACTACTAGGGCAATAGAGTTATTAACAATTAGCATATCTACATACAAGTAAATAAAAACCACATCACTCCCACTAATGTTTTGATAGCTACATTAGTCCTCATTATTCACCCTGAAAGGGCAATGGTCTCTTAAAATTTTATGTACTACTGACGCGATGCTTGTTTTATGCCAGAGAAGAATTTGTTAAGCTTACACACTAGGTTTCCCTTTCCTTTTTCCTCAAATCCCTCAAGTTGACTCATGTAGATTTTTTCTTCTAAATCTCCATTTAGGAAGGCTGTTTTGACATCTATCTGATGTACCTCAAAATCAAAATGGGCCGCTATGGTTATAAGGATTCGAATAGATGGGAATTTGACAACAGCGGAAAAGGTCTCATCATTTTCTGTCCCTTCTTTTTGGGTAATTCCCTTTGTAACTAGCCTATCTTTGTATTTTTCTATTTTCACTTCTAAGTTTAACTTTTTTTTGAAAATCCATTTACAACCTATAGCCTGACGTTTCTGAGGTAGTGGCACTAATTCCCAAACATGGTTCTAGTTAATAGAAGCAAATTCGTCTTTCATGGCATCTACCCAATATTCTTTTTCAAGACAAGATAAGGCTTCACGGTAAGTTTTAGGTTCAGAATCTGGATCTTCCATAACTTTATCAGAGTGTTCCCCCAGGTAGAGAAAGTGTTCTAAGTATAGAGGTGGCCTACTAATTTGGTTGCTTCGTCTTGGTTCGGGTTTAGATTCATTTTGTTTTGAGAGTTCGGGTTCAAGGGCATTTTGATTTGTGAGTTCGGGTTCAAGCACCAGTCTATCAGAAGTTTTAGGTTCAGGTTCTCGAAGCGCATCCTTGTTTCTTGCCTTCTAAATAAAGTCGTCTTGTTTATTACTCAATCTTGCTTCAAGGATTTCTTCCTCAAAGAAGTGAACATCGCGGCTTTCAATGACCGCTCCGGTTTCAAGGTTGTAGAATCAATACCCCTTACCATGGTCTGGGTAGCCAATGAAAATGGTTTTCAGGGTTTTAGGTTGAAGTTTGGTCCTATTTTGATGCGGGCATGGGCTGAGCAACACCAAACTTTCAGATGGTCAAGGAAGGGAGCATGACTGGTGAATATTTAGTGAGGAGTAAGTGGGACGGCTTTTGTGGGAGTCAGATTTAGGATATAGCATGCCGTCAACATGGCTTTTCCTAAAAAATCTAGGGATAGCATAGCATTCCCTATCATACTCCTTACCATTTCAATCAAAGTCTTATCCCGTCCCTCAGCAATACCGTTTTTTTCAGGAGTATAGGGTATGGTGCATTGATGGATAATTCCATTTTCAACAAAAAATTCTTGGAAAATGTCAGATGAATATTCCCCACCTCTATTGGTTCTAAGGACTTTGATTTTCAAGTTAGTTTGATTTTCTACCTCGGCTTTATATTCTTTGAACTTTCTAAGGCTTCGGATTTTGAGTGAATAAGATATACATGGTCATATCACGAGTGATCATCTATAAAAGTGATGAAATATCTTTTGCGACTTTTGGTAGCCACATTTATATGACCGCTATAGACACCCCATTTTAAAACTGGAAAATTCTATGATTTCTTGAACCTTTAGGATCACACTTAACCTAGTAAACCCAAATCCATAGTTCACACGACCTACCTTGTGACCTAGAACCAGTCTGCCTGCCCGAAACCCTGTAGAAACCCTGTTTGACCCAGATTTCTGTAAACGCCTTGTTTTATCAAAAACATCATTAACAATAGCAAAAAAATATGTTTTGACCCAAATTTTCTCTAAGAGCTTCACAAGAGGCTGAAGAGCACACCAGAAGTGAAAAATATCAATTTGGAC
Organism: Amborella trichopoda; assembly: GCF_000471905.2. Next base: position 599,244 of record NW_006499207.1, on the reverse strand, counting down.
CAAAATTGGTATGTGAAACATGGGGCGTGCCGCCCAAGCGACATGACTCGTGCCACCATGTTTCGATCAGCCCCAAATCAATTTTTTATTTTTTTTATTTGCTTGGGCGACACGACCTGAGCCGCCCAAATCAATGATCCTCACAATGTGCATCTTTGATCGAGAGATTTGTTTGTTATGCGTGCATATCCTTCCCAACAAGCTTTGACCCCTATAGGACCTCTTTTAGGGGTTATTTGAGGGGAGACAAAGAATATGATTGAGGAGAGAGAGAGAAACCTAGAGAAATAGAGATGGAAACTCTAGAGCTTCAGAGAGATGAGAAACCCTAGAGCTAGCCTCCTGGAACTTCAACCTTAAAACTTGAGAGAACCTAAAACCATTGATAGGACACAACCATCCTATACTGAAGGGACTTGCTGGCTAATATCCGGATCAGAGAGACAAAAGAGGACCGGTTCTGATACAGGCGGGCCCTAGAAGGCTAGGGAGTCCCGACCATCCGGCCCGGTATGATATCATTTTCCTTTCTTATTTTTTTATTCTTATTTACTGTTTTAATTTCATTTTGATCTGCTCATTCGCTTTAATATCGGGTTTTGGATGCTTAGGATCATGCTGGCCCTGCCACAAATCTAAGAGCAGATCTGCTCGTTCCCGGGCAGATCTGACCTCTTATCTAAATTTGATTTGTCCCACTTTCTATACCATTTTATTTCTTGCATTTAAATTTAGTTTAAGGTATTAAAATCGAGAGATCATCATCGGAATATCTGTCTGATTTTCATCATAAACTGTTTGACGCCCACCGTGGGGCGTTTCGAGCTTGATCCAAGCACCAAAGTATAGTTTTATTTCACTATTTTTCACTATGATCAGTCACAAAAAGTCTCAGAAATCTATGGCGATCAGGATCTAGGGTTTTGGTGCACCTAAAACCTGTCTGATCTGTGCGACACCACCAGTGCCTCTCAGATCCAGGGCGACATTCCCCGTGTCGCCCAAAATTAGAAGGTTTCATAATTTTCTAAAAATTTGAAAATCTGTTCTAGATCCTTTTTTATGAATTTTAACAAAATTTCAGAGTAAAATAAAATTTTTAAAAATACCAAAACAATATTTTACCTAATACAGATCTGTGCTATCTACTTTTGTCTGTTTACTTTGTTTTAATTTATTTAATAAAAAATATATTTTTTCCTAGTTCTTACAAGTTTAATGTAGTCTTATTTCATAAATATTAACAAGAAAAAAATAAATAATAATAATAATAATAATAAATTTTTTGGGCGACACGCCCTCTAGTGCCCCCTGTTGCCCAAGCCTCAATTTTTTAAAATTTTGTTGGCTTGGTCTTGGGACTCTCTTGTGACTGCTGACAAAATTTCAAATTAAAATAAAAATTTTAAAAATACCAAAAAAATAGTTTTCTTGATGCAGGTTTGTTTTATTTGATGTTCTTCTTTGTTTTAATTTTATTTCATCAAGAAGTTTGAATTTTCTTCTTCTACAAGTTTCTGTGGCCTTATTTCTTCAAGGTTGAAAGAATAATAATAATAATAAATAATAAAATATTTTTTTTGGGCGGCACGACCCGTTCTGTCCAACCTATAGGTGCGACACGAGCCGTGCCGCCTTATCCCAGAGGTCCCAAAATATTCTTGGGACCCCACAGACCAGTTCCAAAGCCTCTTGGATTCTTTTCCACCAAATTTTGGCTTAAAATAAATTTTTTAAAAAATATAAAAAAATATTTTTCTTTAGATAAGTCTGTCCTGCTCCTGACTTTTTCTTTTTTATTTTAGTTTGTTAATTTTGACTGAAAACATGTTTTCCCTGCTCTCACCATGCTTAGTTTAACTGTGGTTCATCAAAAAAATTTAAAAAAAAAAAAGATATCTTTTTTTAAAAAAAATACATTACGGGTTGCCACACCCTCCCTGAACCGTGTCCCATTCGAGTCACTCTCGACTCGGGCCACGCTCGACTTAGCACGGACTGTGCCTGGTCTCATTGTTCTGACTTTACCTTCTTAGGGGTTGCCTACCCCTCCATCTATATTGTGCTTCGAGCGAGTTTTGCCTCGAAGCGCACATCACTAAGTAAGATTAGTGCCAAGCGCTCACTTATTTCCTTTCTTATTTTGTGTGCATTGTGTGCTTGAGTTTATTTTAATTGCATACTTCTTTACACAATCCATAACACACCAGACGGGGAGTGCCCGAGAAACCAGCAAACAAATATTTCAAAAACCCCCAAAATCTATGTTAATGGCGTGAGGGGAACCTAGCTTTGAGAGTCGAGTCAGTTGGGATTCTCGTAACTTTAACT
>NW_006499207.1:555277-579343 GCF_000471905.2 Amborella trichopoda | reverse complement strand
CACACCCCGTGCTGCCCACCCCATAAAAATAAAAATAAAAAAATAAAAAAAAACATTTAAGTGAGCGACATGCCTAGTGCCACCTTGGCGACATGCCCTGTGTCGCCCAACTCTAGGCGACACACCCCGTGTCTGATCCCAAGACATTTTAATAATAAAAAATCACATTTTTTCTTATAAAATGACTTTTTGAAATAAATTGTTTTCATATGATTTGAAGCACATTGGTTTCAGATTTCCTGTCAGATGCTCCATGGTGGCATGAGCCTAAACTGCTAACCAACTTTCAAAAATAACATTTTCAGAAGAAAAAAAAACAAAACACTCCGCGATGAGCCTAAACTGTCAACCAAGTTTTCAAAAATTCAAAAAACAAAAAAAAATATATATATATATATATATATATATAAATAAAAATAAAAAAAACAGAGAACACTCATCGGTGGCATGAGCCTAAACTACCAACCAAAGTTCGATCCAGGGCACAACCACCTTGTTTCAATGGAAAAACGTCAAGCTCGTGCAACGTTAAAGAGACGAGACAGGTAACGTCTAGCCTCGTATGACATAAAATGTCAAGTGCGTTCAGGGCACAACCACCCTGTTCAATGTGTTCAGGGCACAACCACCTTGTTCAATGTATTTAGGGCACAACCACCATGTTCAAACGTCTAGCCCTGTATGACGCTAAAGGTCAGGTATATCCAGTTCAACATCAAACTCGTGCAACGTAAAAGAGATTAAACAGGTAACATCCAGCCCCGTATGATGTAAAATGTCAGATATGTTCAGGGCACAACCATACCGTTCAATATTGTTCAGGGCACAACCACCCTGTTCAATGTATTCAAGGCACAACCACCTTATTTAAACGTCTATCCCCGTATGACATAAAAGGGTTGGATGTATGGTCTATCGCTGCATGATGCTAAACTGCTTAGAGGGCTCTATGGTTGCAGGAGTTAAAACTCTTAACCGACCTTATTTTTGAAATTTCTTCCTCTTTTCAAAATTTTCACTATATGTCTTGTGTATTCAAAAACTTTAATTTCTTTGTTAATATCGTAACATGTCCTTGCTCCGGGTCCTATTTTCAAATCTCCCTCTACTTTCAAAATTTCTAAAACATTTTCTATAACGAATGAGCTTGGACACCCGTATATGATGAATATCGCGTTGCCGCGTTTACCGCGTTGCAGCCTCGTCTCTCTCTTCAGATCAGCCAGACAAGTCTCTTCCTATAGAAAGCCTTTTCCTATAGATAGCCTTAGGAAACCCTAAGGAGATCAAAGAAAATGCCAGGAATACAAATTTCAAATTGTGAAAACCCTTGAAGTTAAGTGGCATGGCAAGAAAATCCAACTCGAGTTTCAAGCTTGTGTAACTCATCTACAACGCCAGAAACCCAGAAAGAAAAATGCCCTAGGTGGGTGAGTTCGGTGAGCACAGTGACTTGGAGGGATAGTTGGTGTGTCCTCTGACCACGTGACGTCAAGACGAAATTTAAAATGTCTACTTTATCTTTGACGTTCACTCGCCTGTCCCCAGAAGGACAGGGAGTGCCACAGAGGGGCAACTGTAGACACCCCACTTTAAAACTGGAAAATTCTATGATTTCCTAAACCCTTTGGATCACACTTAACCTAGTAAACCCAAATCCATAGTTCACACAACCTTCCTTGTGACCCAGACCCAGTCTACCTGCCCAGAACCCTATAGAAACCAAGTTTGACCCAGATTTCTGTAAACACCCTGTTTTACTAAAACAATCATTAAAAATAGTAAAATACTCTGTTTGGACCCAAATTTTCTCTAAGAACTTCACAAAAGGCTGAAGAACATATCAGAAGTGAAAATTCTCAATTTGGACCAAAATTGGTATGTACGACATGGGGCGTGCAGCCCAGGTGGCACGGGGCATGCCGCCCAGGCGACACGACCCGTGCCACCTAGTTTCGACCAGCCCTAAATCAATTTTTTATTTTTTTTTATTTACTTGGGCGACACGACCTGTGCCGTCCAAATCCGTGATTCTCAAAATGTACATCTTTGACTGAGAAATTTGTTTGTTATATGTGCATATCCTTTCTAACAAGCTTTGATCCCTATAAGGCCTCTTTTCGGGGACATTTGGGGGGAGACGGAGAATACGATTGAGGAGAGAGAGAGAGAGAGAAAAAAACCTAGAGATATAGAGATGGAAACCCTAGAGCTTCAGAGAGATGAGAAACCCTAGGGCTAGCCTCCTGGAACTTCAACCCTAAAACCTAAGAGAACCTAGAACCATCGATAGGACACAACCATTCTATACTGAAGGGACTTGCTGGCTAATATTCGGATTAGAGAGACAAAAGAGGACCGGTTTTGATACAGGCGGGCCCCAGAAGGCTCGGGAGTTCTGGGCCATCCGGCCCGATTTGGTATCATTTTCCTTCTTCTTGTTTTATTCCTCTTTACTGTTTTAATTTCATTTTGATCTGCTTATTCGCTTTAAAATCATGTTTTGGATGCTCTGGATCATGCTGGCCCTGTCATAGATCTAAGAGCAGATCTGCTCGTTCCCGGGCAGATCTGGCCTCAAATCTCAATCGATTTGTCCCACTTTCTTTACCATTTTATTTCTTATATTTTCATTTAGTTTAATGTGTTAAAATCGAGAGATCATCATCGAAAGATCTGTCTGATTTTCATAAAAAATAACCGTATATCTCGCTATGAATGATTTCTCAAATGTTAGTAGCTCTTTTTGCCTCGGTGGTATTTTTCTTTATTACTTTTCCTTGCACAAAAGACTCACACACTTTCGATAAATCACCTTTGTAATTTTGAAGAATGCCATCCTTTTTCAATATTTTCATTCTTTTGTAATTAATGTGTCCTAACCTCATATGTCATAGGGTAGCATCCAATCCATTAGGGGACGAGGCATAAGCAATGTTCTCTTTCATTTCAATAGTAAAATAAACATCTAGTCATGACAATATTATTACCCTTCTTGACTACCATTTTCTCTCTGACGAAAGTGGTCATATATCTAGCTAGAGACATCTTGGCAACCAAACCAAGTGCTTCCTCATGTCGGGAGCATAAAGTGCTTGCTTTAGGATCAAGACGCTCCCACTCTTCAATTTAAGCTCAAAATCTCCGACTCTAAGCACGTAGATCTTCTGGTTTCCTCTCATATAAATATGTTGTTGTCCCGACCCCATGGGAGCTAAAGAGATGAAGCTTTCTTTGGTGTTTGTGACATGAGCCGTAGAACTCGAGTCAAGACACCGAGAAGCTCCCTTGGGGTCGGCTAGCAACGTCTCAAACACCACACATGAAAGTTCCTTATTGGTCCCACCAAATTTGTTGGATCGACAATACTTAGCTATGTGGCCCAACTTCTTGCAAATAAAGCAAGTCCTAATTTCTTTCTTTCCTCCTTTATTTCCAAAATCTATCTTTTTGAAGTCTCATATCTTTCCAAAATTATTTATACCTTTTCCTTTCTTAGGTTTAAAAGAGGGTGCAAATTTTACCATGTGTACAGCCTCCCTTAGAATTGATGTCAGTGCATGCTTTTAGTTCCTCATTTCTTCTTCTCCTTTGATTATTGTGATGAGCTCATCCAACTTTTGATGTCTTCTTTCTAGCTGAGGGGGAGGATACAAAAGTTTCTCATGGGTTAGGAAGTGAATTCATGAGATGAATATCTTGCATGGGCTCAGCAGGTTTCATGCCAGTGTCTTCCATCTCTCGGACTAGTACACGAAATATGTGCACATGATCTGAGAATTTAGTTCCCTCTACCATCTTCAACTCATTATACTTTTTCATAGCCACGGCTTGTTCATGAGAGAGGGATCCGCATACCCTCTCTCAAGCCTTTCATAGATTCCACTTGCAGTGTAAATTGATTCATACTCAGAAGCATATGAGTCAATCATAGCGCACAAAAGGATATGCTTGCATCTCAAGTTCCTTCTCTTCCAAGTGGCATACTCATCTTTGATTGCTTGAGATGAGTTGTCACTTGGACGATGAAGATGACGCTCATAGAGCATCTCATGCAAGTGTTCCTCATAAAAGACATATCTAATCAATCTTTTCCAGGAGGCATAATTGGTCCCATAAAACCTTTCAGTTTTTAGGATCTCTTAGATGAAGGTACTAGCATCCGTATCTTTTATTTCCAAGCAAAAATCTAGACTCAACAAAGAGAAAAGACACCTAATGGCAATAAGTAACTATGCTCTGATACTAATGAAAGAAAGACCAATGTAATCTTGTCGGGGTATATATATTTTTATTTTCTTTTTTTCACCCCTTTTATCTTGACGAAGATCACTTACAAGTAGTCTTATTACAATAACTCAGGTTTCAAGATAAAATAAAACCATGACTTTAAAACCTTGATGCCACTAAACCAATTTTCTTTAAACAAAAGAATATAACAACTACTTCATATGCTTGGGAATATAAAGATAATATAATTAAATATGCAAGAAACAAAGATATGTCGGAGATTACGTCAACCGGGCTTGCTACACCCCATGCCGAGTCACCATCATCCAATAGCGCGGGATCAACTATCAACATTCAATCTCAACCGGGAAACAAAATTTAGGCCAAGCCCTCCAATGGAACTGTGCACTTTTCTTGGTCACAAGACTTTAGACTTTAGGTTTTAAGCCTCAATACCTAGTCTAGAATATCATCTTCTTCATACTACCCCAACCCTTAGGTTTAAAAAACGATGAGAGAGAGAGAGAAAACCTTCTAGTTGGGGCGTTCCCCTTAGGCTTTCCTAGAGAGAGATTTGAAGAGAGAGAGATCCTAAGAGGTGGGGCATGCCCCTCTCAAAACTAGAGAGAGACAGAGAGAATAGATTTTGGTATAGAAATTTTCATAGGGGGAGGTAGTCTATTTATAGAACAATAATATAATTAGGGGTTTTTAGGGTTTTCCATGGCTTGCCTCTTCTTGTGAGATTTAACATGGACCATTGATCTTAGATAACTCCTGAAGTGAGAGATTTGAGCCATTCATTCAATAGATGGACCATCAACATTATGAAAAATGCTAGAACCCTTATCCCATTTCCTAAACCATTTTTCTATCAATAGAAATTAAATAAAATAATTCCAAACATAATATTGTGCAAACCATAATATTGCACATGCCTTTTCATGCATTCCAAAAAATCCATACAAAGCTTCCTCAAGCCAATATATTTCCAAAACACATAGCAACTTACTCCACATATCAAAAGTTGCTTTATCATAAAATATGGGATTTCGTAAGCATTCAAAAAGGGGTGGGACGTGCCACACATGAGGGCATCTTATGGGCCCCACCAACTAAACTATGGTGGGCCCATGTGCACAATGGGCCCCCATGTAATTTTTAAATATTTTAAAATTCAATAAAAGAATTTTCAAAATTTATTTGAATATTTAAATCACTGTAAAATCAATATCTATATTTTTATAAATCCAAATTTGATAAATAAAATGAGTAATGATACTATGAGACCCTCCTACACCCATGTGAGTAGGACCTCCAAAGGATCACCATTAAATTTTATCACAGATCTCTAGAGAAGTTATCAATAAACTCATTCACCCAAGTCCCACAATCATATCATAACGTTTCTATAGTTCTGTGTCAAAATTTAATGGTGATCATTTGGGGTCATACTCACATGGGTGTGGGAGGGTCTCATAGTGCCATTACTCAAATAAAATATTCAAAGATTTATAAAAAATTTAAATAATAATTCTAAAATAATATATATCATAAAGCAAACATAATTAAATTCATTAGATAGGAAAAGGATCCATATGGTCTAAGAATTAAATCAATAAACATAGGGCACTCCACCTTCAACTGTGGAATACGTACCACACTTACTTTATCAAACCGACCCAGAGTTTTGTATGACCCACAGTCCATGTAGGGGCTCATTAGTGGGTCACCAAAGTCTGACCGATGAGCCAAGGGATCGTAATCATAGTCTGTGGATTACAGGTTCTTCCCTAGAGACATTCCAAGGTCACCTAGATTTGATACGACCACAGCTCCTATGGTGCATAGGGGTATCTCTCGTACATACATATGCTTCATCCTGAGGTGGTTCACTTCTCGAAATGGCATCATTATGCATGTTATGTGATGGTGCATGGATGAGGCTTTGGCACCCGTCTCTGAAGGCCACCATCACACACAATCAGTAATCTTCCTTTTTGATATCTAGGGGGGAAGGGAATTTGATCAATAAAAGGCTGGTAATATTTCTTATATTGAACACCTTCTTGTGCTTTGTAGGCTGTAAGCCTTGGATGTTTTTATTGGTCGTACCCTAGGCATCTTCTTGAGGGAATGTCGATGGCATAGCATGTGAAGTTATGTTGGGCTGATCATCGAAGAAGACAAAGGGGGTTTAGAGGCCTCGAACTTTGGGGAATAGGAGGAGGTGGTGGCCTCCTTTATTCCTCCTCGTGTTGGGGCTCGAGAGAGGAATTTGCCTCTTGGTGCGAGGACCCTGCCACTGGTTGGGTATCTTCAAGCCCTCTAATCATGTCCATGATGTTGCTCAGCATGCTTTCGAAGCGAGCCATCTGGTTTTTAGGTTCATCCCCTGCCTGGCTTATTACCATGACATTGAATTGTTCGCCAATGTTGGGTGTTTCAGCAGTAAGGGTGGTCCCGATTCTTTTCACACCATGATTTGGCAGTCCAAGTAACAAGGGCTTTGCTTGCCTTGATTGAGCTTGGGATTGCCTTGTCGCTCGGATGAGAGGTGGCCTTTGACGGTCTTAAAGCTACATCATTGCTGAGTTTGGTGCTTGAAGGCCTTGGGGCCATTGCTCAACTCCAATATGCTCAAGACAGCCTTGGGGCCATATTTCTTTTGATTGCTCGTGATGGCCTTGGGGCTGCGAATCAAGTAAACTGGGTCCATCTTCTCACACTTCTATGACTCATAAGTGAGCAGTGGCACTTGTATCTGGTTCTTCCGTGGTATGTAACGGATAGAACAGATTTTGCTTCATTGGGTCTTTGGGGGTTGAAGGCCCTACTTTTTTTTTTTAGAGGGGAACTTTCAGCCCCTTTGTCTGCTTGAACCGCAGGTTCCAATACGCTTTTTCCCAGAATTGGAACCACCTTCAGCATCCTTCCCGACTAGCTCGCCTCACAAAAATGAGGGAGAAGTTGATTAGTTTGGGTAGCGTATGATGCCCGACAAGAAGGGAGCTCGGGTTGGCTTGGGAAGATTGGGTTTGCCCTGAAAGGAAGTATGTTGCCTTGACATCTTCGGGGGCATCATTTTGTCTTGAGTCCAACCTCAAAGGTTAACTCGTGCATTGAAGGAAGAAGGGGCAGATAGAATGTTACTCGGTGGGAACTTTTTCGATTACCACGTCGTCAGAGACTTTGGGGTCGCTAAGGGTGCATTCGACATTGCTTTCCCCTTATCATCGGCAGCGTCTTGTGACTTGCGTCTGTGTGCATGGTCCATAGAAGTGTTTGGGGTGGTGTGTGGTCCATCCCCTTCTGAAGTGAAAGGTTTGGTATTCTGAATACCTCCCTTTCTTATTGGAGCCGCCGTTAGGCCATGAGCATGTTTGTGCATTTCCTTAAGGAACTTCGTTTTTCTTGAAGGTCATGTGCTCGTTTAGGAGCAGTCGTTAGGCTGCCCCGAGCTGAGGGATTATCATGGAATTCTTTAGTGATATGAGAACCGCGTGTGATGGGTCCGGGTCCCAAAAGACCCGAAGCAGGTGAGAAGGTGGGGGTACATTGTTGCTTGCCCAACTTGGTTACGGCGATGGTTAAACTATCAACCGTGATATGCGTAAGTGCGTGTGGGGTGGCCTTGGAGCCACCCAAACTGGTGATGGAATCGCCATAGTGCAGTGTGTGTGGCGATGTGTTAGCATGAGCAGCGCCTTTGTAGAGTGGGGGACGAGGTGACCTTTCGGTTGCCCGTAGAGATGGTGGTATTAAAAGAGCCAACCAATCAGAGAAGAAGAGAGGAAGTGGCTCTGAGACCACCTTTCAGTTTAGGACTGGCAGAGTGTCTTCCAGTCACAGGGTGCATAAGAGAGGAGGTGGTTTTGAAACCACCAATGCAGCTAATATCAAGAGATTTTTTATTGCTGTCGGAGGAGAGGGGAGAAGGTCAAATCCCTTTTCCTCAGGTTTTCCTAGCCTGAACTAGGATAGTAAGGTCAGTCAGGCCGCTCGAGGGGTGCTTGGGAGAAGCATAATGCAACGACTTGCTCCTTAAAGGTGCGATCACAAACAGGGGAATGATGAAATCCCCAACTTGGACAAAAGATGAGAATTTAGATTCCATTGCAATTTTGGAGAAAAAGAGAAGAGAGACTTTAGTTTGGAGACAATGTGAACCAACAATAGGGTGGTGTATCCCCAGTGGAGTCGCTAGTTCGTTGGGGCCTAGTTTTCTTAGTGAGAGAAAACCATATCTCAAACAACCATGAGGGGTGCGCACGCGGGATGTGTTTTAAGCATACGCATGTACTCTTCTTTATGCGAATAGGAACCAACAATAAGAGAGATTTTACCTACGAGGATGTGTTTTGGACACTTACCTCATCATTTGCAGGTTAGGGGATACACCCGGGCAGTCGCCTTCTTAAAATAATCACGAAGCCCTCCAGCTGTCCACCAGCACAATTTGGACACGAATTCTCTTCAAACTTTAATGCATCGTCTCATTATTTTCACTCCAAAACTTGCAATGTGTACTAAAAAATACCCCTCGAATAAGGATTGGCTGGAAAAAATGAAGGATAAAATGAGAGGGATGACAGAGGTCCCTCTATTCACAAAAATGCTATAAAACTTGATGATCAGAGCAGCTAAAGAGTCAAAATTCTCTTGACTACTTGCTCAGGATGACTCCATCCTGGGTGAGCGAGGGCAAGATCATATATATCTCTGGCGTCTCGGCTCCACTGTTCGGAGAGGAAGTTTGAGTGGTGATCTGAGTGTTTGAGACTCTTGAGGCTACACTAGGAGGTATCAAGTTGAGCGAGTGATGAATATCGGGATGAAGGGAGAAAGGCACTGAGAGAGAGACGGGGTCGTAGGTACTGCGGCTCCGAAACTTGTCACGATGAGAGCGAGAGACGCATAGAGAGAAAGATCGGACCGCAGGTCTGCTGCGGTTTCGAATTACTACGTGAGGCAAAGAGAGAGAGAGAGAGAGAGAGAGAGATAAAGAGAGAGGCGCTAAAAGAGAGAGTCACAAGTATTGCGGCTCCGAACCTTGTCATGCGATGAAAACGAGAGAGGCGTAGAGAGAAAGACAGGACCGTAGGTCTGCTACGGTTTCGAATTACTACGCAAAGCAAAGAGAGAGAGAGAGAGAGAGAGAGAGAGAGAGAGGTGCTGAAAGAGAGACAAGTGATGTAGCTCCAAAACTTATCATGTAATGAAAGCATGAAAGAGCATAGAGAGAAAGACGAGACCAAAGGTTTGCTGCGAGTCGTAGTTGGTACATGTAGACCACGAGGTAGGCTAGGGTACCTGGGCTAAGGTTAACTTCTCTCTCTTAAAGTTTTCTCTCTCCTCTCCACTGGATCTAGCAAATAGAAGCAAAGTCAAGTCAACACAAACTAATGCCTCAATTTCATTAACGAGTAATCCAGCCCCTTTTACAATTGACCTAAGCTTGTTTATATAAAGCAACCCCCAAACATGGGTGGAATACTCAAAACCAAGCGAAATTGCTGAACATTACACATTAAATGAATTAAAATAAAATCTCATTTTTAGACAAAATGATTAAAATACCTCTTCAATCTTTCGGGCTAATGACGAAACCATCCCTGCTCGAGGGCCTCTCACCATTGCTAGACTTCGAGAGCTTTTTGAAACTCTTGTGGTAGGGGTTGGGACGATCCATTATTGTGGAATTGATGATTGATTGATTCTGAACATTTTGGTGTCTTTTGATCGCCTTGAAACGAACTTTTCCCGAAGGGTAAAAATCTAGCCAAGTCCATAGCTTTTGATTGCCAACATAATGTGATTCGTGGTGCTCCAAATACTCCTTTTGATCTTGATTTGAAGAGGACATCGTCATGATTATTATGCACCAAGTTTCGTCTGATTTGATCTTCATTTGAGTACATTCCAAATTTGGGAAGTCACCGAAAAATGGCATTTTGGCGACTAGGAAATTCATGTCATCTTCGAACTTGAAATTCATGTTATCCGGCCTTTAGTTGAATGCAAATATTATACCAAATTGTACCTCTCCTCAATGTGGTTGCAAGAAACCCATATTTGCAACGATCCGATGTCTGAAGCGCAGATTATGTCCTCTCGAAATACGAGATGTATTCTTTCAAAAATTCTGATTTGCATGCTTTTGAGCCCACCTTTTTTTTAGAATTTCTCTCGTCTTAGATCACGTCATGACGCATACCATATGTCAAAATGACCGGGCCGTCAAGGTCTAGCTAGTGACTGATTTTGAGCTTGTTTCGATTCTGAACGAGTGAGCTATGAGCAGTTGAAAATCATCCTGAGGGGTGAAAACACAGTTTCCAGATATGGCACCTATTTCACTAAGGCCTCACCGCAATGTTATAAAACCTACTCGTTTGTGGTAATTTGGGCTTAGAATGGTCTTAGAAGGTCCGATTAAGCCCATGGAACCCTTCTTACAGAAAGATGGAAGGAGGTCAATCTCCAAAGTTCTGCTTTCCTCCTGAAATCTTTGAGAAATGTGGCCCTATAATCCTAGGAGGTGGGTGGTTATTTTCTACCCATTAGATAATAACACTTTCTCTCTCTAAGAAGCCTCCCTATTTTAGTGATAAGCATCAAATTATAATAGAGAGAAAAATGACACGCTTAAAGGCCCCATAGCCACATACACGTACTAACAATTTATTGGGTTTTGTTTTTCTAATTTTGGGTATTTTAGGCTATTTTTTCTAATTTTGGGAATTATGTCTTATTTTCTAAATATTTCTGAGAGATTTTTTACCTCTTTTTGGGTTTTACATGGTGGTATTTATAGGTTTCAATTGACGATTTTTTTTTTTTTCTGATTATTTTGGATTTATCTTGGTATTTTGGTTTTATATAATTCAAAAAACACGCTTACTATGTCATCAGACACGTTTGGGCATGTTGGGCACCATTGCGCTGCCACTTTCGAAGAAAGTTACAAAGCATCAACAAATATAATAAAATTATATTTGTATTATAATAATGGAGAACATAGGTCAAAGTCTCACACTTTCTCCTGTAATGTAGTTTTCACCTATTTGAGAAAAGTAAAATTGGTGAAATTCAGAACTTTGTTTTTCCGCATTTGTATTATATTATAATATAATATTATATTATAATATATTAAATTATTATGTTGGTTCGTTAAGCCCAGTCCAAGTGGCACATTTTTTTAAAAAAATATTGTTATTATAACACAATAAAAGCTTCAAATACATAACTTCTTCATACAAATTGACAAGGGCACATAAGTTCCAACCACAAACTTGGCTTTACACTTATTTAAAAAGGAAAATACAACTCTGTCTATTTACAAAGCCCAAACTTCAAATACAACAAGATTGAACAAATGGAAGACAATACTCAAGTACTCATGTTTACAACACTACAACATTATACAAGATACATTCTCAAATTTCTCAACACTTACGAATTTCCTCAAACACTTCAAGACCAATCTCCTTCTCCATCAAAACACAAATTTTCATATGCCTAAATGACCTAATCATGGTAAGCCAAGTTTGAATTCAATTTGAATGGTCTATGGCCAAGGATTTATCATGGCATTAAAACATTAGCTAAATTGACATAAAACAAACATGTTTCAAATATGCCATGCTCAACTTCATAATACAAATATTAAATAACTCTGAATTATAATAAATAAAGTTGCATGCAAAAAATGAGAAACCGATGATCGAAACCTTTGTGCCCGAAGCATTACTTAGACCTTTTAGGGACTTAGTGTTGTCCTATTGATGAAAACACATATAGTTTGAAATTCTCAAGGAATTTACTTTACTCAAAATATGGGAAGCATACAATCACTCTTTCAAATGAGGGAGAAATATTGAATATTAAAGATCAAAATAATCGAGAGCGATGAAGATCAATTGGCTTAGTCAATAAGCTCATATATGTCCATGGTGTATTCTAACATAGGGCAATTCCTTAAGCAATTAAGCTAGCACGATATTCTACCTTCATGGAAGCTTAGAAAGGGTAAAATACTCACTGATCAATCAATTATAATCACTCAAAAAATCAAAAAAAATAAGAGGGTGATATGGTGGAAGAGATATTGTCTAGAAGATGAAATCTCAGTATAGACTATGCAAATTGAAGGCAATCTAGACATAGTTCAATTGGTCTAAACTCAAAATAATATTATGAAAGAGATACTGAAATTTAAGATTTACAATATTCAAGCATGAAGAATATTGAGCTTAAACGAAATGAAAATGATTTAAATGATTGCCTCAAGTGTGGAGTTTGAGATAGCTAGTTTTCATGAAGAGATAGGAACACCATGGTTGATTGAGGTTCAAGTTTTAGAACACAAGGAATGATCTAAATGGGAGATTCGTGGAGGCCAAGGTTTCTCTATTTCTCTCTCTAAAGTTTGCAAATGAAGTAGGTTAGGGTCTATGGAACCTAAAGTTAGAAACATATACTAAAGTGGTGGTTAATGAAGTAATCTACACCATTGATGTTTTTCATCTATGGCACATGAAAGTGCATAGCTACTTGCCGCACATCCACATCAACCACCTTTATCATACCTTTATCACCCCATAAAAACTCTAGGTTAGCCATTTTACCATTAGGTCTTTGTCCCATAAATCATTTCTTTTCTAGTCCTTTCAATAATACCATAAGTGACAAAGTTTTTAATGAAAAAAATAAACTATCATAAGGATAGGGGCATGCCCTTGTGGTAATTATAAAAAAATGTTATTTGTGAGAAAAATATCTTATAAATCAGTCAATTAGAAAATGTCATCCTATAAAGTTCCCATGTACTTAGCATAGCCACTAAAAAAACTACATTAATTTTCAATTTCTCCAATGGGTTAGGATTTATGCTAAAATAAACCTTGGCCCTTGGGTGCCACATGGACCCCCACCAAGGTGTTCTTGTTTGCAATTGTTCCCAAACAAAGTGTAAAATGGAATTTTTGCACTTATAAAAATTCCAAAAATTGGTCAAAGAAGGGTGATGATCTTAAACTTTCCCTTAACTCATCCCATGTCCGAGTAAAAGGGATGAGTTGTGTTAGGTAAGCAGCTAACATAAGATTTTGCCAAAACTCATCATGAATTCTAAAACTACAGTACTTGCTTATGCTAGGATGTTCCCCAGAAGCGACGAGTTGTACAAGAACCGAGATACAATAAGAAATGAGCAAGGGGTAGCTAGGGCATTTCTCAAAAGCGATGTGTTGTATCAGACCCTGAGTATAGTGAGAAATAAGCATGGGTTAGCTAGGGCGTTCCCCAGAAACGAAGCACTGCGACGCCGCTTGGTTGCAGTGAAAAATGGGCAAGGGTTCCTGTGACATCTTGAACGGCCGCAGGTAAAAACGCTAGTCCAAGATAATATGATTCATCTAACCACATGTAATATAGAAACACTTACATGTAAGAATATGGAGTTAATGGATACAATGAGACGAAGGAGAGTAAACGTAGTTTACACGACACTAAATAGAAAGGAGAAAAACTAAAAATATAGATGGGTAAAAACTTTGGTATACATGAAAGGATAATAATAGAAATGTTGTAAGCAGAATAGTAGACAACGATTTAAAAGATAAGTAGTTAATGTCAAAAAAATAGGTTATATACTCCTATTAATTAAACTTGTGTTAGGGCAAGAGATAAATAATGTAATTAGTGCTTAGAGTAAGATTTTAGAATTAAGAGACAATTTTGGGAGGAAATAGATGGAATAGTCCAAGACATACCAAATAGAGAGAGGATCTTTTTAGGAGGGGACTTAAATGGCTATGTAGGGAAGGATATTAGAGGATATGAAGGGGGACATGGGGATATGGGTTTGAGGAAAGAAATAAGATGAGTGAGACTATTCTAGATTTTGCTATGACCTACGACGTAGCAATAGCAAGCACTTAGTTTAAAAAGCAAGATGAACATTTAATAACCTATAAAAGTGGATCAAATAAAAGCCAAATAGGCTTCTTCCTAGTTAAGAAGGTAGATCGACCATCATGTAAAGAGTGCAAGGTTATCCTAAGAGAGAGTTTGACTACCTAACATAAGCTCGTGGTTATGGACATTAGCATAAAGATATGGAAGATGAGGGATGAAATTAATGGGTGTCCAAGAACTAAGTAGTGGAATTTAATAAATAAAAAAATAGTCTTAGTTGAAGAAGGAGAATAGAACACTAAATATGATGTCAATGTAATTTAGAATGAGATGGCTAACTGTATAAAAAAAGTGGCAAAATTAGTTTGTTATACGTTATTTTTAATGTACTTGTATTTACGAGCCGCATAAGGAGAGAGCCAATGTCAACATGGTCTTGCTGGTACCCAAGATACCACCAGACCATAGGAACATAGCAAAATAAGCCTAAAAATGGGCAACCTTAAAAAGAACACTTGAATGGCCCCATAAATCATGAAAATGGTAGTTTGGGATGCTCGAAGGACGCTCACAAAATTTCGTTACATTCTGATGAGATTTGACATGATCATGGGGAAACTCAATTCTCAAATCCAGCCCATGTCGTGCTGAAAAGAGACATCATAACTACAACCCTATTTTCTAGGCTTCAAAACAATATCAAACCACCTTCATTAGATCCAAAGCGTCAAAAAACCCCCCGGGACCAACATGGAGAGGTAGACCACATAATCAATTTTAAGTTCTCGTTGTTCTGGGAAAGGGCCTGATCTCTGCAATCCCAAGTCTCGTGACACCGCCAGTAATCCTGGGAGAGGGGTCCATCTCTTCCCTCAAGTTTTCAACATTGGTATCAGAGCAGGGCTACTGTAAATTTTCCATTCTCAATTTTGGCTCTCTACTGTTGTCGCCTGAGCTGTGAGTCACAATTGCCTGAGTCGTAATTTTTTTCCATTGTGAGTCACAATTTCCTGAGTCGTAATTTTTCCTGTGTTGACGATTTTTGGTGCACGGTACTTTACTACCCCTATCTTGACGCTCATACATATTGGATGATAACGTTATTGATTCATTGTTCTTGATTAATATATATCCTTTTTTCTTTTTTTTTATCATAATCCTCTACTCTAATTCACCTTCTTGCGTACGTGATTCATATATATCTTATTGATTCATTGTTCTTGATTCATATATATCTATAAAAATTATTGAAGCTCATACATATATAGCCATCATATTTAACTGATTCATTGTTCCCATATGTATCAAGTCCGTGATTGATAGGTAGGAGATCTTGTATGTATCTTGATACATACCTACCTCTTTCAGTGAATTAATATTTACCCAAGCAGAAGTTCAGCGTTTTTTTTTTTTTGCAAAGCCCTTTTGAACTTTTCTTTTTTTCTATTGAATATCACAATGAAACTCACTGCATTTCAGTAAATTTCAGTGAATTTGAGGGTTTTTCTTTTCGATAGTTTAACTTATTGCCCAAAATAGTTCGCTCAAGTTTTTCCCTAGAACCTTGTGCACTTAGAAGGCACACACCTTAACCACTCAGCCAAAGTCAAACGGTAATTCTCTCTCTAATTTTGATGGTCATAAATAAATAAATAAATAAAAATTGCTATTGCAATTTTATGTTGCTAAAATTTTAGAGATAGAGATATAACTACCGCAAAAAATCAGTGTCTTAAATAAAATAAAATAAAAATTCTGAACTAGCAAGTAGATCCGTGCTTTTGCAATATAAACAAGGGACTTTTTGAATTTTTTGTACTACTGTAATTTTACAGATAACTACAAAGCTATTTCTAGAATTTTTAGAAAGTCAAAACTCTTGATATTTTTAGAGGCACAGAATTGTTGCTGGAATTTTAGAAAGAGAGAGAGACAAAGACACATGTAACTATAGCCAATAATTTATTTTTATTTCTGCTGCTACATTTTTTTTTTATATGCTTCAACTAGGATTTGAGGATATTTCTACATATTCTATTTGCATAATAATTGTCATTGTTTAGCATAATTATCATATGCTTTGGTAAAAAATTTATGATCTTTGATTTAGTGAACACAATTTTTTGTGAACATGTTATGCCATATTTTTGTTGAAAAATATTAAATATTATTGTAGACTCTCTCTCTAGAGCTAAAACATATATCTATGAAAATTAATCTTATGCAAGATTTGAGATAAAGTAATTATTGACTTACTTTATTGATTTTTTATTGCATCACAGCAGTGCGAACATAAACTATTCGGGAAAATTTTTCTTTGAGGTTGCAGCTCACTGAGAGTCGGCAAACTTATTGATTTAGCTAGCAGACAACCTTTTTCTTAAACATAATTAAAATTTTGAACTTTTAGGTATTATCTAAAAATTCAAAATGACATCTAAGCTAGTCATGTCAGAACTATCCAAATTTGAAAAACTAAATAGGACCAATTTTTCTATGTGGAAAGAAAAATTGGATATATTCTTTTCCAAGACAAGGTAGATTATGTCCTAGAAATAGAACCACCGGTTTTAAAGCCTAATGCCAATGGTCAAGCTATAAGGCGACTTGAAAAATGGTTAGAAGATGACAAAGTAGCTAGGACTACTATGTTGAGCTTTACGAAAAATGATTTGATTGGAGTATTTGATGATCACACCATAGCTTAAAGCATGATGGGTGTTCTATCTGAAAAATATGGGGCCACTTCTGAGACCCATATGCTCTACAGCCGGGAATCCAGTCCCCTGTCGCATGCAAGTGTCCATTGCTCTCAACAGTCACCCTCCATCTTGGGAGTCTGTTGCAATTGTATTGAATCATTCTGCACAAGGGACAATCATGTTAAGTCTTCCCACACATCTTAGTATTGAAGCTGCGATAAGAATGAGGAAGAAGTCAAATGAGCTCTACTTTGCTCAAAGTTCATCTTCTCAGATCCCCTAGAAACCTTACAATGATCAGAAAAATAATAGATATAAGGGAAATGGGAGAAATTTTAAAAATAAAAAAAATAAGGTTGAGGAGCCTTGTTTTTATTGTAAAGA
Source organism: Amborella trichopoda (assembly GCF_000471905.2). The sequence continues at coordinate 562,106 of NW_006499207.1, read as the reverse complement.
AATTGGGCACATCAAATTTAATTGTCTTAAGATGATAAACAAAAATAGGAACCAGAATAACAATCATGCTCAAAATAATCAAAATAAGAGAAAGGACTTGATCTGCGTAGTCCTAGAATCAATAGTTGCCGACCATGACCTAAAAAATTGGTGGGTCGACTCAGCCTCCACCTGACATGTCTCGAGGACTAAGGATGGATTCATGAAATTGAAGGAGATTGTAGCCGGTAACCAGCAGATTTACTGGGAAATGACACCGACTGCAATGTACTAGGTGTCGGTACTTTCAAGCTATGTTTACCAGGATGAACAAATCTCTTATTGATTGATATATTGTATAGGCCCAATATACGACGTAATTTGATTTCTGTCCCTAGACTAGACGACAAGGGTTATGAAATAAGATTCATGTCTCGTCGAGTTACCATTAAGAAGCATTCTAGAGTATTGGTGTACTGTACTAAAGTTGACAATTTGTACCGATTGAATATTAATGAAAGTTCCTCTCTTTCGGGTTATTTTGATGCCTCTTTTGATGCTTATGTATGTATGGATTATCCATATTTATGGCACTTAAGATTAGAACATATAAATAAAGACAAAATGAATCAAATGGTTAAAAGATGCTTGCTCCCCAATTTAGAAAAAATTGTGTTTAAAACATGCGAGCCATGTATTTCTGGTAAATTAACTAAGAAGCATTTCCCTAAAGGGAAAAGGTCTATTGAGCTACTTAGCATTGTTCATTCTGATATATGTGGCCCATTAAATGTGAAAACACATAGGGCTATGGAATATTTCATAATATTTATAGATGATTATTCAGTTATGGATATGTATACCTAATTAGTAAGAAATCAGATGCATTAGAAACATTTAATGAATATAAAGCTGAGATAAAAAATCAATTACGTAGACATATTAAAATTCTTTGAACAGATAGGGGAGGTAAATATTGCTCCGCCTTATTTACCGAATTTTGTAAGGAGCATGATATAACTCACCAAAAAACTATGCCAAATATACCTCAACAAAATGATGTAGCTGAAAGAAGAAATAGAACTCTAACAGACATGGTTAGGTCTATGATGAGCCATTCAAATTTATCACCTCATTTTTGGGTGAGGCTCTCAACACTGTAATGTATATTATTAATCATGTTCCAACTAAATCTATAAACTTGACCCTATATGAATTGTGGACAAGTAGACAACCTGACCTTACTATCTTGAAAGTTTGAGGTTCTTGGGCATATATGCTTATACCACCACAAAATAGAAATAAATTACAAAGTAAAACTATAAAATTCTCTTTCATAGGCTATTCAGAAAATTCTAAAGGGTATAAATTCTATAACCATGATACTAGATCATAAGTAGAGAGTCGTGATGCTCATTTCTTAGAAAATATAGATGATGAAAATATTTTAAATAAGCATGTTGACTTACATGAAATTGATAAATATAAGGATCTAAAAAACCCTGTTTCTCAAACTACCTCTACATTTAGTGAGAATTATTCAATTGAATCAAGTATACCAGATAGACCTAAAAGAACTAGAGCCACACCTACGACTTTAGAAGAATTTTATGTATTTATGAATGAAGATAATTTATTCTTCTATGAGTGAAGATACAATAGATGAACCTCGAAACTATAGGGAAGCTATTAGCTCACATGATTCAATTGAATGGACTCAAGCTATGGATGATGAACTTGATTCTATTGAAAGAAAGAAAGTTTGGGAGTTTGTTGACTTCCCTAAAGATAGAAAAGTCATTGGTTGTAAATGGGTCCTAAAGAAAAAGCTTAATGCAAATGGATCCATTGATAAATATAAGGCTAGATTGGTAGCTAAAGGATTTACTCAAAGGGAGGGTATAGATTATGTAGAGTCTTATTCTCTAGTAGCAAATTTTACATCTGTTAGGATCATCTTAGCATTAGTTGAATATTATGATTTAGAATTATTTCATATGGATGTCAAAACAACTTTCTTAAATGGAGAATTAAAAGAATATATATATATATATATATATATCTATATCTGTGAAACAATTAGAAGGATATGTAATTAAGGCCAATAAGATAAAGTATACAAACTTAAAAAATCTTTATATGGTATAAAACAGTCTTCTAGGCAATGGTATTTTACTTTTCATAATGCAATCACTGAAATTGGTTATATAGCTAATAGGTTAGACCATTGTGTATATGTCTGGAATAGTGGGAGCAATTTTGTTATGTTGTCACTATATGTGGATGATATTTTGATAGCCGGTAATGATATTGGTATGATTAACCATACCAAATCATGGCTAAGTTCCCATTTTGAGATGAAAGATATGGGAGAAGCCTCATACATATTGGGCATTAAGATAATAAGAGATAGACGTTCAAGACTTCTATGTTTATCTCAAGAAAATTATTTAGAAAGTATTTTTAAAAGGCTTAAGATGGAAAATTGCAAGCTCATAGATACACCCGTTTGTAAAGGCTTGAAATTATCAAAGAAAATGTGTCACATTAAATGATAATGATAAAATTGAAATGGAGAGAATTACATATGCTCAAGCTGTAGAATGCATAAATTATGTTATGTTATGTACAAGACTTGATTTGAGTTATGCATATGGTCTTGTAAGTAGATTTCAGAGTAATCCTGGGATGGCTCATTGGCAAGCTGTAAAAAGGATACTTAGTTATATTAAGAAAACTAAAAATTACAAGTTGTGCTTCCAAGCTGACAACTTAGAGGTTATTGGGAACTCTGATGCAGATTTTACAAGAGACCCAGATGATAAAAAATCAACCTCGGGATTTGTATTCCTCTTTGGAGGTGGATGTATTTCTTGGTTTAGCAAGAAACAAAGTTGTGTAGCTCAGTATATACTATGGAAGCCGAGTATATTGCTTGTAGCATTGCTACAACTTATGTCGTTTGGATTAAACGCTTCATAAATGATTTGAAGCAGGATATAACCGACGGACCTGTTAAAATTTTTTGTGATAATCAGGCTGTTATTTCATCAATTTAAATCGGAACTTATAGTTCCAAAAGTAGGCACATTGAAATTGATTATCATTATATTTATGATATTATTGGAAAGAATGAAATAAGTGTAATTTATTTGCCATCTTTAAATATGATTGCAGACCCTTTAACAAAGGGGTTGAGTACAGAAATATTATCAAAGCATGTAGATTTGATGAGACTTAGAAATATTTAAGTTTGGAACTCACAAATGGGATCTTTTTCTTTGATATCTTGGTCATGTGAGCAAAAGCCGTATTAGTGTGAGAAACCTCATGACATGACTTTGGATATTTTTTTGTTATGAGATGTATAACCGCACTAGCGTGAAAAGCCTCATGACAAAAAAATATGCTCATAAATGTTAAACTCATTAAGTGGTAAAGACTTTATGATATTTCAATATATCTGACCCTCATGGCCAAGTGGAAGATGTTGGTATGTGTGTGTGTGGCTATGGGGCCTTTAAACGTGTCATTTTTCTTTCTCTTATAATTTAATGCTTATCACTAAAATGGGGAGGCTTCTTAGAGAGAGAAAGTGTCGTTATATAACAGGTCGAAAATAACCACCCACCTCCTAGGATTACAAGGCCATGTTTCTCATAGATTTCAGGAGGAAAGTCGAACGTTGTAGAATGACCTCCTTCCATCCCTCTTTAAGAAGGGTTTCATAGCAATAGAGAGATAAACCATATAATCAATTTTGAGTTCTCATTGTTCTGAGAAAGGGCCTGATCTCTATGATCCCAAGTCTCGCGACACCGCTAATAATCCTAGGAGAGGGGTCCATCTCTTCCCTCAAGTTTTCAACAGAAAATTCTTAAAAATTAAGAAAAATCTCAAAATAACCCCAAAAATCCCAAAAAAATTCCAAAATTCAAATTTAATCTTAGGAGCTCCTAAAACCCTTAGAAAACTAAAGAAAACCCTCTTAAACTCTAAAAAAAAAAGTAGGTAGACCCCACCTACAATTCCCCAACTTTTTCTCTGCCATAAGAACTTTATATCTAGATCAAAGAACCTTAGATCTACCAATTGCAGCAAGCATAAGGAATCCAAAAAAGGAGATGGTAGTGCAAATCAGAATAGCGGCCTGATCCAAGCCCAAAACTCCAGGTTTCGGGTCTCTAGATGTAAGTACCTCTTTCTTTATTTAATTTAGTTCGTTTTCTTCATTTAATTCTTTGTTTTATTTTTTTTTTTTGCAAATTAATTTATTATTAAATTTAATTAAATTTAGAAGTGTTTTTTAGATCAAAATACAAATTTGGAGCTAACGCATCCAGTGGACTTGGAAAAAGACTGGATCTGTATAGATCAGGGATTTTTTTGAGCCCATAAATCAAGCGAACCCCACTTTTTCTACCTTTTTCAAAATTTGCTCAGTTTTACGAAGATTTGAGTAGATGTCATCTTAGAGATCGGCACAGATCGAAGCTTAAACACTTTTTAAAAGAATATGTAAACATATTCACATGGTCCTATGATGACATATCTGGCTTAAATACTAAATTGGTACAACACCTCTTAGTATTCCATCAAGGGGGGAAAGCTGTAAAACAAAAAATTATGCCGTCAATCGCCTCATTTGGAATTGAAAATAAAAGAAGATATTGATATGCTTTTTAAGGCCAACATCATCTTACCAGTGGACTATCTACATTAGTTAGCTAATATTGTTGTAGTAATTAAGAAAGACGGAAGAATAAGAGTATGTGTCAACCATATGGATCTAAACAAAGCCTGTCTAAATGACAACTTTAGTCTCCTAAATATCGATACCCTAGTTGATAACACTACTAGACACCAGATCTTATCATTTATGGATGGTTTCTCTTGATATAATAAAATCCTGATGGTGAAAGAAGATCTAAGGAAAACTTCATCATCCAGTGGGGAACATTATGATAAAAAGTCATGCCTTTTGAACTTGAAAATGATGGGGCAACTTACTATAAGACTATGACTGCTATATTCCATGCCTTTATGCATGACATCATGAACGATTATGTGAATGACATCCTAGTCAAATCCAAGACTACGGATGCCCACCTTACCAATCTAAAAATAATATTTGATTGACTTCAAGAGCATTAGCTCAAGCCGAATCATTAAAAGTGCGCCTTCGATGTCAAATCTGGCAAGCTGCATGACTTTTGGTTAGGTGCCTCGATCTCGCCCTCTAGATCTAGGTGATCTGGTTGCACGTATCTCGGGTTTCTAGTTAACCCAAGATTTGAGATCGCTCTCTCGGAGCCTTGCTCAAGAGCAAGGGCAGGTATACCAACCGATGAGAGTGGAATTTTAAGATGGGTTCGGGGACTTACTAGGGTTGGCTCATGTGGAAGCCCTCTTAGATCATGTCGGAAAGCCCCCCAACTGCTTTAGCTGGTTCAGAATTGCCTCCCTTGACCTGTAATCTCCTTGTTTTTTTGCACAACACTTTTATGGTTAATTTGCAAGAAAAATGGGTCAAAATGACCCACCCTTGTCTTAGGGCAATTGTAACAATCTTAAACTTTCAAAAAAAAAAAAAGGAAACTTTTAATACATGACAATTCTTTTGAACATGATGGTCCTTAGGGACTATCGTTACTTTTAAAAGCTTTTGGTTTAAAAGCTTTGTTGCTTCCTTGCTCTTGCCACGTCCACTAAAGGACGTGGGCATTAGGCGTTTAGATCGTAAGCTAACGCTCACACCTGTAATTTAATAAAAGAAAAAAAAATATATTAGTAGAATTTAAATTTAGAGAGGTGAGGACTCCTACCTTAGAAAACTTATGAGATTTTTCTCTCTGGTCGGAACACAGTGAACTCCTCTCTCTAGCCGAATTTTTATCGGAAGCTCCCTCTCAAATATTTGTGTGTAAGTGACATCGTCTTCCTGAAAATAGTCTGTTTTTAATAAATAGTGATATTTCCGTCCAGGATCTTTATTTTATAAGTTTTGTGTGTAAGTGACCTCATTGTCTATAAAAATAGTCTATTCTTTTTAAAAATAAAACGAAATAATTATTTTTGCTTATTATCATGAATTTTAAGCGCGATAAATTTTATGCGCACACGACCTCATTATCTTGAAAAATAATATTTTTAATAAAAATTGTGATATTTTATCTATGTTAGAAATTTTAAATGCTGTAAATTCTTAGAAAAATAAATTTATTTATTTTTCTTGTCTATTGTTAGAAAATTTTAGATACTATCAAATTATTAGAAATAAATGTGATATTTCTGCTTTTAGTAAAATTGTGAGATTTCTTTCTACTGTTTTTAAATATTTAGACATTGTAAATTTCACGTGCAAATGACTGCCTTATTATCTGAAAATTGATATTTTTGCATTTGATTATAGCATTGTTGTGAAATATTTATTTGCAAATTAACATCCCATAAATTGTGATAATTCCGTATTCTTGAATTTCTATAAGAGTTTTTTTATACATATTAGATTGGCAATTATGCTAGAATGTCTTTACGAACTGCTACCTTTCTAAATTTGAGCCCAAAATATTTGATTGGTTGAAATGTTATTGAAAGTGACTGTTATTAATGGTGTCAGTGAAATTCATATTAATGATTTCAGTGATATGTTGAGTACATGATATTTGCTGCTTTCGAATGTTTAAAGAGATTTAGAAATAATTTAAGTATGCAAGTGGACTCATCAGGTTCGCCAGTTAGGTATAAGTGGACCTATCCAGGATGCCGGTAGGGATTAAGTGGACTCATCCGGTATGCTGGTGAGGTATAAGTGGACCTGTTGGGATTAAGTGGACACATCTGGGACGCC
>NW_006499207.1:535043-545144 GCF_000471905.2 Amborella trichopoda | reverse complement strand
CTAGCTTTCTTTTGTTACTTTGTAAGAACTCACCACTGTAAATTTGTCCTATCAAGAGATGTATATATGTTTTAACAGTCACATCTCAGGAATATCTGTATTGAAATTTCTTGGGGTGTGACAGCAATGCACATTCATGTGGCTAAGAATGTGCGAGGTTTAGAGTAATGAAGTGGAAGGTTTGAGCGAAGGTCGAAAAGAGAAGAGAACATTATGAAGGGACGAGACTAACTTAATAGCTAGACAGTGACCGACTCAGAGTGGAAGCAAGACGGGCATGGTACTCAGGACTAGCACGACAGCAATACCGCTGGAAACCGAGGCCAATATGGCGGTGCTAGGCTAAGTCCACCCTCAATCAAGTGAGGAGAGAAAAGAGTGAAGAGAAGGGAAGAGAGAAAAGAGAGCGAGACGGTGGAGGGGGAAGAACTCAGATGGCAATGGGCATCTCCGTTGGCATCATGAGAAGATGTCGTGCCAAATGCGGGTGGCGATGGCTTCTGGTGAGGCTCACGACGATAGCTCCCTACAAGACACACGACGCTAAATGCAGAATACGAGAGAAGCCCACGGACAGCAATAAGCATCCCCGTTGGCGATGTAAAAAGACAACATGTTCCTTACGGACGACGATAGCTTCTGGCGAAGAGCACGTCGATAACTTCTCACAGGTCGCGCGGTAGCTGCCTCTCGTGAGGCGCATGACGACGGGCATAGAAAGGTGTGGATCGAGCCTGCACGGGGCGACGGGTATTGCCGCGACCCTTTGCGGACAACGATGGGCATCGCTGCCTGCAATAGTCAAATGACAGGGTGAAGCCTACACGGACGGCAATAAGTTTTGCTACCCCTGTTCCTCGCTGAGACATCAAGGATATGTGCGCAGACGGCGATGAGCAGCGTCATCTGCCAATCTCGCAGGGAGATAGAGAATAAAACGGAGAGAGAAGGAAGTTCGCACATGGCACTACTGTCGCCATGAGAGACCTGTGAGACTGCAGAAGAGGCATGCACGACATTGCCACTGTCATGTATGGTCTCTGAGAGGAGCTCAGATGGAGAAGAGGAAGAAGAAAAGGGGGGAAGAGAGAGAAGAAAAGAAGAACAAAAAAGAGAGGGAAGATTTACCTCAAGCCTGAGGGTACCGGTCCAAAAGTTTCTCTCACCTTACTCGCTCTCTCCAAACATGACACAACAATGAGAAGAAAGAGAAACTGTATTAAGTAAAAACTCTCTCTTTTTGTGAGGGATTGAGTCCTTTGTCGTACAATGATGGTACAATGTATATATAGAATTTATCCCAAACATGGGTGGATGATCAAAAGTAATCCTCATTGCTTAAAATTAAGATTAAATTGAATTAAAGAAAATTAGAAAATAAGGTATAAAATGATAGATTTGCTCCTTCTTAACAATATGTGGAATTTCAGAACAGTCCCTGTGTTGCCCTAGAACTTCTGTGATCTTGCATGGATGATCCGGGGTCATTCCGATGCCTGGTTGATCGAAAGATGATTGTTTTCTTGTAGGGCTTGGAATGGTGATCGATTTGATACCAACTTCGAGCCATGGATCGTGTTTTTAGGGCACGATCAGGTGACTTGAAATTTGAATGAATCTTAAAACTTCAAATTGATTGTGTGCTCGTTCCTTGATGTTTTTCTGTGTTTTCTTCGTTGGAGTACACTGAGCATGCCGTCATGATCACGGGGCAACAAATGCACCTCGATTCCGTGTTCGAACGAAGGTTTTGCAACTTTGGAAGTTTGGCCGAATTCTAAATTTCGGCGACGAAATTTGCAGTCACTTCGTCGGCTTCGTGCACAAAATATGATCGTTCATCATGTATGGAGTTCAGTTCAGAGATAAATCAAAACCTTATGCAAGCAATTGAATTAGTTTTGCATCGATCGGGCTTGTCAACGGCATGAATTGGTCGTTCGAGCGAGGCACGATGCTGCTGATTTTCCTACACTTTCTTCACAGATCAGTTATGAGGTGAATATTCTCAGCCAAGCAAGATTCAAACATGAAGTCAAATACCCAAAATGGCTGGCAAATGTTGTCCCAGTCAAGAAGAAGAATGGCCAAATCAGGGTCTGTATTGACTACCACAATTTGAACACTGCCTGCCCCAAGGATGACTTCCCCCTCCCGTTTATCAAGATGCTGGTCGACTCCACAGCCCACTGCCAAATCTTTTCCTTTATGGATGGGTATTTTGGTTATATCTATCACGATCCCGCCCCCGACAACCGTACCTTACGTGGCGACGGGCCATCGAGCGCAGGTTTGTGATTCAATGTAACGCTTGTCACTCAGGTAGGAGTACACTCAACGTCTTTATATTCGAAAATCGAGCAAACCATAGAAGAGAGCTAAAGCGACAAGCTTAACTAACAAAAGAGTAAGGAAAAACTCTGCACACCAAAATTCATAAGTTCCAAAAATTACATTCAGTTCGAGACATCTAGGCCCAATATTACACATATCCACCAAGAACAAAACAAAACCAGGGCCAAACAGCCCAGACATAAACAAGGTCTAAGCACCGTCTTCAAGAACACTAACTTTGTCATCCAACCGCCAAGCACGAACTTCCAGGCTTGTACCTGTCGCTATCGATCTACTAGTATAGGAGAAATAATGGGATGAGCTATACAGCCTAGTAAACAGGTCTAATGTTATGCATTTGTGGTGGTTCTATTCATATGTGACAACGGTACAGTTTATCAATATAAAGTCATAATTTAGCATAAATGCATATCAAATCAAGACAGGGAATATGAACATTTCATTTAAATGGTAGTCATCACTAAATCAATGCGATTAGAGCCTTGAATTAGTGAAATCATAAATCATTCCATCATTATAATGCTAAGTCAATCCTGCTGCTTAAGACCTCTACCATCACACAAGAGGCAGGGTAATAATAAATGGGGTATCCACTTCGTAATACCCTCAACACTCTCACACAGTCCCCAACGCGCATTGGGGTTTCGATAGGCCCTTACTTTGAAAGGCATCAATTACATATCATTTCATAAATCTAGGGTGCGACCGTCTATCCTCTCCCTTAACTCGTTCCTATCATTATGCAGGTTAGGGGATATGTCGGCATCTCTTTCCTTACTATCGATGAGTGTCCTATCGCGTAGCAGGCAATATCATAGAAGCATCCACTACCGGTGAGTGTCCCACATAGAGTGGCCAATAGCAACATAAACAGTGGCCATTCATCACATCATCATAATAGTATCCACTACCGGTGAGTGTCCCACCGCGTAGTGGTCAATAACAATATAAGCACTGGCTATTCATCGCATCATCATAACAGTATCCACTACCGGTAAGTTTCCCACCGCGTAGTGGTCAATAACATCATAAGTAGTGCCCATTCATTGCCTTATAACAGATGAATCATATTTCATAACATCATAGCATTTAGCAAAAGATATGCATTTCAAGGGCTATCATATGGCATTTACACATAAGCTTTCTCAGTAGCATTTGGCATTCATTGTTAATTCATTTCATCATTATCACGCTCGTGGCCCTTTTTCTCACAAAGTGCAGTTTACATGGCATCATTCACATATCTTTATGGCATTCTCATGGAATTTATCATATGGAATTCACATTTATCATATATCATGATAACTAAGTGTCGCATGGTCATACAATTATGCAGTGACAAGTAACAGTGACATGCCCCTCTTAGCATGGGCGTAGCTCCCAATGTAGGGAGAGTTTCAGGCTGCGTCAAACATGAAACCTTGAGCTAATCCACATTTCTTTAAAAAAATAGTAGTTTGAAGGAATTTGGGTGCCCTTTGATGGGTCAATATCTTAGTACAAAGTGAGCTTTAGTTGCTGGAAATTTCCCTGCAACATGCACAGTGACGTGTTTGCGCATTTCGGGTCATAGCTCAAAATCCGTGGGGAGTTTCAAACATCTCAAAACATGCAACTTTAAGTACATTCATAAATCTTTTCAATGGCGGTAATTTCAAGGTTTTTAGAAACCATTAGCTAGGTCAAAGGCATTGCCCAAAGAAGGTCACAATTGCTGGACATAGCAGCGACTGTGAACAGTGCCATGCCTCGACATTTAGGGCCATATCCTTTTTATCCATGCAAAATATTATCATGAAAAATGAAGTAAACTTCGAGTATACACACATGTATCTCATTTGGGATCGATTTGGTCCTATTTGGACGCCATTTGGTTATCGAACACATAGATGCAAAAACATTCGCAGTTCTAGAAATTCACATTCTCAAGTTAATATACTTTTAAAGAACACTTAATATTTCTTAGCCAAGCTACACTTTGGGCTTGGAACAGTATTCGTGATAAGAAGTCTCACAGTGAGCGATTTCATGAGTTTTTATACATGTGGTAGACACAGCCATGGCATTGAGAAGCATAAACTGAAACTTCTACCTCATGTTAACCCATTCATTCTTCATATTTTCCTTTATATCATCTAATCCATTTCAACATTTTTACAACACTCATGGATGAATAAAGCTAAACCCACTTACCTTGACTTCTCATGTTCTCACAAATTCTCACTCATTGCCTTCACGGGCTTCCCTTGGCTTCACCAGTGGGTTGTCTTGAAAGGGCACGCTACTCTCTTCTCTTCCAACGGGCGTGCTACTCTCTTCTCTTCCAATTGGCACTGCTCCTTAAACACGTGAGGCGATGCCTCGAATGGCAATACTCCATACGCCTTTCGCTCGTGACGAAAATCCTTACGCCTTCTCGCTCGACATTACATCCCTCTTCCCATGCGATGATACTAGCTTGGGAGAAAATTGTGGCCCTTACATCATGCCCCCTTTGAAATGGATTTTGTCCTCAAAATCATATTAACATTAACTAAAAAGGTGAGGGTATTTCTCCCTAATCTCATCCTCCCGTTCCCATGTCGATTCTTCCCTTTAATGATATTGTCGTTGTACCTGGACTAAGGGAATTTTTTTATTGCGCAACACTTATACTCTTCTGTCCCAAATCCTAATTGGTTGCTCAACATAGATCAAGTCTTCCATAAGTGGGATTGGTTTATACTCCAAGACATGGCACGGGTTAGGTTGATATTTCCTTAGCAGTGATATATGGAGGACAATGTGGATGCTGACAAGTTTAGGTGGCAGGGCAAGTCGGTAATCCACGCTTCCAATTCTTTCCGGGACTTCAAAAGGTCCAATGAATCGTGGTCTCAATTCCCCTTTTTACCACATCTCGTAACACCCTTGGTTGGTGAAACCTTCAGGAAGACTCGATCCCCTACTTCAAACTAGAGGTCTCTCTGGCGATTATCGGTGTAGCTCTTTTGCTGACTTTGGGCTATCTTGAGCCACTCTCTAATCAAAGAAATCTTCTCATAACTCATCTAAACCATTTCTGGCCCTAATAATCTTCTTTCGCCCACCTCGTCCCAACAGATGGGCGACCTACACTTTCTTCCATACAGGGCCTCATAAGGTGCCATTTGAATACTGGCTTAGAAGCTGTTGTTGTAGGCAAATTCTATCAGGGTAGATGGTCTTCCCAGCTTCCCTTAAAGTCAGTGACACACGCCCTTAACATGTCCTCCAAGGTCTAGATGGTTCTCTCTGACTGTCAATCTGTTTGTGGGTGAAAGGCGGTGCTAAATGCAAGTCTGGTTCCCAATGCTGACTGCAGACTTGCCCAAAATCTGGAGGTGAATTTAGTGTTCATGTCTGACACAATGCTAATAGGCACTCCATGCAATCTCACAATTTCTCTGATGAACAACTGAGCCAGTTTATCTAGAGTATAGGTCATGCGAACCGATTAGAAGTTAGCAGCCTTACTTAATCGGTCCACCACGACCTAGATACTATCATGCCCTGCACTTGATCTCGGTAATCCAGAAACAAAGTCGATCGTGATGTGTTCCCATTTCCATTCTGGTATGGGTAAGGGCTGTAATAGTCCTGTAGGTCTCTGATGTTCTACCTTCACTTGCTGGCATATCAAACACTTAGCTACAAAATGTGCCACATCTCGCTTCATGTTGTTCCACTAGAATGTTTTTTTTCAAATCTTGGTACATCTTTGTACTCTTTGAGTGTACAGAGTAGCGGGAGTGGTGTGCTTCCTCTAGGACAACCCTGTTTATCTTCTCATCATTAGGAACACACACTCGGCCTCTAAACCTTAACAAGTCATCACTGCTTATAAAGAAATCTTCCTTTCCTCCCATTTTCATTTCTTCAATGATTTTTATCAGCTGGGGATCTCCTTTTTGGGTCGCTCGAATTCACTGAAGAAGTTGGGGTTCCATCCTTAAACACGACAACATTCCTTTCCACTCATCACGGGGCTGGGATGGGTGTCACTCCGCTACATCCTCTAACGACTTCATTTATTGAATCATTAAATGTGCCACAGAAACCACAACATTTCGACTTGAGGCATCGACCATTACATTGGTCTTGCCTAGTCGGTAATCAATTGTACAGTTATAATCATTCACTAAGTCCATCCATCTTCTTTGCCTCATGTTTAGCTCTTTCTGGGAAAACAGGTACTTGAGGCTCTTGTGGTCCATGAACACCTTAAATTGGGCCCCATAGAGGTAGTGTCTCTAGATTTTTAATGTGAACACTACTGCCGCGAGCTCCAAGTCGTGAGTGGGATAGTTTTGTTCATGTGGCTTTAGCTATCTGGAGGCATAAGCAATAACTTTACCTCTCTGCATAAGTACACATACGAGCCCTTTATAGGATGCATCGGTATAACCACAAAGTCTTCATTTCCCTCGGGCAAGGCCAATATTGGGGCTGTGACTAGTCTCTTCTTAAATTCCTGGAAACTCTTCTCACATTCCTCTGACCATATAAATTTTGCATTCTTTTGGGTCAGCCGAGTTAGGTGAAGCGCTATCTCTGAGAATCGTTCTACAAAGCGCCTATAATACCATGATGGTCTCAGAAAGCTATGAACCTCAGTCACATTTGTTGGCCTTTCTCACTTAAGTACGGCTTCGAGCTTAAAGGGGTCGATCGTGATCCCATCCTTAGAAATAATGTGCCCAAGGAAGGCCACACTGAGGAGCCAAAACTCGCTCTTGCTCAACTTAACATACAATCTTTTCGACTTCAAAGTTTGCAAGACCATCATTAGATGTTGTTCATGCAGTTTCCGACTCTTTGAATATATCAAGATATCATCGGCAAACACCACTACAAAGTCATCTAGGAAGGGTCTGAACACCCTATTCATCAAATCCCTAAACACAACAGGGGCGTTGGTTAACCCGAAGGACATCACAAGAACCTCATAGTGACCGTATCGAGTTATAAAAGCAGTCTTTGGAATGTCTTCCTCCTTGAACCGTAATTGATGATAACCTGATCTAAGGTCAATCTTCGAAAACACTTGGGCTTCCTTGGAGTTGGTTAAAGAGGTCATCAATCCTAGGCAGAGGGTACTTTCACCTGGTTTAACTACCTATAGTCAATACATAATCTCAAGGACCCATCATTTCTCTTCACAAACAGGACTGGTGCACCCCAGGGCAACACACTAGGTTGGATAAATCCCTTAACCAATAATTCCTGCAACTGCTCTTTTAACTCTTTCAATTCAGCTGGGGCCATTCTATAAGGGGCTTTAGAAAGGAGAGCGACGCCAGGTATACCTCTATCTCGAACTCAATTTCTCTTTCTGGAGGTTGGGATGACAATTCATCTGGAAACACCTCAGGGTATTCTTTTACTATGGGTGTCTCTTTCAACTGGGTCTGAACATCTCGATTCTCTACTACATATGCTAAATATCCTACATATCTCTTAGCCAAGAGGCGAGAGGCCCGGAGGGCGGAGATAAAATGCAGAGGAGAAGTATCGCTAATGCCCTCAAGGTGTACTTTCGCTTAATCTGGACGTTTAAAGGTTACCGTCTTTTCATGGCAGTCGACGGTGGCATGGTTTGTAAACAACCAATCCATGCCTAGAATTACATCAAAGTCTTGAATATTTAGGTGGATCAGGTCTACTGGCAGGTCACACCCATTAATTGTAATCTTACATTGTTTATATACTTTATCAATCTCCATAGAGTCTCCCACCGGTGTACATACTACTAAAGTGTAATTGAGACATGCAGGTGCAACATTCATGTAACGAGCAAAATGGGGTGCAACAAATGAATAAGAGGATTCAGGGTCAATTAAGACTTTAGCATTAATATCATAAATTGAGAGCATACCTCTGATCACCAAGGTGGATGCCTTAGCCTCTTGTTCAGTGAGTATGAACACTCGTTCTCGGGTCTTCCAGCTATCCTCGATCTTTATCATTGGGCAGTCCTTCACCTAGTGGCCAGGCTTGCCGCATTTTAGACATACATTCTTCTTTCGGTAGCATTCCACGACAGTGTGGTTGCTTCTCCCACAATAAGAATAAATCGGGCGTCGATCATTGTCCATATTGCTCGGAAGACTCTTCGGGATCCTTGGGTTAGGTGGGTACGACCTCCCTCTGGCGTTTCTCCTTGAAGACTGCCAAGGTTTCTTCCCAAACATTCTCTACGATGTTGTTTTCCTTTTTCTTTCCTCCCTTAACCTGTGATCCTTGCAATCTTTTTCCATCTTTAGATCATGATCTACCATCGGGGTGTACGACTTTATGTTGGCCGACATCACCCTACTCCTGATATCTGATCGCTAGCCCCTTTCAAATTTTGCCGCCTTTCGCACCTCGGTATTTATGATGTGGGGCGCATACCTAGAAAGCTCTGCAAATCGAGTGGCGTATTGTTCAACGGTCATACTCCCTTACTGGAGTTCGATAAATTCTACTTCCTTCCTTTCTTTGACGGAATCAGGGAAGTACTTCTCAAACGCTGTCAAGAAGTTTTCCCAGGTGACCTCGGTCCCTATCTCTCTCCAAGCCTGCCTCACCGAGTCCCACCAGTATTCTGCTTCCCCTTCTAGCATAAAGGCCCCAAGCCTGGCTTTTTACTCATCTGAGCAGTGTAACACCTATAAGATCTTCTCTATCTTTTTCTTCCACCTCTCAGCCTTCTCCACTCCTCCATGCCCTAAAAAGGTTGGGGGCGTCATTCTCCTAACCTCTGTAAGAGGCTACTGTCATTCTGCTCGGGCGTAGGGGTAGATTGGGTTGGCATCGATTCCTTCATCAATTGGGTCATAGCCCCCAGAGTCTTGTAAAACTTGTCGAGTGCCTCGAGGTTTTCATTACTGGAACTCGCGTTGTGGTTACGAGCTCTCGGCATCTTTTAACCTAGTCACAGGAACACCCAGTTACTTGCCTACCCCAAAACTAATCTAAGGACTCTCCTAAACTTCTTAGGCCAAGAATTCGCTTCTAGCTGCTCTGATACCATATCTGTCATGACCACCCCCGACCACCGTACTTTACACGACGACGGGCGATCGAGCGCGGGTTCGTGATTCAATGTAGCGTTTGTCACTCAAGTAGGAGTGGACCCAATGTATTTATATTCGAAAATCGAGCAAACCATGGACGAGAGTTAAAGCAACAAGCTTAACTAGTAGAAGAGTAAGGCAAAACTCCGCACACCAAAATTCATAATATAAAAATCTTTCAAAATATTACATTCAGTTCGGGGCATCTAGGCCCAATATTAGACATATCCACCAAGAACAAAACAAAACCAGGGCCAAACAACCCAGACATAAATAAGGTTTAAGCACCTTCTTCAAGAACACTAGCTTTGTCTTCCAGCCGCCAAGCACGAACTTCCAACCCTATACCTGCCGCTATTGATCTACAAGTAGAGGAGAAATAATTGGATGAACTATACAGCCCAATAAGCAGGTCTAGTGTTATGCATTTGCGGTGGTTCTATCCATATGTGACAACAATACAGTTTATCAATATAAAGTCATAATTTAGCATAAATGCATATCAAATCAAGATAGCGAATATGAACATTTCATTTAAACGGAAGTCATCACTAAATCAGTGCCATCATAGAATAGAGCTTAGGCTCTAAACAATCAAATTAGAGTCGACCTTCAAATAATGTCGAGAAATGTGGTTTCAATACTGAAAATATTTGTGAAAGCCTTA
>NW_006499207.1:521830-535023 GCF_000471905.2 Amborella trichopoda | reverse complement strand
GTAGATTGATAGATCTATGAAAACTTGAAAATCTTAAAAATTGACGGCCAAAAAATATGCTATATAATACACTATTTCCAAAAATTGAAATCCATTTTTTTTCTCATGTCCATGCATCTTGATGTTGAGATGATCAATTTGAGGACATTTGCCCATCAAAATAACTTCTTCTAATGAAATTTTTGAAGTAAGCTCAAATTTAATTGTTTAGAGCCTCGGCTTCATATAAACTTTTCCCAAAAGATATTGCCTTCCCTTTTTCTCATCTTTTAACATAAAAGGTTTTTTTTTTTTCCCCTCCATTTGGGTTTCTAAAAGGGCATATTGGTAAATATAATCATTAGGGTTTAAGCGGGTATAAAATACAATTTTAGAGAGAGACAGGAAAAGGCTTTTGCGAAACCTCGCTCTGTATCTATCTCACTCTCTCCTCTCCTCTCCTCTTCTCCCCTCCACTCCTCTCCCCGCGCCTCCCCTAACACCCTCTCTCCCACATTTTCACGAGGAGATTCCGGCCTGTTTTTCAATCATATTCCGACCAACACTCAACACTCTAAGTAAGCTTGTGCTATTTATTTTAATATTTTTTTGTTTTGTTTTGGATTTAGAAAAAGCAGAAGTAATTGCAAAAAAAATTATGTTTTTGGCTTTAGAAAATTAGGGCTTTTCCAAAAAATAACCTTGTGAAATATTGTTTTCTTTTCCAGTTTCGATTTTAGATTCTTTTGAAGGGCTTTTACAATATGTAAAGGTCTTAAACAGCTTAAATTTTTTTTGTAAAGGCCTTAAAACATAAAACGAAAACCGCCAAGAAAAGGAAGAAAATGAAGATGATGACTATTGATAGTGATTCCATTTGATTTCAGATTTTATTTGAGATTTTGTGCCTGAATATAAATATATCACTTGTAATATTATTGAAGATGTAAAAGAATTTAACTTTCTAAGTGCTACGGGATTGTGGAGTTGTTAAGAACTGTGGAGTGTATTGTTGTACTTTATTTATGCTTTCATTAGTCTATATTCACGATTATGGGCTTCTTGTGCAATTGTTTTCATGTTTTGCGCCTGAAATAGTTGCCTGCATAATGACTTATTGATGCTTGATGGGCTATTTTTTCTTGTAATATTTTTTTTTTCTTACTTTTTAGATATTATCTGCATTTTTATATTTTTCTGTATTTTTTTGGGAGTTCATTATTTTCCATATATATTATTTTTATTTCTAAATTCACCAGTCCTATGAACCAGTCCTGATCAACAGGTCTAACTGGACCACAGGCTTAGTTGCATTATATTAATTGGCTGATTTAGTTATTTTTGAAGTTGGAGGTGTTGAAGAAGAATATGCTTGTGTTTATGGAGTTGTTTTGTAGGCTGATTTAGGTATTTTTACTAGTATTGAATCCACAAGCTGTGGACACTTCAAAGGCGCACGAGCACCTTTTAATGGTTAAGATTGAACCAGGTTCATCGAAAGGTCAAAAATGGATTTCGTTTTTCATTATTTATTTATTATTTAAAAATGACATTAATTTGTAATGTGGGTTTTAGCTTCAGTTTTTATAAGTAGAACTAAATAAAATTAGTAAAAGATATTTTATATAAAAATATTGATGAAAATAAAGTTAGGGGTATTTTGGTCACCATTTATTAAAAATATTTTAATTAGTTCTCTTTTACAAATGTAAACCTGCAACTTCAGATGAATATTTTATTTAAATAAAAAATAAAAATAAAATATGAAATTAATGTTTGGCCATTAGATGTGGTCTTGTGAAATCTCAACCATAGTGTAGCCTTCCGCCTTTCCACACATGATGTGGATGGGATACTTTTCAATAGAAACTCTTGGGATCCTATGTAGGTTGAATCTTCCTTCCATAGTCCCTTTTTTGATTGGTTTGTTAAAACATTTCATGGCTTTGAGGAAGAGATAAGAGGAAAAGGGGTCTCCTTGTTTGAGCCTATTTTTTCCCTTGAGTTATCCAAAGGGTGTGATAGTGTGGTGATGCACATTTTAAGCCAATTAATTAATTTCTCCTCAAATTTATATCTTTACAGCTAATTAATTAGGAATTCCCTTTTGATTTTATCAAAAGCCTTGTGGAGGTCAATTTTGAGGTGAAAGGTGCTTACGTTTTTTATTTGCCATGCTATGGATTAGTTCGTGGGCGATTAAGACTTGTTTATATATACGTCTATTTTCGGGAAGATCCATTGTGTCCAGGGGTTTATTCGAGTGAGACTGATGAGGGTGTTAGCAATTTCTTCAGAAGATACTTCTATTTGAAGAAAGTCGTATTCTTATTCTGAAATTTGGGAACCATAAGGAGCATTTGATTTAAGTGAGATGGGCTGCATATTACCTTGGGCATTGTTTTAACAATCAAGGTCTTCATGGATGATTCCTTCTTTGTTTTTTCTTGTTGCGCCATCTTTTCTCTTGAGCTTTGAGATGGCTGTTAGAGACGTACTGGTCATAGTTTTTGCAAAATAGAACTTGGAGCAACAGTCACCTTGGGTGAACCAACTTTGCCTTTGACTTTAGATGCCATGAATACTTTTTCTTTGGAAAGCTCGTTAGTGAGCTTCTTTCTTCATTGTATGTTGCAAGTTCCATTGGTTATGACTCAGGTTGTTCTTGTACCATATCCATTTTGTGCTCCAATTGCCTCACTGCCAGGTGAACGGAGCTAAATACCTCAAAATTCAATTTTCTTTAGGGCTTTTTGGATGTCTTGAGTTTTGTTTGGACTTGCCCATAGATGATGGGAGCATTGGTTAGGGGGTGACAATCCCCACTTGGAATCTCGCTCCGGCCATCGTGGAGTTGGAGCCGAAGCGGAGCTCGCTCCCCTCATTAGAGGATCTCAACCCCTATCTTATAGGGATCTCGATTCCTAACTAGAACCTGTCAGCCCATGGGCTAATGGAATAGTGAATTTGGCCACTTTGACGGTCACGACTGTATTTTGTAATATAATTTTCATGTTTTTTATACAAATCCAAATAATATGAAATTTCAGGCATCCACTCTTTTTATCTTGGCACACCTAATAAAAATATTAAAAAAATAATTCGCAAAAAATAAATTAGATCAAAATACTCATGAAACTTTTTAGGGGTATTTTGGTTAATTTATTTTTTGCGAATTATTTTTTTAATATTTTTAATAGATTCTACTATTTTTAAAAAATAGATGCTCCAAATTTAAAGTGATTTGGATTTGTAGAAAAAAATTAAAATTAAAATATGAAATGCAATCGTGATCATTGGATAGGCCCAGATTCAATCTGGGCCAGTGGCATTTACTGTAGCTGTCAATTAGCTGGCTGACCTTTGATTCTCCATATATATATATATATATATATATATATAAATATATACTCACACACAAACACACACACACCCACCCACCCACCCACCCACCCAAGTGCCGTCATATACAAGTAGTGCGTATATCATGCTACTCTGTGACAATGGTCCCGAGCATTCCCTACTGCCTGATTGTTTCTCTGATTGGGCCAATGGTAAAACTCTGTGGTTTTTGAGAATGGTGGCACGTACTGCTCGAGTTTTTCTTCACGTGAAACTATAGGAGTGTTTTCCTATGTCTAAAGACGGGAATTACGTATCATAGTTAAGAGATCTATTCTGTGCTTCCTAGGGATGGGGTAACCACTTTTTTTTTTGGGTGCTCATAGATGGGTGCATTAGAGGCGAGAGCATTAAAATCTCTCGCCACTAGCCACGGTTTTGAACTAGCAGTGCTGGCAAATTTTGAGAGTTCCGACTGTGGGTCCCTACAAATGGTGGGGTTATTGTTGGTGCAGGCTGCTGAAAAAATGCATATAATGTGGAGGAAGGGGGTTCTATAAATTGAATGTGCATGCCCTGTGGGGATGAAGCTATCAATTGAATGTGCAGAGTTTCTGGATTCAGTGGTTACTATTATCCAAATTACAGCTCTTCGTCTATGCAATCTAAGGCATAATTGGAAGACTCGTACATGATCCCAAGATTAGCTGGTTATGGTTTTGGGCATTCTTGGTTTGTTTTACAAGTTCTCATTTGTGTTATTTTCTGATTAGTGTTCATGTTATTTGTAGGGGATATACCTCTATGGTGAAGTTCTGAGTTTTGTTTTCTTCTTTTAAATACTGACTCTCACCCGCAGCAGTAGTTTCTACATTTCAAGGGCTGTTAAACATGCAAAATTTTATGACCTTGCTCAATAGGCTCTGATCCATAACAAACCAAACGTACAAGCCTGAAGCAACTATGAGACTAAAGCCTTAAGCCAGAGCACCTAATTGCAGTTTTTGTTAGAAAACCTAATACATAATAACTGTGATACCCTTTTTAAACTTTTTTTGTCAGAAGCTTTCTGATCAATCTAACGGTAAGAGTACAAACAGGCAGATTAATGCTAAAGTTTAATTCTCAACCTGCTCAACCATGTGATTTCCATAGCTTGAGTGAAGCCAAGCAGCCACCATTTAGAACCACCCATGACCTGGTTTGAGTTGCCATGCATCTATACTGGCCTAAACCGTGTTCTTCCACTTGGTTGGTGACAGTTGATGCAACTTGTGACTTTGACTTAGGGGTCATCCTATTTGTTGATCTTAATAGGCCAAACCAGCTGCACATGAGAAGGAATGGTCGTGTATGTAGTTGATGCAAATGCAAGTGTTTCAAAAATAATATCATTTATGTGCATCATTGGCAGGTAAAGGTTTAGCGCGCTGATACTTATTTTAGATGTGTTTCAGATTCATGGGAAACCAAACTATGAATTATTTTTGCTTATATCATTAGTTCATGCCTTCCTGGGTATGTATTGGATGTTGATAGCGAAAGGGAAGCCTAATGTACGATGAAATTTGCATTTTAAGATGTTTCTTGTTTATTATAACCAGTGTTATGGGACTCGACCAAGTCCACTTGGACTGGGCTGAGTACTGAGGCCAAGGCCGAGTTGGGGCAAGTTCCACGGCAACTCGCCCCACCCTTATAGAGGAGGTAAAAAATATAAAAAAAATAAAAACATGCAAAAAAAAAAAGAACGGAGAACACTACCATACTAGTTAGAATTAAGTTTTTAGATGACTTTGGTAGTTTTTAAGATGATTCGGGAACTTTCATATTTCCTTTTTTTTTTTCTCTAAACTACTTAGGATCTAAATCAAAATTTCAATAATCCATCTCTTGTAGATTCCTTTTCATCTTTTTGGTCATCTAATGCTTTCTATTACCTCTTATAGTTTTTTCTTATTTTTATCTATTATAATTTTTTTATACCTTTTTTGACTTTTTATATTTCATTTTATCAGATTGAGTCAGTCGAATTACTCATTCCAAAACATTTATTATGACTATTTTTTCTTACTTTCTGTTTGATGGAGTTGATTTTCCCTCACCATCTCTTTCGTGTTGTTCTAGGTTCAAAGATGACCATGATGATTATTGCAATAAGGCTTCTCCGGTTCTTTCATCCGTTGAGATACACAAAGAAACACAGTTTGGTTACAAGAATAGGAAAACATGAACTAAAAGGTGCATCATAGTTGGAGAACCGGGGAATGAAGCCATTGGTCCGTGTAGCTCACAATTCTCTCTACTAGTAGTACTCTCAATCATACTTCAGCTATTTGAAAATTCTTTTTGTACTGCAAGTGGAATATTGTGGCCACTATGTTAGCTTAATGTACCATTTTTCTGGCACACTGTACAATTCACTGATTTGAAATGGCATATATTATATTTTTTTGTTCCAAACAACACTTGCTCCATCCCATACTCATGTTGTACTTATTTATTTGTGCACACTTACTGTTCAATCATTTTTCTCTATTTATGAATTTTCTACATACTATTAAATACAAA
This sequence comes from Amborella trichopoda, assembly GCF_000471905.2. Next base: position 529,131 of record NW_006499207.1, on the reverse strand, counting down.
ATCTACACAGTAGGCGTGTTTAATGTGAGGAACAAAATAATTTTGAATAGAAATGTATTCAACCATCTTAATTATTAATAGAAAAATCACCAAAAATATGTATGCTGAACTTTATCATGACGAAAACTTGAATAATTGGAATTTTGTGAATGATAAGAAATATTATTTAGTCTAGCCTCTCTAGCTATTGTTTACCATATAGTTGCAACATACAAATGGTATGCTGCATGTATCCTTAACCATCAATTGTGAAGGATAGTTCATCTTCACAGTCAATTGTCAACTACAAATGGTTGGTTGGAGGTTTCATGCAGCGGGAATGTTGGATGCTGAATGATTCATGGCATTCTTCCAGTCCACTGAAGTTGGATTCAGCCGCCACAACATACATTGCTCACACTTCAAGAAATGAACAACCTGAATTCAAATCATTTGCAGAATAGGCACTTCTGATGGAGAGATATTAACTGAGTACTAGTATCAGTGTAGGATTGCATAACCTGACTGTGGAACCTGGCCATGTGCGGGGTTCGAGGAATCTGGAACTGGCCTGTGTCAGGTTTCCAGCTAGGAAAAAAACTGTTTAAAAAGTAAAAAATACAAAAGAAATACCAAAAACTATGAAAAACATGTTCATCAGCAGCTTTCCTCCAGAATTCGCTAGCGTTGCTCCACACTAGCTCACCTTGTAACTCTCGAGCTGCTGTTGGTCCCCACCTCCTGAGGGACAGACCTAGTTGAACTTTGATGGTTGCACTGTTGGCAACCCTGGCCCGGCAGGCATCTGTGGCATCTTTAGGGACCACAATGAAAAAGTCCTAGCCTCCTCCAAGCACATCCGCACTCCCACTCAGTTGTGTCCTTAGCCTTCTTGGAAGGCCTGAAACTCTTCAATACCCTTTGGATCCAGCCTCCTTAGCTTTTCTGGAAGGCCTCAGACTCTTCAATCCCCTTTGGAACTAGCCTCCTTAGCTTTCCTGGAAGGCCTCAAACTCTTCAATCCCCTTTGGAACCAGCCTTTGATCATGGAGGGAAATGGTAAGAATGTTATTACTTGGCTTTGGGTACCTCTGCTTGCCCCTGGTCTCTTGCCCTGGTTTTTGACGTCACTCATATTTGCAGGGACCTGGTTGGAATCCAATGCCGAGGCGGACAACCTTGCTAAAGATGGAGGCTACTACAAATCTACTTGATTTTTTGGGATCATCGTCTTGGGCCATGAGAAGACTTTTGTATCCTTCTGTTTATATCTTGTCAATTTGTGCAAACTTTGCTGGTTTTTTTTTATAGGGCAACTTTTTCGGGTTTGTCTCATTTTTTTGTATAGGGTTCCCACTCGGTGGGTTGCTGGTATGTTGCTCTGTTGCTCCCGGCTTGTGGGTAGGAGCCCATTTTGTGTCATCTTGTATCTCCCTTATCTTTGCTAATAGAACAGTTAACCGTTAAAAAAAAAAACTGAAAGTAAAATGGGAACTTATAAAAAATATCCTCTCTTTTTTGACCTTATTGTTCAAGTTTTGCATAAGGTTGCAACCTTAAACAATCGAATTAAGGTGCACCTCCAAATTCTATCACAAATTTAATTTTGGTGTAAAAAAATTATGAAGATGGCTTGAGAATCTATTTTCATCTCTAATTTTAAAACTTTAAAACTCAAAAAATAGTTCAAATCAAGTAGATCTATAAAAAACATAAAACTCTTGAAAATGGATGGTCTCGATAATATGTTGCAAGATTTGCTATTTTTGCGACTCAAAATCTTTTTTTTCTTTTCATATTCATACATCTCGATATTGAGGATTTTCCAACATCAAACAACCCTTTATGATAGATTATTGAGGTGCAACTTAATTCTACATTTTAATGTTGCAATTTTATATAAACTTTTTTCTTGAAAAAAACTCCAATTTTTTTAAGACCTTATCCATACCCCTCTTCAATATTATTTCCACTTTGTGACTAGAAGTGTTAGGTCCGTGGTTTAGTAGCGACAGGTCCGTGGTTTACTAAATGAACTGAAACCATCACGGTAGTGTTTGGGATGGATGATCTCCATAATAAGTTGTAAGATTTACTATTTTTGCGATTCGAAATCTTTTGTTCTTTTCATATTCATATATCTCGATATTGAGGATTTTCCAACATCAAACTACCTTTTATGATAGATTATTGAGGTGCAACTTAATTCTACATTTTAATGTTGCAACTTTATATAAACTTTTTTTTTGAAAAAAAACTCCAATTTTTTTAAAACCTTATTCATACCCGTCTTCATTACTATTTGCTATTTTGTGACTAAAATACCATTCATAGTTGTGTTAGGTCCGCGGCTTAGTAGTGATAGGTCCGTGGTTTGCTAAATGAACTGAAACCATCACGGTAGTGTTTGGGATGTGATAAGAGTATCACAATTTTGTTAGTAAGCATCCTACACATCACGGTTGTGCTAGTGCCGTGATGCCCGGTGACGTGAACTACTATTGTCTTAGAACCATGCCCCCACCCGAAAACTGCTTCATTAATACCCGGTTCGGCCACCAGCATGAAAAAGTGCGTTCTTGGCTCCCCCAAATTTAAGTTCAACCTAGCCCAATTAGAGGCATCTTTATTTTTTATTCTCTCTTTAAACGATTTTGTTTGTAATCCAAAACAAGAATTTTATAAAAATTTTATATTAAATTTTTTTTTGTAAGGGGTTGTATACAATATGACTATTTACTTTTCATACAAAGTGGTCACAATTTGTTACAACTTTTTGATGTGAAATTTGATAGTTTGGATGTCTCAAAGTTCAAGAAGATTTCTTTTGAAATTTGAGTTTGGTCAATGGAATAATTGCAACCACCCAATTTCACATCTAATGGTTAAGATTAATGTGTCCATTTTGTATCAAAGGTAAATGGTCTCATTTTATACTTTCTGCTTTGAAAAATTTAAAAATAAAAAATAATATTAAAAAATAAAAAGTAATGAAAAAAAAGGTGTGGATATGCGGCCATTCACTCACTTCATCCCCCATCCCCACCACGCCCCCATCTCTCTCTCTAAAAATCCATCCCCCTTTATCTCTCTCAAAATCCATTCACTTTCCCCCCTCTCTAAAAATCCATTCACTTTCCCTTCTCTCAAAATCTATTCTCCCTCTTCAAAAAAACCCATTTAGAGAAATGGAAGTTTATTTAGAATGCTTTACTTGATTTAGAGAGAGACGGGGGAGGGGAGGGCTTACATAATAGCAAGTAACAATGGCAGCAGAGTTCCAAGGAATGAGCTTTAAACTCATATGTATTCATTCTTGGACTGAAAACAAGAGCTAGAGTACTTATCTTGTGAGAGTTGAAGGAGACCATTGTTTAATATCTTAGCCATATCGTTCCCGTCTGAGTAGAAATTAGCCTTGGAGGCCATAATCAAAAGATTCAAAAAAATCAGTTTTAAAGCCCAACGAGAAGAGAAGGTGAAAGCCATTGAAAGACATGGCAGATTAAAGAGAGTACGTGGTGTCTAATGTGTGTGAGAGAGATAAGAGAAGTGTACAATAAGGGATGGTGGTCGAGGGTAGAGAGATGTTGGGTTTTTATATGGAGAGAGAGGGTTAGGAGAGAGAGATGTAGGGGAGAGAGAGAGGAGCATAAGAGAGATGTAAGAGAGATAGGAGCAGGAGAGAGTGATAAAGATAGAGACTCAGATCTCTTGTTCCCACAAAGATGTTCCCACAAAGAGAGAGAGAAGAGAGAAATTTTGGGCTTTTCGGGCTGGCCCGGGCCCTGCCAGGCACGAGGCCCGTTCTCAGTCCAAAACAAGCTGGAAAGGGCTTGAAGTTCTGACCTAGCCTAGACCATTGGCAACCCTATGGTTGAGCTAGGACAGTGGTGCCTTAAACTGTTCACTCAGAACTGTGAAGATCCCCTTAAAGAGGCATTACAGTTGTGTCAGAACTATGATGCTTTTTGAGGCGTTCATCTTTACTTAAGAATCACAGTTTCTTGAGAACCATGAAAAGTATTTTGGTTGCAAAATCCCAAATAATGCGTATAAGTAAGGTTTTGAAATATCAGGTTTTTATTTTATTTTATTTTTTATTTTTTTTCTAATAACCCGAAAAAAACGGATTGTTTTAGATAATTTTTCAATTAAAATTAAACAAAACACATCCAAATGAGATTAAAATAGCAATGAAAAATATATTTCGAATAATCAATTGTGATCAGGGGTATTTTAGAAATAATCCGAAAAAGATGGTGAAAAAATATAAAAATAAGTATTTGTAGCCAAAATATGTTCAAATGTTTGCCAAAATGATAGAAAACATAGCAACACACATAATTTTTTTATTTTTTTGGATTTTTTTAATAATTGTTTATGGATCTTTTTCAAACATGAGAACTTGACCATCAAAACTTGCCATAACAGGACCCGCCTATGGGCCGATTTAAGGTAAACCGGCTCCATCCGGGTAACCCCACTCGGTCCGGTTTGACCTGATTGGTTTGTCTAACACTGACCAGTACTCCCATGCGATACTCCCATGCGATATTGTTCTAATGCGTGTACCAATCTTGACAATACGTCCACCGGAGGACGGGTATGTTTGACGTGCACGCATGAGCACTCTATCCACATGGGAAGTCGACAAAATATCAATGCGTATGAGAGGAATGTGGAGGGCTGGTCAGCATGGTTCTTGATTTCATGGCAGCTAAGTGGTCTTTTTGGCTTTTGAACAATCTGTGTGGAACATATTTGGTCAACTGCATGAGCATAGTTGAGATTTCTTCTTCTTTGGCAATATTTGAGTTAGTCGAGATATTTTCAGGGAGAAGTGACCAATCCTTATTGAGTTTATCTTGCCTTTAAAGGCCTTATGGGAGCCATTTTATATAGCGAAACCTAAACTCAGTGGGAGTACGGTTCTCTTGTGGACCATACTAGACAAATACGATTTGCAGATACTCGGATTAGGCTCGACGTGCTGGGCCAGTTGAGTCTAGAAAAAAACTCAAGATATCTGGATATAGGGATTTACCGAGAAGGGTTTAATGAGTTAGCCCTTGATGAGGTCGGAGTATGCCCAGATGAGAGCCGATGGACTGTGTGGCTCTTGTGTGTGATGAATAGCCTTTAGAGACATGGCTAAAACCCCATAATTATATCATCACACGACATGTATATTGATAACCGTTTTGAGATTCACCAATGATGATGAAGCGTGTACATATATGAGAGATTAACCCTATGCACCATAGAGTCATGGTTACATCATGGTCTGGAGGACCATGATTTTTTGTCTCTAGGGAAGAACCTGAAATCCATAAATTGGGATTGTGTCCCCTAGTCTATTGGCTGACTTTGGTGGTTCAATCATGAGTCCCTACAGTGGACTGTGGTTCATGAGAATTTTTAGGTCAGTTTGAGAAAGCTAGGAGGATCGTGGTCCGCAGTTGAAGATGAAGTGCTCTCGTATATTGATAAATTCCTAGACCTAACGGATCCGATTCCCATCAAAATTTATTAGTTTTAATTAATTTTATGATATATGATCTTTTAGAATGTTCATTTGAATATTTGTGCATCTTATGATATTTTGTTTTTTGTCATTTGGATTTATAAATGAAGAGAAATTAATTTTTCAATTTTTTAAATAAAATATAAGATTTAAAAATTCTAAATACAAAATAAAATAGTTTCTAAAGTTATATGGGACCCTCCGTAAATATGGGGGGCCCAATTTAGAACATGTGGGATTGGGTGGGCTCATGTATAGCCACCAAAGGGTGGCACGCCCCTCCCATGGGGACTAACTTGTTCTCTAAGATTGGGTGATATTTATCCCCTTGTTTGTTGGCTTATCTTTTGGGTGTAGCCAACTTACATGATAAGGTTCAATAGTTGAAATATTTAGTAAATCTTTGAATCAAGATTGTTTGATCCAATAAATAAAGATTGGATTTACTAAAATAAAAAATAAGATCTATACTTTCTTTATTTAAAGATTTAATGGGAATAAATCTAGAAAATGGAGGATAAAACTCTAGCTCATCTATTTGAATCTTGATGGTGGATCAAAGAGATTGATGACTCAAATTTCTCATCCCATAAGTTTCTTTAGATCAACGGTCAAGATTTGACCCTACAATTTGAAGCAAACCCCAAGGCAGAAAAAATCTATAAAAAGAGGCTTTCCCACCTCATAAAATCTCGACACCTACTTCTCTTCTCTCTCTAAGGGTTTTATCTCTCTCTCTCTCTCAAAGATCTCTCTATAGGTGACATGCCCTACCTAGGGCCTCAAGATCTCTCCCATGTTTTTCTAAGGGGGAACACCTTAACCAAAATCTCTCTCTCTTATTTCTAGGTGGCACGCCCAAGCTAAGGTTAGCTTGTGGTAGTTTGATTTTTGAGTATTAAAGGGGAAGATCCCCTTGCTAGTAGATCTCTCATTCACTTTTTGATCTATCTTTTATCACTCCAAAAATTAAGCCAAAGGGGCTTGAGCAAGGCTAAGGCATTGAGACCTTAGGTAGTTGGTTTAGATCAAGATCCATATGCCATTGAGAGTGTTTTGCCATGTATAAGAGAATCAAGAGATCGATCATAGTTCCCGAACACTATCGAAGGGAGGAAACTCAGTGTGGAGTGTACTAAACCCGATTGAGGTAATCTTTAGCACTCTTTTATTGTTTCTTACCATATTTAATTATATTGTCTTTATATTGCTAAGCATAAAAATTGTGGATATTTTCTTTGTTTAAATAAAATTGGTTTAATGGGATCAAGGTTTTTAAGATTTTGAATTTGTTAGTTTTATTTTCTTTGAAGCAAGAGTTATTGTAATAAGAGTACTTCTAAGTGATATTTGTCAAAAGAAAAGAAAATAGGTGAAAATAAGAAAAATAATAAAATATATCCCCCGACAAGATCACATTAGTCTTTCTTTCATTGGTATAAGAGTTATTCATACTTGATGTCATTAATTGTCTTTTATTTATATTGAGTTTAGATCAAGCTTGAGAATAAGATATTAGAAAGCTAATGACCTTTGTGGTCACATTAGTCTTTCTTTATGGTCACGTAATACACCCACAATTAAGAGTCCATTGAGTTCCGTGATTTTTCCCACCAACCATATGATTTTATTCATAGCTGAAATTTGATTTTAACTCATCAAATTGAGTGTACTTTAAAAAAAAAATAGTTTTATCACGAGATTCTTTATGGTTTGAAAGATATGGTCTATTTATTAAAGGGTGTGAGAGTGTTGATTTTTGCAATGGAAATTAGTTTAATGACTTGGAAGTCAT